>MU628161.1:651175-908946 GCA_025688815.1 Aspergillus carlsbadensis | reverse complement strand
CGTCCTCCTATCCATCGATAAGCCGATGTAACTGGAGCCCCTCATGCGGGACAGCGGGGAAGTCGTGAGAGAGTCAGCGCATAGGGGAGTCCAGGTCAAATACTCGGCCACCAGGCGGCGAAGTAACAGTGCGCTAGCTGAGGATTCTAGGCCTTTGAAGAGCTGGGGCGACGCAGGAGGTGAGAGAGGAGATCCTCGATTAACTTGGAAACTAGGTATGGAGAAGGTCCGCATTAACGGTCGGCGTACAACGGTAGTCGGCGATAAGTCAGCCAATGGCATCCCCCACATTTTGGATTTTTGCCCAGCATCACGAGAGTTGACGCCTTTTTGTCAATTGATGGCGAGGCGCTGCAGGATTGTCGGTGATAGCACTATTTGAAATACAGGAGAGCCAATTGAACGTCACTGATGGGCAAACGCGCTTGAGATTTAATTCAACCATGATGGTATCATGAGCACAAACTATATGCCATCTATCTCCAACAACATAGAAGTTAGAACAGAACGCCTTTTCGCCAATGCCAATGCAACCCAGACATGTACACACACGAGTCCATAAAGAACCTCATGCTTTGCCCTTCTTCTTCTCTTTCTTCTTCTTTTCGCTACCGCCAGATGGCTCTCCCATCATGCCCGCCATGTTGGGCAATCCGGGTATTTGGGGCATGCCTGGCATTCCCTGCATATTCTGCATTTCGGCCATGGCATCTTTGAGCGGGTTATCGCTGACCCCACCTCCGCTGTAGGCGGGGGAGTGTATAGGTAAAATCTTGCCGATTTTCCAACCACGGGGAGCCGGGGGAGCATCGGGGAGCTTTTCAGGCATCGGCAGTCCTCGGATTCTTAGGCGGTATGGCGACTGGTCGTTTGTGGGGTTGGCTTTCAAGTATTGAGCAACGAGAATATAGAGGTGGTGCTCTGCGCACGGTCAGCATTGAGGACACTTAAAGCAGCATCACATTGTAGATGACGGGATTCTGCGTATCAGATTAACGTACTATTCTTGATCTTCGGGTTGATCGGTCCTCCGCTTTCATTCTTCAGCTCGACACGCACTCGGCCTGGGTTTGCCCAATCTTTCGGGTGTAACTTCTCAGGCTCAAAGCCAACACGCAGTCCTAGCATCTGCACAGCGTCCACGATGTCCCTGGCTAGCGGATTATCCACAGCGAGTTCCGCGCCGACTTTGCGGCCCTCTGCGCGAGTCCGTGTTTTGTCGAAGTACACTGGGTACAGGCATTGGTATGATTTCGGAATCTCTCGCTGAGGCTCAGGGGTAGGTCTCGTGGGCATGGATTGCGAAGGAATCGAAGCGCCGGATAGAATTGAATCATGAGCGTTACTGGGGACTAACGAAGGAGCGACTTCCTCTGGGTCCGAGTCGGAGACTTCTTCAACTTGGGCGTTGCGAGACATGATTCGTTTCGAGTTGGACTGGACGAAGACCAGGAGTTATGATCGGACTGGATGCCAATAAGATGAACCCGTTGTCAATGGTTCATTAAGTGGTTGGCGGGCAGCGTCGTGGTGAAGGTAAAGATGGATGTCTGGCCCTCCAGAGGTTCTGTGCGGAATGGGGTTTAGTGGCCACTGCGGGCAACAGAGCGGAGAGCTTGGTACGTACCTATCCGAGCTCATCTGACTACACCCTACAATGATGTACCTGGTCTTCGTTTTCTCATATCATTCTTAGATTTTCCGGGGGAACGTTTTTAATTAGATGTTCGTCTATGTGGCCTTGCTACTTAATCAACTGACAAAGTCTCTTTCTGCAGTTCACGCTCACCTCGAAACTCTCCTTGAGCTCCCCCACCATCGCAAGCCTAGAAATACATCGCCAAAGAGAGAGCGCTCGACTTCGCAATAAGGTGGCATCCTAAGGGCTGGCCAAGAATTAGGAACAAATTCTTCGCACGGATATCTCGGTTCGCCGCCCGTGATGGTCGTCCGAGAGGCAGATATCGTGAAATCCAGCCAGTCAACCCACACTCGCTATCGACGGACGTGGTCAAAACTACAGGCGAAATGTCTCATCATCCAGTAGGACGCAAGTACAGCCAGGATCTCATCGGATATGCTGACACAAATACGCCTTCAGCATGCGCTCCAATTCGGTGCCA
The DNA here is from genome assembly GCA_025688815.1 of Aspergillus carlsbadensis. Classification (NCBI taxonomy): domain Eukaryota; kingdom Fungi; phylum Ascomycota; class Eurotiomycetes; order Eurotiales; family Aspergillaceae; genus Aspergillus; species Aspergillus carlsbadensis. Next base: position 906,823 of record MU628161.1, on the reverse strand, counting down.
CCACGCCTTTAGGGGCATCTCTGGCAAACAAATATTGGATGGAGCGAGATGTTTCATCTCAAAAGAATGAATATCTCAAACTCATGTGCTTATCCATGCGGGATTATGACGGGAATCCTTAGATAATTCTCCGGGTCGGGGCTTTAACACCGTCGCTTGTGCATCCTTGCATCCATCGCGATCATTCGCAGAGAAATTCGGATCAGCATGCACTTACACCTTCTCAGGCATCAATCAACCTTGGGTCTGCCTCCTCTCACATGGTTGTTCGTTGGTCTAGGTTACCTAAATCTTGTGGTGGTATCCGGTGGCGACAAGTTTCATATCGCCTCAGCAGCACATTGCTGGTGACTCACTGACGACGAGGTCAATGATCCTCAACTAGCGAATCAGGAGAACAGTCTGCCTGGGAGGCCGTCACATCATCCTCCACATCGGTTGCTCGAAAAAGATGCCTACCCGGACTTCCCGTCGCAATCGAATCAGTTGTCTACGTTGTAGAGCCTTCGCTTGACCAAGACCCATCCCCAAACCCAAGCTAATGTGAGTCATCCCCAGGCGCGTCATTCATAATGCACCTCTAGCCCTGTCCGTGTACTCCACGAGGTACCGGTTGTGTCCTCTCGACCGACACTCAACACGAATCCCAGCCGAGCAAGCAAGGATCTCAAGAAGTCCTCCGAGCCACCGAGCACTATGGCCTCGTTTTCAACCCTAATTCTGCCTAGGTAAACTCAAAATATAATCATTCATCCGCAGAATGAGTCTGTATCGTACCACGTCGTCAGTCCTCGCTCGATGACTCAACGGCCAGCGAACCCGGTCACGACATGGTCTATCCATGCAGTCACATGGTGTAAATAGCGAAAACAACGATGAGCTCATAGGCTATGCCAGATTAACAAGGTGTTTGTCTCCCGTTCTGTGTGTGGGTACGGTCTAGCTGTTGAGTTGGTTGGTTAGTTCCATACTACTCAGCACCTGGTACATAATATCAACTAGGTAGGGACTCAGCCTCAGGTAGCTGCGGAAAGAGGCGGAAACTGCCTGGAATCTCCCTGCTGATGAGGTTGTTTCAAGCTTATCGAGCACGAGCTCCAGAATATGACTGAACTGAACGAGTTGACTCGAATTTAGCTCTGACCCTCAAGCTGCCTAGTCAACCCGGCGCTAGGCAGGGAGTTGCCTGATGCAGGGTCCCCCATGCGCTGACTGGTTCGCGCGGCAGCGTGGCTCGCCTCGTATCTTGGGGTTTTTCGTGAAAAACAATCGGCTTTGTAGTAAATTTTGCCCTGGAGTTCCATACTACGGATGGGATAAGGGTCATGCATCCATGAGATATGCAAATCGGGTAAAACTATAGAGCTGACATTCATGACGATAATCAAATATTACGAAGTAGCAGATTGTTATCATTTCTGAAACAACTGACAGAGAAGGCAGGGAGAGTGTAGATGAACACGGACTCGAGATGTGACACTATAAAAATGGTGGGTGAAATGATAACGCCCGGGTATATTTCAGGAGAGAGAGAGAGAGAGGAAGGAAAAAAGAACACCACCGGGTCTGAGAGATAGAATCGACCTCGAGAAAACGCCATAATCTTGAGCTGTTCCAGTTTGATTGTGAGAATCCACGCGTTCTTGAAGTGCAGACAAATTCCATAGAAACCCTCCCCATGACGTTGTAAACCATAAGGTGCGTAGGCTGAGTAAAGCAACAACGCCTTTGCAATGCAAACGCGATCGAGAAATAATAACAAGATAGAAAGACATTATGACGTGGGAGAGGTGAGTAAAACGGGCAATATTTGACGTAGGATACCATCCAAGGATGATTATCCCTGCGAGGCAGCAGTTTGGGGCGGTGGTGGTATGAGCGACTGCAACCCGTTTACAACGCGCTCGAGCTCCTGGAGCCGGAGATCCTTTTCCTGGACTTCGCGTCGCAGTCGCTTGAGTTCACCCCGTAAATCAACCACATTCTCCTCGTCATCCGGGAACGCGATAGCGGTGGGGTCGTCCTCGAGCGAATCGCGCTTGCGCTTCACAGGTTGTAGCGAAGTGGCGCCATCCAAATCAGGCGATGGCACGATCGCCAGATCTGGGGCGTGTCCGTTCTCTGTATGCATGTGGCGTCGGCGGAGATGCTCCTTCAGGTTCTCTTGACGCGTGAACCCATTTCCTGTGCTGCGATTGCAGTCGGGGTATGGGCACATGAGAGGTTTCTTGGCGTTGACGTTCTTCTTATGCACCTCTCGTTGGTGTCGCAAAAGGCCACCAGAGTATGTGAAGCCTTGAATCTTGTCACATCCAGGCTCCATACATTTGTAGGGGCGGTCATGCTTGTCCATATGTTTGCTATTGAAAACGCGGTTAGTCTCATGTAACACAGTAGAACTGGGTTGCAAGGGGGGAGGATGCACTTACTTCCATTCGCAAGGACGTCGGAAAGTCGGGGGAGTAGGTTGACACTCTGCATGGTCACAATAAATTTGACCGACAGCGTTCTTGGGCGGATCGCGCGCACGTCTCACCGACAGTCGCGGACGTGCCCCTTCCATGAAACTGGGAGAAAGCTGGTCGTTCATCTTCGGAACAGCGGCAAGAGGATCCTGGGTAGCGACAAGAACAGCGGTCGAACCGCCTGCACCTTCGCTTCTGGGGCTTGGATAGTCAGAACCGTCGCCCATGGTATCGTACTGAGTAGAAGAGCCCCGCTGACGATTGAGCTGGGGAGGCGCGAGATACTGCTCCAGTGTAAATTGCGAAACAACCGAGATATTGGGGAAAGAAATCGAGGGGGTAGCGAGGCTCGTGAGCGAGAAGCGACGAGCGAAGCGAGGCGATGGAGAAACGCGTTGCTATATACTCGATGGCTCGACGAGCTAAGAGTCGTTGGAAGGGCCGAACTGGGAAACGGGGGTGCCGAATTTTTCAGGTAACAAGGCACCCAGCGTGTGCGTGACTAATCAGGCTTGGCGCCGTCGCCACTCTCAACAATAATAATCCGGAAACAGCGATGCTGCACAGTTGCCAGTGGGAGATGGAGAATTCTGGTACACCCGTGGTGTCAGCGGTGTGAGCTGAGGCGACTTCAGGCAATCAATCAAGTGTCTTCAACACGTGTATTTTTGCCACAAAGCAGACCAGCAGTTGGTATTTGTATTCAACCCTGCGGCGCTGCAGTTGGTGAATCACCAGCACTGGAATGCTTTGCTTCGTTTCTATTCTTTGCGAAGATTAGGCTGCAAAAAAGTGACTCATTTACTCCATCAGGTATCGGGGCCCAGGCTTCCCACGCAAATTCGTTGGCATACGCTCTTCTGGTCCCTTGGGGGTCACCGATTTATGCCAACATCCACCTCAGGCATCGACTTTCCGCCACATCGATTGCGGCAACGGCCAATGAGATAGCGGTATCACGTGGACGCAGCCACACAGCACTGCCCTGGCTGCCAGCATACCGCTTGTCCATCCCAATAATCCACAGCCAACGCGCGGTTGACTAACTTACAACGTTGTAGCTACGTCGAGTGGATATGCTCTGTACCTATGGGATTGGTGCTGCGCAAAATGTGTACCTCAGGCTTCGATACCCGACGTCACCGATTTCGGAGATATTTATCCTCTCCATCTTTTCGCCCAACGCTCTTCATAGTTGCTGCCAAAGCACAATGACAATTCATTACTCATCCTCCCAAGAGAAGAGTTGATTGGGCTCTATCTGAAGTCTACCTACGTTGTAGGTACAAGTCGATATGGTCGATTATCGTACTTGGCAAGCCGGAGTATACACCGGATTTCGGACATTGAAAAGGTGCCCTAAGTCGCGAACGTTATCAGCTGAAAACCACACTACGTAGCTTGGCTAGAGTCGACTAGAATGCTTGTCCTGTGCCACTCGTCTCCCAAACGAGTAAACGAACGGACATATCTTGCCTAGCTGTGCCATTGACGCGCGGCGCAAGGGTCTGTCAAACAGGGCCCTGCTAAAGATAGAAAACTAGAGGAACAATAGACAACTTAGAAGAAGTTAAGAACACTCAAGGGCGAAACACTGCGGTCAAATACCAAGCAGGCACCCTCGTTTCTGAAGAGAATCGTGGAGAGAATCGTGGAGAGAATCGTGGAGAACTTTCGTCAAGGAAGAGAGACGGTGAACTGTCAGAGGATTAAGCTTAGATGATCATTTTGGAGGGCGAATGGTGGCGCAGTCAGTATCGGGTTCGATCGAGCTTTTGCAGATTGTTTGATGATCGAATTACGTGGGCGGCAGGAAGCTAGAACGCTCTCAAGAGAGCGCCGTTGATTCTCTGCGTGGCTGAGTCGGCTAATTCTGCATGACGAGAGATCGGGTCGATTGTCTCCAAGTCTCCAAGATGATATCTACATAGATCATGACAAGGGTTGTATGGTAGTGCCGATCCTACGCGCGCGCCACCAGATACGTTGATGCCTAATAAAACTTATAACGAATGGTAATAGTTGGATTTTTCTTGAGCATGTAAAGGCAATTTGTGCTTGACTTGCTGGCGTTGCTGGCTGGCCCTTGATAGAAATATCTCATCCGCCTCGAAAAACGGTCTTGAGAACTCTCTCATGCCATCGCAACGCCAGAGCCAATAAAAACGACGTAGATAAATTCAATAGCGTAAGACAATGGATATTTAGTCCATGCAAAGCGATGGCAGTGTTTTCTTTTATTCACCCGCAAGATAAACCTGTGGTTGGCAGCCCCGGGAGGACCGGAAGGGGTTAAACGTAAGCTGGAGAAAAGGCTCGAGAAATACCAGTTGCCTTGCCCCGAGGCGAGAGTCGACAGCCGTTGGCCATTCCGTAACATGAGGCACACAGTTCCGACGCTTGTCCTAGTAACATCCCGTAGTGCAAAAAATCCCGCTTCTCCGTGGGAACCGGATACGAACGGCAAGGGATAATGATGTTGACATAACTGCCGTAGGAGAAAGCTTCGGATATACCCTCATTTTCCGAAATATGGATGAGACGCTCCCTGTACAGATGCTGTCCTAAAATCGCCAGCAGAGCCAACGAGGCGATCAGTGGAATGAATGGACGCCCAGGACATCAGCCCCAGTTCGGAGTGGAACCAATCATCGTCGAAACAGCTGTCCGTCAAGCCCATGGGATGCGTGCGCTACGCGCCCCTGGAGGCAGTCTGGATCATTGAAAGTTACCGTCTCTGTCCGATCAGTCATAATTACCTCCAATCTGGCTGGCGAAGGCGGTTGAAACACTTCGCGCATCGTCGTCGTCATGGATATGGCCTGGTAGCCCACGAGTGACACGAATGCTGGCCGAGCTTCCACCGAAAATGCTACCGTTATCAGTGACACCAGGTTTGTAAGGCTCACGCGCTCCAGACTCCACGTAACGTTTCAGCCTATCGGACTGGCTAAGGCTTGGCTGTTTGGTCATATCGTTGATGCTCAATCCTGCGAGGCTGACACCGCCTTGGTCGGCGCCCTTCCCATCGATGATGCTAGAGGTAATATCCGATTCCGTGGCTGCAACGGACTCCCCAGCGATGCTAGGCACTCCCTTTCCTCTATTTCCGTTGGCTCGTCGAGCTCCAGGAAGCGAGGGCCACGAATCCGCGAACTGCTGGAACATCGGAGGATATCCAGAAGGAATTCCCACACCACCAAGTGCAGACGAGTGGACAGAAGAAACGTCATCAGGGATGTAGCCGACTACAGAACCACTTTCGTGGAATTCATTCCGGTGTCCATTTCTTCCATTCATGAAGCCACTGGTGGCATTTGAAACATGATTGTAGGCCATCTGAAACCGCTGCGGTCCCCGATATGCTTGCTTCGGGCGGCTGAACTGGATAAGAGACTCCTGAAGGTTGGACAACGGGCCTTCGACGAGGCAGTGGCGTTCCTTGAAATGTTGCAGAAGACAGTTCCAGAGGGGGTGCTTAGACAACACTTTGGGGTTTCCAAGGATTACTAGTCCATATTTGGCTCGAGTAAGAGCGACATTCAAGCGGCGAGGGTCACTCAAGAAACCAATGCCTTGATGGTCATTGGAACGCACGCAGGAAAGAATGATGAAGTCCTTCTCACGACCCTGGAAAGCATCGACTGAAGCAACTTCAATCTCTTTGTAATGCTCCTTCTTGAAGGTACCAGTCGCCTGCATGGAGCTGACAATGTAACTGCGCTGGCCTTCGTATGGAGTAATGATACCAATCTCCTTTGGTTGAACACCAGCCTTGAAGAAGCGAGTGACAATCTTCTCCACGTTAGCTGCTTCGGTGCGGTTGAGATACGAAGTTCCAGACGCCGATATTTCTTCGTTTCCAAGGTTCGACCAGAACATCATAGGGTTATCCATAATGGGCCAAGGGAAGTCAACTTCCCGGCGTAGACGCTCAAAAGAGGTGATACCGTTCTGCAACGATCCCTCATAGAACATGTTTGACGGGAACTCCGAGAGACAAGGGTGCATCCGGTATTGGACATTCAGCCGGATAGGAGAACAGCCTAGAATGACGAGACGCTCAAAGAGTGACTGGTTGAGACCAGCTTTGGCCGCCTTCTTATTCATAATGACAGGACCAAGTTGCTGGTGGTCACCAACTAGGACAACTTGTTTGCAGCCCAAAACCAAGGGGATCATGCACTCAGGTTCCGCAGACTGAGTCGACTCGTCGATCAACACAGTACGGAACTTGAGCTTTGCGAGTCGTGGATCACCTGCACCAACACAAGTACAACAGATGACATCAGCGTTGTTCAGAATTTCGCGCTCAGCAGCCCTTGTGAGTTGCTTCAACCGTTTCTCATCTTGACTAGACAATTCACCGAGCTCGGCCTTCAGCTGATTGAGCTTCAGAAGCTCAATGTTGCTATCATTGAGGCGGACTTGTTCATGGAGAGACAAGAAGCCGACGGGCGATTCAACATCCTCGCGAGACTTGGCTGTCACACGGACTGTCTTCAGGCCGGTACGGTGGATGCGTTCGCAGAGCTGATCGACGGCAACGTTAGAAGGCGCACAGACGAGAACCTGGCCTCCATTAATCCTAGCAAGATGGTAGATGATCGTGGCGGATGTGACTGTTTTTCCGGTTCCCGGAGGACCTTGTATCAAGCTCAGAGGCCGTTGGAGAACACTTTTGACTGCGTTGATTTGACTGCCGTTGAGCTCAGGTAGACCGGGGACACTAAACTTCTTCGGCATCTGTGTTTTCATCGGCGCGGCCGCAACTTCATGACCCAGAAGACGGTGGAAGATATAGCCAGAAACACTCATCTCGTCAACAGCGAAGGTCTTCATGGCAAGCTGCATACGGTCGAAAGAAGTCGATTTCCAGACATAGTCGGCAGTGAAATTATGTGTGCATTCCGTGGGAACCGACTTGTGATCGCCTTTAGCCCGTAACTCGATAGTGACCTCGTCGGACTGGTTGTTAGGGATCTTAATGACGTATCCCACTCCTTCCCACTTCGGTCGTAGTTCGCCCGTGTACTTTAGGCGCATCTCATCTCCGACAGCCAGCTTCACATCTCCGAGCTCGAGCTTGGGTAAGATGAAGCTAGCCAGGTGCTTATTGTTAAGACCAAGGTCCCAGCGGACAATCAATCCGTCCTGTGACTGTGACTCCTTCAATTTGCGGTCATAATCTGCCTCAATCTTGACAAGTGGACCAAAGATGTTTTGATACTGAAATGCATCGTCATAGCGCAAGAGAACTGGCGCGGGTTCATCATCAACAGCCGTGGCCTTCTCCAGATCGGCTATGGTAGCTTGAGAATTCTCCTTCCACATCTCCTCCAGCTTTGCGATCATCTGTGGGCTAAGGTGGCGAGCCCGGAGTTGTTCCTGGTCAGACGGAGCAGCCACAAGCCATGTCAAGAAAGACCGATCCTCAATCAAAGGTTGCCAGCGCGAGGTATCCCAGTTCATATCCTTAGAGGACGGCATGGCGGCACAGGGTTGGCGGCACAAGAGCACAACGACGGTATCAGACTTTGCGGGGATAAACCCAAGAAGAAAAACGTTCTTAGTCCCACAGTTATAGCATTCTAAAACAGTATCACCAAGGGACGACTCAGGGTGCAGCTGGACTTCCTTGTGCCTAGCTCGAACAAGGTGGTTGACAATATGGGACGAAGAGGTGTTGCCACGGGCACTGCAGAACCACTTGCTGCAAGAGAGGCATTTTACCACACTGCTTGGGTTATGGATACCGCAATAACTGGTGAATAGTAAATGAACCGTGTTAGTGAGGAGAGTACCTAAGGCTCATGAGGAGCAATCGATATCAAGGCCGGACGAACTTACGCGCATGCGTGCGGGGCAAGTTCCTTCTCTTCCTCCAGATTTCCAGGAAACCTTGTGTTATCAGCAGGAGCGCTAGTAGTGCTTTCTAGATCATCGTCTTCAGAATTATCTGGACCCTCATCATCATCATCGTGCTTTCTGCGGCGCGGCCCCCCAACAGTTCGCTCCAACTCCCCGGTGGCTTGATAATCAGCAGAGGCAGACATAGCCGTCGAAAGATGGTGGTGGAAGAGATATCAGCTAATTGCCCGTTTCTAACAGCGTCCGCGGAGCCAGTTGTAAAGAGATCGAAGTGTGGATAGTCGTTGTGAAGCAGCGCAAGATAGAACCACAGTGATTGCTCGTAGGTTCGAAAGGGATGGGTTTGGATCGTTGTCGGTAGTAATGAGCGTAAAGGACAAGCCGGTCGTCCGCTTCAAGCCAAGAGAGAGGAAGCCCCTATGTTTCTTCCACGAAAACCAGTGTGGCACAACAGAGGGGCAGAAGAAAAGAGCCTAGATATATTCAGATTAACACGGTGATCACATCGGTAATGCTTGTAGGTAGAGTGTTACCCTTGAGTCAATCCTTCGATTTCCCAGACTCCCAAGCCACGTAGACTCCTAAAGGAAAAAAAAAGAAAAAAGAGAGATCAGCGGTCCTGAATGGCAGGATGAATGATTGCTCTCTTGCCTTCGTGTGAGAGGACGGTTTGCGGCTTTATCGGGGCGGACGCCGCTCAAATCCCACACTGCGGCTGGCGCAATAGACCTAGAATGCAGGATAAAAAAAAGTTGCCCGCGGCGGCTCTGAAAACCATCAGACCTACATTCACAGTCACAAAGTCAAAATGCTCGTATGTCTTTACTTCATCTCGCTCTAGTATGCGTCCGAGTACATGCTAACTATATTTGTCTAATTTTCAGCGCCGTCAAGCTCGTGAACGTCGAGACTACCTTTATCGCAGAGCTCTGCAACTCCGCGATGCCTCTATCGCCGAAAAACGAGCGCAACTGAAGGAGTCGCTAGCAACTGGGAAACAGCTCGATCCCTCTATCGCAAACGATAAAACCCTCCGCGAAGACTTCAAATTCGACGAATCCTTGCCCTCGGCAGACAATAATAACAAAGACCCCGACCTTCTCGACCTAGACGATGAATATGCGCTCACATCCGGCATTGTTGATCCCCGTCCGATCGTCACAACTTCCCGGTCTCCTTCGGTGCGCCTTGGAACCTTTGCCAAAGAGATTCGCTTACTTCTGCCCACATCCATCCGTCTTAACCGTGGTAACTTGGTTCTTCCCGACCTGGTGTCGAGCGCAAACTCTGCGGGACTCACGGACATGATTCTTCTACACGAGCACCGCGGTACCCCCACTGCCATGACCATCTCGCATCTCCCCCACGGACCAACGGCTAGTTTCTCGTTGCACAACGTTGTGCTCCGCGCGGATATTCCCAATTCTGCTCGTGGAACCGTATCAGAGAGTTATCCCCATCTAATCTTCGAGGGGTTCAAGACGAAACTGGGCCAGCGGGTCGTTCAAGTCCTGAAGCATCTGTTTCCTCCGCGGGAGGCTGGGAAGGTCGGAAACCGTGTTGTCAGCTTTGTGAACAAGGAGGATAGCATTGAAGTGCGCCACCATGTCTTCGTCAAGACGGGATACAAGGATGTTGAGCTGGCGGAGGTCGGGCCTCGGATGACAATGAGACTGTTTGAGATTAGAGGAGGGTCCCTTGAGAAAGGCTCAAGTGGCGATGTGGAGTGGGCGCTCACGCAGTACACCAGAACATCCAGGAAGAAGGATTACCTCTAGATTGTTGCATTTTATGGTGTCTTATCATGTTAAGGGATTGGGAAAAGCTTGGGTCGGCGCATACGGTGCTTGAGAGAATTCATAAAGGTACTCCTAATTACTATATACCCATCTGGAAAGTATTTTTGAGGTCTATCAGGGACATAGGGTTCCCTCCAATCCCGTAGGAACATCGAATTAGCGTTTTAATATTCAAAGCTGTAGGCATTCCAACACAACTGGTCGTGAAATGCAAATTCAGTTCGAGAATTTATGCAGGCTGGATTGAAGCATTCGCCTCTAGTTCAGCGCAGGCAAGGCTATGAATTGTGATCTTAACAAAAATCGTGAGAATACAGCATGCCTGGGTACCTAACAGTGATAGCAAGCAAGAAAAAAAAAGGCGGGGGGGGCAGTAGATGACAAATGGAGAATAAACCCTGGCTTGTGAACCAAGATTATACTCCTGCTATTTCCCAAGCAAAAGATCACCGTAATGTCCCAAATATATAGTACCACCCAGAAATCAAAAGAATCGACATCCTAGCCAGCATCACGCTATAATTTCCCAGCCCGGAACATACTCGCCAATGATTCGGTTCCGCTGTCCCACCAAAACCACCCTCGATGTGGTGGCAGCGTGTTTCCCTCCTCATCCTTCTTTGGCGGTGGCGATATCCCCTTCATCCTATCCTCCCACTCCGTTCCTGTTTGTTCTTTGAAGAACCCCTTGAATGTGGTCATGGCAGTCTCTAGACTGCTCCCTAACGGAGCAAGGAAGTCCGTTTTCGATGGACCGAGGCAGGAGAGGCTTATGTGCGTTGCGTAGGTGGTTGGAGCTGCAATAGATTTGTATATCTGTTTTGATCCGTTAGGCTCTTTGCGGAAGTGGAAGGCAAGCTTTCTAGAACTGATCTCGAGGAATGCTATAAATTGGGCGAAGGACGAACCTTGAGCCGGAGTATCTCCCTAGTCCCTCGAGTCGACTTGGAAGGTCGTACCAGCTTGGCGTCGTAGGTGATGTCCTCTCCCTCGAAGATCTCGTAGTTTTCTGCGATTTTGTCCAAGTCAGCCTATAAGTTTTTATTGTCGTAAAAGTGAACTTGCCTCCAACCGATTGAGCCTTAGGTGTGCGACGCTTGGTATCAAACGGGTCCCTTGACTTCACTTGTCCGCCATCAGTCACTAACTAAGAGCATTGAAGCGTAGCGGTGGCTACTCAGGAGTAGCTTACTTGGGCCACGCTTTCTCTTTTTCTTGTTGGGCTTCGGCTTCTCCTCAGCTGCGGCCGGACCTTGCGGGGCATTCCTCGTGCTATGACCTTCAACTGGTTGATGTTCCTCTTCCTGGCCTCTTTGTGCCTTCTCGCGCTCGGCCTTGCTCTTCTTGACCTTTTCCTGCTCAGCCTTCTCTTTCTCAGCATTTTCTTTATCAGACTGGTTTCGCACGGCCTCTTCCTCCAAAGCCTTGTTCTGCTTGGCGTTGCTCTTTGCAGCTTTGGTTTCCGCTGCCTTGCGCTTGACGACTTTATTCCTCGTGACCTTGTTTTCTTGAGCTTTGGTTTGTCGCCCCTTGTTCTGAACCTTTGGCTCCTTGGCGGGTGAGTCCTCTAGTAGATAGTTTTTCGCCGGGAGGGGCCTGCGGTTGTTCATGAGAAGAGAGTCCGACAACCAGTCATACGAGACAATCCACACAGTCCCCAACTCTTTCGCCTTGCTCACTATTGAAGACACCGTCAGCTGCCCGTAAGCTTCGTCAGAGATAGACCAAGGAGCTTACCCGCTGCTACGTTCTTCGCAAGTGCCTCCTCTGTTACGATTAGATGTGTCGTCTCTTCGGTAACTTGTTTGGAATATTGCCCGCCATTGTTGATAATCCACTTCTGTATTCGGGTCGTGTTTTCCTCGAAGTTGCCCACGGAGCACGCGCTGACTTTTTCGAATCCCCTCGCCATCAAGGTTCAAGGTCGATGGAGAAAGATGAAGAAAGGGGCTCTGAAGTAGATTTGAGATAAGGTCGATTATTGGGTCATGGGAGGTTTGATCGGGAATGCAGAATAGGAACTAGAGATCAGTTCACGAGAAAGGAAAGGTGTATGAACAAGAGAAAAGTGCTGCTGAATGAGGTGCTTATTGAGCGAAATGCTTTGATAGGCAAGGAGTATCGAGCACCTCAAGTAGTTGGAATTCCGTAGGTACTAATGAAGTAGGACTGGTGATGAGGTCAACTTACCTAAGGATGAATGGAGACGTGGCTGATGGATCGTCAACCCAGTTAAGAAGTTCTAAGGGATCAATGCCGGAAAGTGAGATCTGAGTGAGGTATCAAAGTGTATTGAATGGCAGGTAGGTGCCTGAGCTACCATAGGAGGACATGGGACTGGCATCATCTCGAAAAGGATACTCTGGTAGATAGCATGGGCACATAAACCGAAATTGTATATTTTATTGGAGGCAAATGGTGAGTAAACACTCACTGCGCGAGACCTTTTACCGACTGTACGAATGCGCGGATCTTGTCTAAATCTTGAGCACCATTGGTCTCAACGCCTGAACTGACATCGACACCAACTACCTTATTTCCGAATTCTCCAAGCTGCTTGAGAATCCCATCCACGTTGGTTGGGTCTAATCCACCAGCTAGGAGGACTCGTAGCCCGTCATCGGAGTCTAGGACCTTTTTAACACGCGATTGGTCTAGTAATTCACCCGAGCCCCCCGAGCCAGAATCTAGTAATGGCAGTGTATGGTAGGCTCTTCGGGCGATGCCGAATTCATCGAGGCCAAACTTGCGAATGACTGGAACTGGAATCAGCCTTGACCACTCAAGGGGTTCGGACCCGTGTAATTGTACGACGTCAAGTCCTAACTTTCGTTGTTGAGAGAGGACGTATGATAACGGCTGATTGAGGAATACTCCCACTAGTAGAGCGCGAGTGGGATGGCGTAGGATGTTGGAAGAATGATCAAACCATTCCACCGATGTGGCGTTTGAATCTCCTTGAGGTGATGAAGCAGGGGTGGAAACGGGTCGCGGTGTTGAATGCACTACTTCGGATATACGCAAAGCAGCGTCATCGGGGACAGTTCGTTTGCGGTCTTCGACCAAAATGATGCCAATTAAATCCGCGCCAGCTTCAATTGCCGCACGAGCACCTTCTTCAGTTCGGGTGCCACAGATCTTGACCAGAGGCGAGCTTTGCGACTGTAAGGGAAGATTTTTAGACTCTCCTCCCAAAAGCTCGGCAACAAATGCTGCAGTATCTGAAGCGCGCATAAGCGCCTCTCCAACGAGGATGGCTTTCACGCCATCCTTCTTATATGCTTCCACATCCTTGGGCCCGGAGATACCGCTGAGTGCACAAACAATGGTGCTCTCGGGTACCTGGTCCATGAGCCGGCTAGTGGTGCCAAGATCGACTTCAAAGCTTGTCAAGTCTCTGTTGTTGACACCGATAACCTGAGCGCCGAGATCAACAGCGATCTTCATCTCGCCCGGAGTATTGACCTCAACAAGAGGCTCCATCCCAAGACTTTGAGAGTAACGGTAAAGTCTTGTCAGCAGCTCCGTGTCAAGCATCTTCACGATGAGTAGCACGGTATCTGCGCCAGCCAAGCGAGCTTCTAAGATCTGGTATTCATCAAAAACAAACTCTTTTCGCAGGATGGCGGGTCTGTGAGTCATTCCTTCCAGGCTTTGCCGCACAGCCCGTAGGTCATCAATGCTACCCTTGAACCATTCTGGCTCAGTAAGAACAGAGATGACGCTGGCACCGGCCTTGGCATATTGTCGAGCCTGCGCTGGGGCGCACGCATGCTCTGCAATCAACCCTTTAGAAGGGGAGGCGCGCTTGATTTCCGCCATCAGAGACAGAGGATATGCTGATTGCCGGAGACGTGCCGGAAATGAGATTTGGGGTGGTGCAACGTTCAGGTCGTACGCGGCCTGAAGGTCAGTCGGTCGCTGGGATGGGATGGTCTTTTGAATGGCGACGGCCGCTTTCCGGTGGTCATAAATCTTGTCCAGGATAGACTTCTTTTTATCCGTCTTCGTAGGATTTTGGAGAGCGGCAGCGGTGAAATTGCTCTGCTGAGGGACATCCTTGCCGTTTCCCTCCCAAGTTCCAGCAGCCAACCTAAGAAAATTCCGGAACATGGTCCGTCCATTCTCTGTTAAGATACTCTCAGGGTGGAATTGAACGCCCTCGACCGCAAACTTCTTGTGTCGTACACCCATTATAACGGTTTTGTTTGCATCCCCCCCCAGCTGCGCATAGGAGGTCACTTCCAGACATTCAGGCACTGTGGAATGTGTCCCTGCTAGGGAGTGGTACCGAGTAATGACAACCGACGGGGAAAGTCCCTCGTAGACGCCCTTGCTGTCATGTTTCAATACGGACGTCTTGCCATGCAAAATCTCTCCCGTGACATCGACTTTGCCGCCGAACGAGTAGATGATGCATTGTTGACCCATACACACACCGAATATTGGTATCTTTCCTCCAAAGTGCTGGATTGCGGCGTTGCTGATACCGGCGTCGGACTCAGGGTGGCCGGGTCCAGGGCTTACTACCAGATGGGAAGGCTTCCTAGCAATTAGTTCGTCCAATGTGATTTCATCGTTGCGGACGACGTTCACGGTGGCGCCTTCAAGAACCAGGTATTGGTAGACATTCCAAGTGAAAGAGTCATAGTTGTCAATGAGGACAACATTCGAAGCAGTCTTGAGCTGTGCCGCTCTGGTGGGATGGTGGGGGGAATGGTCAACAAGGGCGGAGTCGGCCATGGCTGGGGTCTGCGTGGAGGAGTTGAAGTGAGCATAAGATGATTGCAGAGGGGGAATTGGCCAGCCTACTCACCTTATCAGTACGTATGCCGACTGTGTAACAAGCTGACTGTCTTCGATCGCAAGGCTTCTGAGTCACCAGGACTACTCCCTACATGCCGCCACTACTAGTGGGTCCAATCACTTTCCTCCTTCAAACACTTTGTCCAACGGCACAAATTTTGTGCTCACCGCTGGGAGCTAAACCCAGATAGGCACTCATTGTTGTTGACCTCCAGCCAAGCCCAAAAAGTGCTCCTTCGAGACCATCTTCAGGCCGAGCTCTGCTCTAACACGCTTTCGCCCTGTATCGCGGTTTTTGTGCACACGGGGGCTTCCCGAGCTGCAACTCTTTGCTGTGTCACTTTTTATCTATAATGATATAGTTGTGCCGCCAATGGCTCCCGTCCCGGAAGCCTATTTCCCGTCCCTGGACAAGTGCTTCTCTGGGGACGTCCAGCTTTTGTATGGGCGCTTTTGTTTCTCCGTCTTGAGCTTGACTGCTGACCCTGCTGCTCTTACAGGTCATGGAAGAGGGCATTCCTCTATGCGTGCAACCCCGACAGTTACCGCGACGACACTGGACTTCTCGACTCATTTCTGTCACATCCTGAAAGCATCAAACTTCTTTCAAATCGCGACGGTGTCTTTTCTGCCCCATCCGCCCAGTCAAAAGCGGATTTCGAGACCAAAACAGCGGCGATTCATGCGGAAACAACTGCGCAAACTTCCTATGATTTGAAGGAGATCAAAGCGGACGCTCTCTGGCTAAGTGACAAAGCTAGGATCGATGAGGTCAATGCGCTCCGGATTACGATCTTGGAATGGCAAAATCGGCCAGCAACGCGCCTTCTTGAAAGATTCGCCGATGAGGAAACTACAAGCTTGAAGGAGGCCGCTGGAATTGATAACTTTCGCGTGTCGCTCGCAGGTCCAAGTTTTGCCGAGATCTTCAATACCGGTTCAGCCGAAGGAAGCAATGCCGATTTTACCTCTGAGAAGAATAGGCGCCTACGGCTCCGGGAACTTTATCTATATGAACGAAGCCATATTGTCAAGACCACCCGCAAGCTTGTAGCCTTGTTCTTGGATACCAATGATCAACAACGCAACCCGGGTAGTCGCACTGGCTTGAGCGAACTTGGAGCATCTATTTTCAAAGGGGAAATACAAGGAAGGAATGGGCACGCATTTGCCCAAGGATGTATCGAGGCTGTAAAGGCGCGCCTCTCGGTTCTCGAGGGCGATGGTGGCTGGCTGCGCGCCTCTGAAAGTACTGAGATCATCGAAAATTTATGGAGGACAACTCTAGTGGAGGAAGTATCCCAGATACTTCAGATTTTGTTCCTTCAGCTTCAGACGTCAACTGAACTCCCCTCGGCTGACCTCATCCTGAAATGGCTCCGCCTCATGATCGACTACGTCTTTCTTGAGTCCCTCCAAATTGTGAGTATTATTCGAATCGTATCGTCCGCGAACCATCACTGACTCCAAAAAAAAAAGCCCTGCGAGAATCCCGTAGAGGTCCTTTTACCTCTTCAGGGATTTGTGTGTTTAATCACACTAACGTTCTTGAAACTGCCGCTGTCAATTCCTGCAATCATCAGCAAATCTCAAAGAAAGAATGCATCCGCCAAGTCAGCCTATTACCTATCCAAGGACGATATTGGCCAGATAAACGAGCTATTCACCACCGCCGGAATTGAGTCTAAGACTGCAAGTCCAGCAGCGTTTTCCTGGGGCCTTGTCCTACATACTATGGGGGAATTGGCTCATAATGATAAAGAGACTCGGGAGCTTGAGCAATTTCATAGCGCCGTGGATTCGTTCCAGTCAAATACGCCGCATGCAGCCGCCGGAAGACCGGCTGAGATATCTCTTTATGAAGAATTGCTTGAGCTAGCATGCACAGCCACACATACAGTCGAGGATTCCATCGCCCTACTCACCTCAGATGCTATCAAGAGTATTGTGTTCGACACGATTGTGTCACTAGCCCAAAACATCGGTCCCACGTCAGCTATCGATGACCTAGTGACAAATCGGTTGGTACGCGCATCACTTCTAGACCTTGTTCGGACCATGACAATATACATGGACTATTCGCCCGAGATTGTTGCATCAGTCTTGGCTATTCTTGCTGGGCCACCTCAAGACTCGTTGTGGCCGCTGAATACTTCGCCAGTAACCACTAGCGACCCACGAGCCACTTTTATCCAAGACGACACCCTCATGACCAATATCTTCCGAGTAGCGCGCTCACGTTTTCCATACGAAACCGTACCATTTCTGAAGCTCTGCCGTGCTCTCCTCACCAGTGAAGCCCTCAATGACGAGGGGTTGCCTGAGATTCTAAACGAGTTGGAAAACATGGACTCATTCACGCAGGTTGTGCCAGATCACTTCCAAGGTTATGAGACTATACGAGAGGACGAAGACGCGAACTTTGTCAACCTCATTCGGCCACTTCCAATGATAGACCCGACCCCACGAAGACAGACACAGAACCACCAAGTGAGTAGCAATGCCCTCATAGTTACTGGTTCATCTCAACTCCCATCGATGACGGTGGGCCAGGTGGTCTCGGATTCCAGGCCTGCGGTGGTCATGTGGCAACATCGGTACTCTTGTTTAAGCTACCTAGGGAGCTGGCTGGAGGAATGGAACGAGAATGGGGGTTTTGCGGAGGACTTTGGAGCCGACTGTGTTGCCGAAACGATTTGGTTGCTCACAGAACTTCTTCTCGCGACAACGAGAAATCAAAAACGGAACGACGAGGATTTCGCCGCTAAGAGGATACTTGAAATGGCCAGCGACGGGCTCTCTCGTCAAAGCGATATTATTTCTCTAATTTTCAACATCTTTGAGCGCAATCTACAAGATGTCAGTGCTAGATCTGGCTCGGAGGGTATAGTTGATTCAACGATAGCCTGTCTGCACTTTATTCGGGCCCTCATCACGGTCCTTCCAAACAGAGTCTGGCCATTACTGTCCCGGAGTAGCCTACTAGGAACCGACGGCAAAGGTGGCATGATGACTGCCATAATATCTGCTACAGAGGTGACTTCTGGAGATTATCCCTTTTTGATGGCCTCTGTACGATTATTTGAAGCTGTTACTGAGGATGCAATCTCTCGTGCAGTCCTAAGGCGACGTCCGCATGGCAAAGCAGGAGTTGTTTCCGATTGGACTTCAGGGGTTCCATCTCATATTATGAGAAATATACTTCTCAACCTGGTTCGAACAATGATCGAAGTGTACAACAGCAACGGCAACTGGCGGTTCAATACCCCGGAACGGAAGCTCGAGATAAACACTGCGATTGCCAATACTCTCGAGAGAATATTGTACTATGCGTTTGGCACAAATGATACCGGAATTGATAAGTTAGATGGGAAGGTCACAGGAATCTTCTCCTCTTCGGCAACTTACATTCTGGATGCCCTTCGACCACAGTCGGAGGCAGACTTGCCTTTCAATCCTATCCTTCGACTAATCATCGACGGCCTCCAAACCCCTCCTACATTACTCCTCCGATTCTTGACTCTGGTGGAGAAGCAAGTGATCTCCACCTTGGAACTCGCTTCGCGACTGCTACAAGCAGCCCAAATTGCCGAACAGCCTCCATCATTGCTCGACGATCAGTTGTTCAAAGCCACGCCAGTCCTCGTGAAGTTATATGCTCTTCATGATCCCTATCAACTACCCACCTTATCCCTCCTAAACACTCTAGTAACAGGCGCTGCGCTAGACAGCACAAAGGAACCGCCGTCGTTGGTTGGCCATTTGGGCGCCGAATCATCCTGTCTCTTCCTCGACGTTCTATCTCGACTTGACAAGCCTCTCAGTAACTCACACTTACAGTTGGCTGTGTGGCGCTTACTATCAAACCTAGTCAGCAAACGCCAACAATGGCTGGCAGTCTATATCCTGACAGGGTCATCCCCCCGTCAGTCCCTGAAGAAAACAGGCGCCAAGGATGATTCCGCAATGAGAGGCACTCCTTTCTTAAGAATGGCACTCGACCAGCTCTCGAATATTGAGCAGGTTCCCCCTCAAGTATCTCTCTCGCTTCTCGACTTTGTTTCAAGCGCCCAAGAGCATTGGCCATGGGCCACTCCAGAACTGAGGAAACATACCAATTTTTTCGATAGTCTGGTGAACTATGTCTCTAAGCTTGACCTCTCATCGCTGTCTAGTGATGATCAGATTTTCGCTACTCGCATCGCCGCTGTTGTCGCCGATCTCTGCGCAGTCTATCTGCATTCTGCCAAAGAATCGCACGATCGGAATTTTTACAAAACCTTGTTCCCACTCGTGTCTTGGTACGCGAAAGACGCCGTTGACGTCTCAGGATACAATGCCTCTCTGCACGCCAACCTGAAAAAAAATTTTGAGGCCCGATATGCCGGCTGTAAACTTGACGATTTTAAACGAACATCTTTACGGCCGCGCAGTCTTGGGTCTGAGTATTACTATGATGTCTATCTTGGTGAAAAAATGCTTTCTTACGATTTTGCCTGGGTTGGGAAGTCACGAAACCGAGGCTTCGCGGCGGAATTCGAGCGCGCCAATCTGAACCTGTCTCTCGTCGAAGCTCAAGTGGTATGTCTTTGGTCCTAGTTCATGCTGAGATAAACTAACAGTGCCTTTCGTTTAGAGCCTATTACACAGCTGGAAGTTCTTTGCAGTTGAACACTGTACAGACTTCATGATGGAACGCGAGGTACAAAAGTCGATGGCTGCAGTCATCAAGAATTGCTTGAAAGCAAATACAAACGGAGTACCACAGGAGGCAATTTTCGAAAGAATACAGCAGACCAGAGTCGATTTTGCACAAACTCTGCTACAACGCCTTGTGGAGAAAGGTGCAAAGGGCGCCGAGTTCTTCGGTTTGCTAGGGGTGGTTTGGGAGTCGTTGCGATCTCGCCGAACCACATACGAAGACGCGTTGATAAATGACGATTCCGAGTACTACCGATCGCTTTTGAACATGCTCTTCCTGTCTCTACAGTTCCATCTCGATGGTCCATCAAGAAATGCGCCTGTGGCTCTGAGCAAGAAAGCAGAACTCTCGTCCGATTTAGAATTCGTTGTTGAGATAGTAAAGGTTGTGGTGGCACAAGGGTTTAGATCACTAACATCTTATCTACACGATCAGCCAGAGAAATGCACGCCCAAGGACTTCGCCATTATCACGGCAATTCTTCAAAGCTCGTTGCAGGTGAAAAATGTCGATCGCCTATATGAGCACATCGCATATCACATTGCCGATAACGACACTGTGCGACACGCCGCCTCATTATTCTCATGGGCGGACCAACTAGCCGTTGGAGGTGACCCAGTCTACGGGGAGCTTAGTATCTCTTTCCTTGCCAAGCTATCAACCATTCCCATGCTGGCAGAGCACCTCGCCGTCGAGGTGGTTCTGGCCCAGCTGTCCACTTGCCGCCTGACGAATGTCCTTCGACAACCCAAAGGATTTGGCCCATTCGATCCTGTACCCAGGCTCTACTCTATCTGGTCTGGTGGTATCCTTCCACTTTGTTTGAACCTTCTATACCACGTCATCCGCACGGCACCAGAGGTTGCGGCCTTCCTCAATCAATTTGAAGGACAGCTCATCCGGGCCGCTGAATCCTTTACTTCTGCTCGCAGCACGGGAATACCCGCCCGGAGAATCTGCCTAAGCATGGCATCGGAAGCTTACTCCCTCGCGCTTATCTCATACATCTTGACCCGCCTCCGCGAAGCCGGATCCAGTATCGGCGTTGATACGCAGGCGATCCAAGAACTCAAATGGGACAAGGCGCAGGTCAAGGAAGATATCGAGGAATTGATCGAGCGCCGAGGAAACCTCCGTGCACGAATCACCGCTACGAACGAAAAGGAGGTCGAACTGGCACGCCAGAAACCTGTTAATGCGGCATCCGGCGCCGAGAATAGGTTGGAGGAGAAGGTTGTGAAAGAGCTCAAGGCGGCTCTATCTTGTTTGGGAGGGGATGAGGCGTAATCTTATTTGATATATGGATGGAAGGAGTGATGCATTGGCGGTGTGTACAGAGTGATATGACATACTGGTTGCATTTAGTCGCAGTTTAGGCTCACATGTTACGGTGTCGATTTCGCGATTTGATTCTTTACCAATCTACTTGCCCATGAAGACATCTTATCTACATTGATATGGTCATACTGACTTCGTGAGCAAGTACATAGCAGTACCAATTGCAGTATCTCCCCGGCTGCACGGCTGGAGCCTGGACCAAACAACCTCGCCTCACAAGATGCCATTTACCCAACCGATCCCACAGCCGCACCATATTGGCCCTTCAACCTTGGGCTTCACTGGCATGAATCACAACTCACCACCGGCACCAGCACCCGAGGTCGGCAACATGTTGGCCAACTTGGCCCTCGGGATCGTCAGCTGCCACGCACCCTGATTGGCTGGGACCGGGGCGCAATAACCGATGGAAAAGGCGGGGAGGGGGGAGCTGAGCCTGGTGTAAACTCGTGCTGAGCGGTTGTTACGCGGCCAGGGATGGTCCAGCTTTCAGGTGAATGCAGAAATTGGTCTGAAGGCGCTTTGTGATTAGTTATCTGGTCATCGGTTTGGGCGTGCTGGGTGCGATGTCAGCTCTGGAAGAAGTAAATCCGCCAGAGCTCCAGCTTCTCCACGAGGAGAGGAGCTACGTATATATTGGTTTTGTCCCCCTCATTTTTGACCGAGGGAGTTGCTTATTTGCTTTTGCTTTTTGATTTTTTTTTTCTCTCCTTCTACATATATATTGCTTGTCGCTGCTTGCCATCCGTACGTACGGTTTGTATACTTTGGCGCTGACAACTCCCTCGAAGCGCTTCCCCCCTGCAAATTGGAGGTGACGACTCAAAATGCCGTTCAAATCGCGCTGGCAGATCGATGTGCCCGATACACACCTAGCATCGCTATTGCTTACCTCTCCGAGACACCCTCTTTCCCAGACGCATCGATGCTTCTCCGAAGCCGCTCGCCCAGACACCCACTACTTCACGACTCATGACTTCCGGCTATGGTGTCAGCGATTCGCGGCTGGGCTACGCAAGTCCGGTCTGAAGAAGGGAGACCGGGTTCTGCTTTTCTCCGGAAATGATATATTCTTCCCTGTGGTATTCCTTGGAATCACCATGGCTGGTGGCGTTTTCAGCGGCGCGAACCCTACCTATGTAGCGAGAGAACTGGCATTTCAGCTGCAAGATAGCGGCGCTATCTATCTCCTTTGCGCAGAGGATAGTCTGAATGCTGGAATTGAAGCTGCAAAACTCGCTGGACTGAGCCAGGACAAGGTGTTCGTATTCAACAACGCGATCTTCGACGGGAAAGGAGAAGCAAAGCAGGGCTGCCGGTACTGGGGCGAGCTGGTAGCGACTGTGGAGGAAGGTACTGGATTTGCTTGGGAGGACCTAAACACTCCCGAGAAATCTAGCACAACTCTTGCCCTCAATTATTCTAGTGGCACGACAGGCAGACCGAAGGGTGTGGAGATCTCGCACAAGAACTATATTGCCAACATGTTGCAATACAACCACCTTTTCTACCTTAGTCCGGACTGGAAGGAGAAGTCAAAGCGGGCTCGATGGCTATGCTTTCTTCCCATGTATCACGCAATGGCCCAAAACATCTTCATCGCAGCGGCGCTGAACCGGGGTGTACCCGTGTACATCATGCCAAAGTTCGACTTCCTTAAGATGCTTGAATACACCGAGAAATTTCGCATCACCGACTATATCATAGTCCCGCCAGTGGTTGTTGCGCTGGCAAAGCATCCTGCTGTGAAGAGTGGAAAATACGACCTGAGCAGCATTGAGGCAATCGGCAGCGGAGCAGCTCCGTTGGGGCGAGAAGTATGTGAGGAGGTTGAGGCCCTGTGGCCGCCTGGACGAATTAACATCAAGCAAGGATGGGGAATGACTGAGTATGTTCTTGATCAAATTCCCCATGGCGGTCGCGCCTAGCTAATAGAAATGCTTTTGACAGGACGACATGCTCGATTCTCGGGTGGGATCCCAACGAGAAGAGCTTTTCAGCATCAGTCGGGGAGCTTAATGCGAATTGCGAAGCTAAGATCATGGCCGAGGATGGTGTGACTGAATTAGGCACAAACGAGCGCGGCGAGCTCTGGGTTCGCGGTCAGAATATCATGAAGGGGTACTGGCGGAACCCACAAGCAACCAAGGAGACCAAGACGGAAGATGGATGGCTCAAGACAGGCGACATTGCCTATGTTGATTCTGACGGAAAATTCCATGTAGTTGACCGGAAGAAGGTACGCATCACGCACGATCGACCCGAAAATGTCTGATATACTAACAGTGACTTCGTATTAGGAACTCATCAAAGTGAAGGGCAACCAGGTTGCACCAGCAGAACTGGAGGCTATTTTGCTTGAGCACCCGGCGGTTGCTGACGTAGCAGTGATTGGTGTGCCACTGTATGTGAAACAGCCCTCGCTAGGCTCGAGAAAGGAACTAACTCAGGATTAGGAATAACGATGAAGCCCCTCGGGCATACGTAGTGCTAAAGCCTGATCAGAGTGCTGCCGCGGAAGACATTACCACGTTCATGGACGGTAAAGTGTCACGGATCAAGAGAATCACCGGAGGGGTAATCTTTCAAGACGCTATTCCGAAGAATCCATCTGGGAAAATATTGAGGAAGGCTCTTCGAGAACAGGCCAAAAAAGAGATGCAAGACATCGTCGCGAAGCTATAACCACCCGCGTTGGTTTCGACTGTAGAGCCCCCCATACGAGGAGACCAAACATAGAAGCTTTCGTCCAGTTTAGCGAACTTTTCTAATGGAGTAAACCACGCCATTCTGAACATCGAGTGTGTAAACCAAGATACCACCAATGATGCCCGAGAGGTGTTCGGAGTAAATCAACTTATTCAGCATGACGCACTGGCCTAAGATAGATGGTGCCGCCTGACTGAAAGTCAAGGAGCAGGCTACTGGTTTTTATGGCGACCCAAGGGCTGCCACCCTCAGGAATAGGTAAGCCATCGCGAGGCGTCTTGACAGGTTAGTGGTATTCAAGTACTGTGGGGTGTCAAGGGGATTTGGAATTCGAAGAAGTATAGAGTTTTAAACGATCGACAGCGTGCATTGAAGGAACCAGGTTGTTGGGTCCTTGGGCAGAAAGAACAGGGCGATCCCAGTTCTGTGACTCGATACTCGGAAATGCACCTAGTGAGACGACAAGACAGATTTATGTCAAATGAGATGCGGTAAGAAGGTTCCCCAGAAATTCCATGACAAACAGGATTGCTGCCTATTCCTTTTTAGTATTAAAGGACCTAGCAAGAAGGACAGCCACGGCCCACCAGCACTGAATAATAATACTAGTAAGAGTGTCGCCTCTCGCCGAAGATGATATATCGTCTTTTAACAATCAAGAGCGGGGACCTGGCGATTCTTGGTGGCGCCCTTTGGGGGCCCTATGGCCCTTTTGGAGGCCTCGACCACCCCCAAAGGCCAAAGCCTGGATGTGACAGATGGCGAGCTGATTGTGACAAATTAAGGTTCTGTGATCGAGTCTGCGACGATCCCCGACGAAGGCGTAGCTGAACCGCGAGAGCTCTCAGAGATCGAGATCGGTTAAGAAAGAGGCGGCAATCAAGAGGCGTGAGTGAGTGCGACCAACAAAATGAGACACAGAATCACGGGACGGAGTCAACTCGATTGGGCGGCCGTTCGCTTCTCCTTCGTTTCCTCCTCGCCTCTTCCTTCCTCCCGTGCGAGATCGCGGATTGGAGCCGGCGGTGATTTCATCGTCCATGGAGTCCGGTTGATTCGCTCCAAGCGAGATCAACTTCCTTGCTTGCGATCGAGCCGCATAGGCAGCCTTAAACCGGCGTTTGTCGAATGAACGCCCACCAAATCGCCCCTAACGAACTAGTGGGACTTTGCCCTGACGCTGTCGTCTCACCTCCGCTGACTTGGAGAGGTGGCGCATCATCTGGACAGCTGAACCCCTCTGCATCTAAATGTTCTTTTTGCGTTCTCAGGATCCGCTAGCCCCTCCCAATGCACTTTCTCGTGGGCTCGATTTGCTGCATAAGCTCTCGTGGCTGACAATGACACAGCTGGACTGGGGGTCCCTCTCCCCTCTGGGGATCAAACATGAGTTACAAGTAAGTTACGGCTGAGGCCCGTGAGGGTGGCCCTGCATTTGGGGTTTCTCATCTGCGCCAGCTACGCCAGCTACAAAAAGGTAGAAATGCTATTAGAGCATGCTGTCTCCCTCGCTCAACACATTCTTTGGCAAATCCACCTACAGATCTTGTTGTTGGCTCTTTCGAATTGCTGATACTACTCCTTATATCGATCCTGTCGTCTATATTCGACTTCACGGCACATTCGTGACCCCGCCTATACATCCCACCACCCGTTCAATATCCTCACCGGGATTCAGCTTTTTTTTTTATCCGAACGCTGCGCACTCTCTCTAAGATCAAACCATACACCCTCTCTTACACAGAGGGTCCCGGATTTCCCACCCTGTGACGTCTCAGCATACATACGATTTCTGCCCTGGAGTCTGCTGAGGGCTACAAGTGAGGAGCCTTGAGAGGGGCGGCCTATTGAATCAGAGATGAGTTTGGGGAATGATCATTCGGCCATCCTCTGTGATTCTCGATTTCTTCTCTGTGGACTAGTTTATGCGATTGCCTGCATAGTCTGCATCCTCGTGCTTGTCCAGCGTATCAGGAGACGACAACGGAGAAGGCGCTTGCTGCTGGAGGGGCAAATGGATTCGCCATTTGAGAAATTTAGTGGCGAAGAGTCATCTGGTGCAACAGGCGCAAGGTTACCTTCCCTTACGCACGGCCTCTACGATGTTCGCGCGTCATTACCTTCTGCTTGCGATATCCTGCAGCCTTTATCCAAGTCTTCGCCATTGCCCCCAAGTGGCTACCTGGCCACTGTCCTAGGCCAAGAGCGGAGAAATAGGCTGGAGCAAGCCTATGAGCAAGAGAATCGAAACGTCCGGCCATCTGGTTCGCCTCTTCCCAGTCCAGACGACCCATCGTCACTGGCATCGCCAGCGAACCTCGGCCATGGGAACCCACCATCCGGAATCGAGATTTCTCCCACGCAGGCCGAACATTCCTCCCAGGCGACATCTCCCCCAATCGAGCGAGGTGCAGAGATGGAAGATCAGGGACTTCCCAGTTCTCCGGGACTTCGTGAAACCCAGTCGGTCCAAAAGCGTAGCCAACAGGTCCATGTTCTACACGATGTAGACGATGAGGGTGTTCGAACCTTCAGACGGTGGGTGATTGAATACAGCTAATTCCTTTTTACATTGGCTTGAGTATTGCTTGTTGTTCCACGGTTGCTCGGCGATGTATTGAAGTCTGCACTTCCAACCCTGCGACTTTTCTCGACTTAGTCCTTCTGGCCTTTTTCCCTCATGTTTTGCCCCCGTCCAAGGTTATTTTTGTTGTGGGGAGTTTTCATTTTTCCTTTTTTAATTTTTACGTTCCTCTTTGCCACTGAAGAGGCAACAGCATACATAGTTGTTTGTTAAAGTCCAGAAATGAGTGATGACTTTAGATAATAAAGATTCCAGCAATTAGGCACAAAACAGGAACTGACCGGTTAGACCCATGGATTGCAGATGTGAACGCACTACAACTGGATAGAGAAAAGACGCGAATGCATCTCTGGTTGTACTTTGGTGTCGAAGAGACCTAGGCCAATCGATATACTTGCCCCAGGCACATCGAGCTTAGTCATCCCCCGATATGCCGGAGTCGCCAGTGGGACATTATTTCCATAGGCTGCGGAGGACAACAGCTGCACAAGAAGCAATCATGAAGTGAATGCCCAACTCTCCATCGGCCCCTCTTTCCCCTCTCTCAACCATCGCGGAGAAACGGCGCCCGAAGTACGTCTCTCGGTTTTTCTCCGTTGTATCTACAACTGAATCAACAGCCTTGAGATAGCTTCACAGCAAGATGACCATCACCACCTACCCAGCTACCACCGACTCCTCCGAGCTCGCAGCTCTCAATATCTCTCGTCTCCTGTCCCGTCTCGGACAAAACCTACTCTCGCCAAATGCCGACCTCAAGACCCTGCGGCGATCGGAGTACCAACGGATGAGAGTTAGTGCGGTATGTCTGAGCTAGACAACAACCCCGGACCTACGTACCTATATACATTACGGATATTAAATAGACATCTGTGAAGGGCGTGACTAACACTGTCCAAGAATGTAGAATACGCCCGCACAAACCTACAAGCTCTCGAGCGGAGTCTTCCCCAGATCAAACCGGTCGACCGACGCCATGAGCTACAGACCACACTCACGCGAAACCGACAAACGCTGAAACAGCTCCAAAATATCCTCGATGACCTTCAGTCCGATGCGGAGGCTCGCTCTTCAGCTCGAAGCACAGAATGGGATGATGGATATTCCGATGAAGATGATGCAGAGTCCGAAGACCTGCTGGGTACACCGGAGGGAGGAAGCACAACTGACGAGGCTGCGCCGGAAGACGACGTCTTGTTATCAACACCTGCAACAACCACGATACCAATTGTGCCGCAACCAACTGCAACAACCACAGCTGAACCAAGCTCAACAATCACCCCGACAACACCCGCCGCAACAATTCTCCGAAACAGACACCACAACACATCAAACCCTTCCTCAACCCCTACGAAAGGCACAACAGCAACAGGAACATCCCTCCACCCCCCCGCCTCATCACCTTCCGCGACCAACTCCGCCGAAACAGAACAAGCCCTCTCCTCCGACCGCGCCGAACAAGAAAACCTCACATCCTCCCTCCTCTCCCTCGCAACGCAGCTCAAAACATCCTCGCAGGCCTTCCAGGCATCCCTAGACGCCGAGAAATCCGTCCTCGCCCGCGCCGCGGAGGGGCTAGATCGGACGACGGGGAACCTTGCTGCCGCAGAGCGCAGGATGGGTATGTTGCGGCGGATGACGGAGGGGAAGGGGTGGCTTGGGCGGATGATGCTCTATGCGTGGATCTTTGCGCTGTGGGTTGTGGCTGTGCTGATTGTGTTTGTTGGGCCGAAGTTGAGGTTTTGATGCACATGCCACGTTTGGAGTGCAGTGATTTTTGATTCCGTTTAGGTTGACTTAGCGGAGCGTGGGTGGGGTTATTGGTGTTTTAGGCGTTTAATAGCCAGTACTTACATCTCGACTTGCACTAGCAGTCTACGCTGTACGTTTATATAGTAGCAGCGGTTAGTAGCATGGGGTGTTCCAAACTAGGTGAACATTGCTCGACGAGATCCATCTCCATAGGTTTTTACTATCAACTACGTAAACAAGTAGGTTAAAATGAAAACTCGAATTTTGACTACCATGTGATATAGACCACGGGCCGACCTCAAGCATAAAACATGAAACAAGGCATGATATCCGGTATAGTACCTCACCCTGCCTGCTTAATCGCTGTGCATCTCCACAGCCACGTTGGTATGTTCAGGGTCGTGCAAGCAGCGGACAATGTGAAAGACCAGGATATATGAGAGATATGGAAAACAGATAAATGCGTGATAGATGGGTTACACACATGGTTTTATGCCGAGTGCACCAAAATAGATGTTGGGATATCCGGGATCGCAGCAGAAACAAGACGGATACATGAGATAGGAGATCGGAACAACGGGGAGCGGACAAGGGCCAACCCAAGGGAGAAACGTAGCACAGGCTGTCCTATCTTTGCTCGTGTTGCGAGTAGGTAAGGCAAGCCTGGTTGATGCTTGTGTGGAAAGAGAAAGAAAAGGAAAAACCCCTGCTCTGTGTCGCGTGGATATCAGTAATGCTGAAAAAAGAGAGCTTGCTAGATATCATCTCGAGACAATGGAACACAAAGGAAATAGTCAAGAAGAGAAATGGAAAGAGAAATTATAAAAAGTAGACAATGAAAGTCTCAACGCCAATCGAAAAGTCTTTAAAAAGAAATGTGCAACATGGTATGATAATAAAAGCAAAATACAGTTCACATAGCGTCCGGTCTAAAAGTCGAGATAACTCGATCATCATAACCGATCATTAAATCAGACCACAGAGTCTCAGGTTTTCTTGGATAATGATATCTGGGAAGGATTTCCATTAGTATTAAAGTATAATCATGAAGGCGTGATGCGAAAAAACCCACCATTTACTGCTGCCATCACGAAGCGGATCTGCGTCGTGTCTGTGGCACATGTGAAATGAGTATAGATCTGCTTCTGCTCGGCTTGGTTTAATGAGACGAAGCGGTTGAGAATGTAGTCACACGCGGCAGCGTAGTCGGCACCACCCTCATAGTCGGGGAAGTAGTTCTTCATGGGGCTGACTGGCAGCTTCTCCTTGAATCGATCGATCTTGTTGAGGAAGAGAATGATCGAGGTCTTGACGAACCAGCGAGAGTTGCAAATCGAGTCGAACAGGGTGAGGGCTTCCTGCATACGGTTGACGGTCTCATCCTCGAAGAGCAGCTGGTCGTACTCGGAGATGGCGACCAGGAAAAGAATCGTCGTCACGTTCTCGAAACAGTGAATCCACTTCTTTCGCTCAGAACGCTGACCACCGACATCGAACATACGGTAGGTCAAGTCGCCGATGATAAATGTCGTCTCAGTGATACCAGTCGTCTTAACACGGGATCGGAGCACATCTTGGTCGGTGGGAAGGTACTCGGACTGGGCGATTCGCTCAATAGAGTCGAAGTAGCTGGTGACAATTAGTAACTGTCAAGCGTGGGGAATGTCCATACAAACTCACTATTTAGCCGAGTCGTTCAGCTGATATTCACGAGATCGCTTAAAGCACTCCTGAACACCCGCATCCAGCCAAAGAGCACCAATTGCGTTGCCAACTTCTGAGGGCAGGCTGTCTCCTTCGATCTGAGCGGGTTGCATGAAGACGGTCTGGACGTGGTATTCGTTACGTGCATCTTCCAAGGGCAGTTCTAGTGATTCCATAGCCTCCAGGATAACACGCATCGACTGGACAGTGTTGCTGTAAATGATTTCCTTGAACGATTCCCTCTCGTCGCGCGAGTAGCCTCCCTCATGGATCAGCTTCATCTGCTTGAGAATTGTGGACTTGCCCGATTCTCCGGCACCTACAGATGTAAATTAGCCTAGAAGACCCAATAGGGTTGAAAGCGATAGGCCATACCGAGCAGGAGCATCTTGATCTCGTTTCTCTGCATCATCTTGTCCCGCTTAAGCTGGTTCTCAATCTCCTCATTGCGGGCCTTGCCCTCCTTGTCCTCAGTACTCATTCCACAACCCATTTTGGCGGCTGTTCAAAGATCAAGATATTATGTGGTATAACGAATGGGTATAAGTGAGCGACGTGGTGTTGGTGGGATGAAATCTGTTCAAGGAGACAGGGTCAGCGAAATCTCCGTGCACGTGTATCCTGAAACAAGGCTATTCTGAACGCGGTAGAGGCACGGGAGAGGACTACGAGTAGCCACAGTTGGGATTGAAGGGCATCATGAAATGATCCGAGGATTCAGGCTTGTTCGCAGCACCGCCATCGCATTCAAGCAAGGAGTCTCTGGTACACCAATGAAGATCCGAGATGGCGGAGTTGAAGAACAAAGGAAGAAAGTTGGAGCCGCCGAATGATCGTAAATGGGATAGAAAGAGGCGAGAAGAGACTCACCTAATGGGCCCTGCGCTTGCGGTTATAGTGAGGATTCGCGAAATGGATATAATTGCGATGAGGTGCGCGAAGATGAAGTCGAAGTAAGGGGAAAATCGAAGATAGTCGCGAACGTATGATTAAGCGGAAAGGAGGCGAGAATTAGTGAGCAGCGGAAGACCAATAATTTACCAGCGATCCCGAAAAGCAGACGCAGGCGGTCGACAAGAGATTGACTGAAGATGATGAGAAGGAGAAAAAGAAAAGAAGGAAGGAAGTCAAGACTCAACCCGTGGAAGCGGATCAGGAGGAAAAAATGAAGGGCGAAAGAGCGCGGCGCCGGGCTGATGGGAGAAGATTAAGCTTGCCAGTAAGGGGAGTGTTCAGCCAGCACGAAGAAAGAGGGGGCGGTTCCAAGACTCGTTTTTCTGGAAGAGAAGATGGATCCGTGGTTTCTGCTAGAGGCGTCCGTAATCAGGGGGCTGTGGGGCGATTGTCTGAAATGACCAGGATAGCCCGGATGCTCTGTGTCAATTGGCCGGCTCTCACAGAGGATGTGGTGGAGAGCAAACTGCAACGGCCATTCACCGCTCAGCAATCGACATCCCCTTTTTCGATGAAATCGTCAACTAGGCCTGTTCGGTCCTAGCCAGCAGCACGTAATGACTGTGGGAATCGACTTTGAAAGGAACTGACAATTATTGCAGGCGCTGATGTCTTGGAGAAAGAGAGACAAATTCTACTCTGAAACGGCATTGAGTCACTGAGTCGAATGGACGGACAGGATAATGGCCGCTTGAACAATAGACATGGTTGAGCCTTGAAGGGACCGTGGTTAATCTCCGGCTCTTGTAGATCCGCTTCAACTTGGATCATCGGATGAACAGAGGAAGCGGCACTCAGCAACCTGGCTTACACCTTTTTAAGCCGGCCCGGAGTATACAACCTGCTCTGAAGGGCATGTCAGACCGTTTCATCTTGCTACCAGGCGCGCGGTCAAGGCTCAAGATCAAGACACTACGGACCTCAACCATCAGGCGCCGGGCAGTGCCTATCTTTGCATGAACATGATGGGTTCTTCTCCAGTCAATTCTTTCATGACGTGTCTCTTCCTCTGACAATGTGTGGAGAAGACGGAGTACAAAGACAGACGTCTCCCTGATTCAGGTCCTTCATATTAAATAGTCACCACATGGTATTCTTCATACTCCACCAAGCTGTAGACACTAGACAGATGGTCGATCGTGGGTTCTCCGCACATTCATGAAGATTATGGCCAACCACATTCTCGAAGTTAAAAGAAATAACTTCTAATGCTATATCGCCTGCAGAAGCTGAGCAAAGTAAATGCACCTAACGTGATGAGTCAATCCCGCCAATCCGACAGGTGGGCGATACCACCATAGCCTCTAGGTGTAACCAACCATCTCCATGGGATCCGCTCGATACTATGCCTTTGTTTGCCGTTTTTAAACTCTAGGTCTCTCAGTTTTAGCAGGCTTCTGAGTTCAGAGTCCTCAGTCCTGACTTCTGAATAATTGTCAGACAAGAAACCTGGATTTTCGGTCTGCACAAAACAGTAATCCAGCTCTAAGATTTGCAAATTTCAGGTGGTCGGCCACGAGGCCCTAGCGTCCCAACTGGAGTTAGTGTGCGGCATCGAACACCACTAGAACCCAGTCTAGAAGACTTGCGCTGGTGGAGCCGTGGTTTGAGCCAGGCGCGAAACCGTGGAGGATCCGAAGATGAGGCCACACGGCAACAAACAGGAACAAGTCCAAGTGCGCGAGTCAGTACTATCAAGACGAACCGGAAGCGTGGGCCGACAGGCTTGCAGAACCGGCGAGTTTCAAGTTCCACTCGCGACACAAACAATCTCTGCCTCTTACTCAGACCTGTCCAGGACCCTGCCATTATATTTCCGTTTATACATATACAACGGAGAAAGGACGGCGCGAATAAGAGATACAGATCCATGCTATTGATGGAATAACCCTGTCAACAAAAAAAAATAGAAACAAGCAACGGGTACGTCCGAACGCATCGCCAGGCCCCAGGGTCGCCCTCTTATGCAATCTCACCAGATCTGGACGTTGTCCACTTTGATCCAAATCCACACTTGATTATCCCAGGACTGTCAGGACAACAGAACTTCCAAGTTCGGGGGTCTGAGCTTGCAAAAGCCAAGTATTTCTCCGTCCCATAAGCCTATCCGGCCTTTGAGCGTGACCCTTCACGGCGTCCAGAGCATATGAACGGAATCAGTCTCCAGCATACTACTATCGTTGGTGGTTGAAGCTACGTACCTTCAAGGTACATGACCAAGAGCAACCTATTTTTAGAATCCGAGAACCACCACATTCACTCATCTTGCTGGCAGGCTTAGGTTAAGCGGCGTCCAATGCATTTCCATATTCGTTAAGCAGTGATCGGGAATGTCGCACGAAATATGGTATGGCGCAACTTAGAGATTGGGGGCCAAAATGCAGCTGATATAATCTGGTGTATAGTTAAATGGGATGCAAAAGCTGACCGATTTCTGGCCAAAGAGAAAGGAGACCATTCATTAAGCGATGGGGGTTCTATATGTTGCAGTCGGCAGCTCCGGACTCTGCGCGAGTGTAGATAAGCAGTGTCAAGCGGGATCGAACGGTGTCGGATATGTAGAGCTTAGTGTCTGGATACTTGTACTTATACTCAATCCTCAGCACCACCTCCATCCGCCTATCAATGCTGCGATTGATCTCCGCAACCGTCACGCAACGGCACCTGGCGGGAATTCGCTGGCACACATAATCTCTCCACATTTGAGCTTTCCTGGCGCGGCTCGCCGTTTCCTCATCATAATCCTCTCTTCCCTCCTGGGCACCATCCCAACGATGGAAAAGACGGAACGTTACAATGTCGGTGGGAGGCTAAATCCGCGTCGTATCCAGAGTGAGCTGAGCTATCCAGCCCAATATATCTCGCTCTGAAGCGAGTTGCCCCCCAAACCCAACATTCTGGAACGAACCATGTATTGCCACGACGCGACATGCCGGATTCATGTCCACCCAGCCCTCCATATCCTGCATGTCAGGACGGAAGCTCTCCCATATCAGGCCATGCTCCCTAATGGCAGGCAGCGTGCCATCCCCAAGGACTTTATCGCAAGCACTAAACATTAGCATATCTGGTTCCAAGTAGCTCAGAAGCCACGAAGGTACCATCGATGACGGAGAGCATATACCGGTTCTTCGAATCGATACTATGGCGCCCACTGCTGGATGTGGAGCACATGATGCTCTGCTTCGTAGATCAGGGTGCGGGTCTTAGGCGGTACGTAGTTGGAATAATGAAGACGGCGCCTTGTCTTCAATGGGAATTTTATTGTATCTGAAGAGAAAAAATGGATTGGGGCCCTCCTGGCCATTTTGCTAGCATCGTGAGACAATAGAGCAGAGGAATATTTGAGGAAGAGAGAAAGGCCAAGGTGAATGTTGAAGATGAGGTCGCGCGTCGACACGAGCGACCCAAGTTCCTGAGAGCGACTCTCAAGAGTAAAAGGGGTATTGTTTAACACAGCCTCAATTGTTCCAGAACTAACTAGAGAAGGTCCATCCCGGAGTCCCTGGTGAAGGATGGGTTAGTATCAGAGGTCAACTGAAGTTCGACATCCTTGGTACTTGGGACGACCGTACGTTATAGATCTTGACATCCATGGTTCGTGGTTCATTTTCATCCGAAGGCAGGAATGGCTCCACCCAATTTTAGGGCGTCGATCCCAAGATCTTTCAGCTGCGCCGCGACTCCTCCAGTTGACTTCTTTACTCAATTCACATTTATTCATACACCACCACGCAAGAGACAATCGCGGTATAATCGCGATAAATATATATATATATAATTATGCACGAAATGTCCTACATGGGCCCACGGGGTAAGGACTCTCTTTTCCTGAACCCCAATCTCAGGCGGCAACAAATAATCCCGCTAACCTCTCACCAATTCGACCACAACAGCCTTCAACCACTCGCAAAGTAACGACGCAGAAGCCGAATATGACCGCCTCCGTGACCTCGCCCGACAAGAAGCCGCAAAACGCGGTTCCTGCTTTCAGCGCGTTCGTCTTCCCCTAAGCCCATCCCTCTCCCAGGCAACTACGTCAACAACTATAATCACTTCGCTTCAAGCACCCCAATTGACTCTGATTGCCATACTCCACAGTCTCAAGAAGCATACACAAGCGGCGATGGCGCCCTAGCCAAAGAACTCTCCGAGCAGGGTAAAGCCCACGGCCGCAAGATGGACGAGTACAACCGCCAAGCGTCTGAGTTTATCTTCCGGGAGAATAACGCTGGGGGCCGGGTAGATGCCGACACGATCGATCTGCACGGGCAGTTTGTCGAGGAGGCAGAAGATATTCTTGAGGAGAGGATTAAGTATGCGAGGAGCCATGGGCAGACGCATTTGCATGTGTATGTTTTACCACCCAAATACGTTCAACTCCAGGCCACATAGGCCCTGGCGGTGGGATGAGTGGACTGTGTTGGCTCGGTGCTGATTACTGTATTTACCCTCTGGTAGGATCGTCGGCAAGGGAAACCACTCCGCCAACCATGTCCAAAAGCTCAAGCCGCGCGTTGAGCAGGTGTGCCGCGAGTTAGGGCTGCAGTATGCGACAGAGGAGAATGAGGGGAGGATCTATGTGAATCTCACTGGTGGACCGGCGGATATGGGTTCGGCCCCATCATATGGACATGGGCATGGTCAGACACATGGCGGGCAATACTCGTCGCATCAACAGCATCAGCAGCAACAACAACATCACCAGCAACAGGGCCAGCAGGGTGGAAACCAGGACCAGGTCGAGCAGGTGGTCAACGAACTCTTGCCTCGTGTGCTGAGGAAGTTGGAGAAGGCATGCTGTGTGGTTATGTAGAGGATTTTGGAGATTTTGGAATCTGTTGCAATACACCTGCTGGATAGAGCTAGATGTAGATTGAGGTGTAGAGGTCAATATACCCGGAATCCTGTTGGGTTCCATTGTCATATCTTGGGCAGTCTAGCAAGTTGGTAGATATAGACATCTGAAGAATGATTATTCGTAGTC
Organism: Aspergillus carlsbadensis; assembly: GCA_025688815.1. NCBI lineage: Eukaryota > Fungi > Ascomycota > Eurotiomycetes > Eurotiales > Aspergillaceae > Aspergillus > Aspergillus carlsbadensis. The sequence goes on along the minus strand of MU628161.1, from coordinate 871,152 downwards.
TCGTTACTAGATGATATCAATCGTTCTACAATACCGTACACAGCCAACAACATGTAGGTTTGCGGGAAAGAATGGAAGTAAAATGGGATTATTGCACCGAGCCGTTGGTGTCCCTCAAGGTCGTCTCTGTGATTTTATCCAGAATCGTCCGGACCATTGTGCCGTCGCTATTTCCCTCCGGTCGCTTGCCGTTGCCACTGTTTTCGATCTCGTTGATGAGCTGCAAAGCTCTTTCTCGCAGATGCCGAACCACGTTCTGCGTGTGTTTGAAACTGCCCGTGCTTTCCATGTATTTGAGCGCGTACAGCTTGACTTCCTCGTCTTGGGTTTTTTGTCGGAGAATGTTGATGAGCTGGTGGTTTTGGGGGTTCGAGCGGATGCTGTGGATAATGGGGAATGAGAATTTGCCCTCCGTCAGGTCTTCACAAAGACCTTTATTTTTAGTGTATGTCGTGCTGGACAGATTGAGGTAATCGTCGCATATCTGGAAAACTAGCCCCATGACATTCACAAGGGCCACGCAGTCCTTTTCCGATGTGCTCTCGGCTTGCATCAGTTTCACGGCAAGCCGGAATAAACCTCCGGTCTTGTTCCCCACCATCTCAAGGTACTCGTCCTCGCTTGGGCAAGTAAGGGTGTCTCGCCAAAACAGATCCATGCCTTGACCACGATGTAGATTCAATAATTCTTGGACATATATATCAATAGCAGTTGGATTCTTGAGTTTCTGCACCTCTTGGAGCGCCAGAAAATACACATAGTTCGCCGAGTTGATCGTTTGTGCGGTACCGTAAATACTGTGTGCGACCGGGATGCCTCGACGGAGAAGGGAGTTATCTTCGACGTCGTCAATCCTAATAGAATATGTCAGGGTCACTCCATATGAAGGAAGCGGCAGCGCTTACAACAATGAAGCTGTGTGCAGCATAGCTACCACCTTGGTAATGATGGCAAGGCTATCAGTAGGAACTTTCAGCCATGCGTCGAACGCGTGAATCATCTGCCGTCGTAGGTCCTTCCCAGGATGTTGAAGCATATAGTCATACGGGCCTATGACGATCTTTTCGTTCTCTTGTGACCATTTCCCATCCTTGTATTTTGTGCCATCGAGGCTTGACTGATTGCGCGTATGCCGCCGTGACATGTTAGTGTTTGTCTGAAGCTTCTCCTGCTTTCCCATTCCGTCGCTCTCGTAAATATTCATGAGTGCCGCTTTATCTCGAGGGTATGTATCGGACATCCGGTTGGAGCTGGTTCGAGGGGGTATCGCTGCAGGAGGCTGAAACTGCGAACTGGAGGACATTTCCGTCTACTAGTCCCCTGGTTGCGCCTCGACAAGCTTTTGATGTAGCAAGATCTTATGAGTGAGAACTATGTTGCCTCGGTGTTTGCGGCTGCCTAGTGAGACGGACTTGAGGCTCCGCAAGGTCTAAAATAACAGACGTAAAGATGTGCTTGACTAAGAATGCAAACCTAGACGGATACGCAAAAACAAGCGACCCGGAAAGTGGAATAAGCCCTCCACTGCTGCAGAAACAGCAGCACGTATCCGATCAGTAGTATATGTGTCCCTGGGGAGGATGCCGATACATATTCTCGGTCGCGAAAAGCTCCCCAACTTTTAATGCGGGGGAGGCGAGGGGAGACGAAAAAGATGAGCAGGGACAACGTGACGTAGTGTCACATGCTGCCGGCTGGTGATAGGAGGTGATAGGAGGTGATAGCCTGTTGGTGTGGTGTCACATGACTACGCAGAGGATGGAGGGATCCGACCACAGTCTGGACTGTTGAGATGCACGCATGGTCAGGATGATTGCTCCGAGAAAGCGCGGTTACCCGCCTGAAGTATGACGGGCCACACTGCAGTAATACTGTCGCAAGAGCAGTGCCAGAAGGGGGACAAGCCGGAATGCGCGGCACAGCGTGACACTGCCTGGTGGTCGATGCCGCCGGAAACGTGATGGGACTCCGGAACCTGCAGCAGCAAGCTTGACAGATAGGGCCCGATGCAGGATGAACGAGGTCGGTGATCCCGACCACGGGATTCATCCTTGACATCATCTCCGCCATTGGCTCTGGCATTGCTCAGCTGGCGCCTCTTGCTGCTAACCGCCCAGCCTCGCAGTTGGGCTGAAGAAAAGGCGACGGTATCCCGGGCAACCGCCGAAAGGTGCTGCGGTGGACCAGTTAAGGTGGACAAGGTGGAGAGCTTCTCGACCTTCGAACAGCTGAGGATGACGATGAGGATGCGCTGTTACCAGCCTCCTGCTTGTTATTTTACCCACAACTAGGCCTGGAAACAGATTTAGATCCCTCTCCGAGCTCCAATCCACGGCGCCTTTGTCCTCTTCAACCCGCTTCTCCAGATAAGCCCTTGCTCTTGGCGTAGGGTCTGGCTTATCCCTGTGTTTTGCCCTCTCTTTCTTTTCCTCCTTCGATATCCCTTTCACACCACAATCTCCAACACACTTTACTGATGGAAGCGTTACTGGCGCATTCGTTCGACTACCTTTCTTCCTACGAGCCAACTAAGGTTCGCAAAGGGTTGCGCCAGGTTGAAGGGCTCCTCGCACAGATATGTTTGAGTCGGGCGAAACGGCCGGTGTCTGACAAACGAGGGTCGCCCTTATTATTTGACACTCCACAATCAGGCTGCAAAGCCCTGTCAGAACTGCGCGATGACCCTGCCTTTCGGGAATTCTTCAAACTTCAAGACGGATTCCAATGGAATGGTGGGTAGTACTCTATTTACATTGCGCATGGAGCCTTGTGCTAACTGAGCTTCTAGTCGCAATGCGCCTGGTGACTTGTCTAGAGCACCTGCTTGGCCGTGGTAGCAGCGGCACTACCGATCTCCTCATTCTCTCTACCCTCGACTTGATACAGGGTGTGCTTCTGCTTCACCCGCCATCGCGGATTCTATTCGCGCGTGAAATCTATATGAACCTTCTTCTGGATCTTCTGGATCCCATCAATTGCCCGGCCATCCAATCCGTAACTCTTCTCACCCTTGTCACCGCCCTTCTAGACCACCCTGCCAACACACGGACCTTTGAGCAGCTGGATGGCCTCCTCACGGTGACCTCGTTGTTCAAGCAGCGCTCAACGGCTCGCGAAGTGAAGCTCAAACTTGTTGAGTTTCTGTACTTCTATCTGATGCCAGAAACACCGATGCTTTCGGCAAGCGCGCCCAACACAGCTCTTCAGCGCAGCCCAAGCAAGCTCGGAGGTAGTCCAACATCCAGGAGCGTCAATGTCTCTGGAGCCCACAACGGCAGCAAGGGCAGTCGGGATACACGAACAACACAAGAGAAACAGTCTCTTCTCGGCAGGTATCTCAATAATGTGGAAGATCTCGTGGAAGATCTCAAGGAAACGGCGCCTTTTGGAACTACGGTCTGTTAAGACGAGCGATGAACATGATGTGTTCCGACCTACGAAGTTACTGAGCGATGGAGTGCGTACTAGTATGGATTACGGGTTAACGACTCGCTCATGCCTCTCATTTTTACCAGATGATTCTTTTCTCCTCGTTTTAGCCCTTTTTGTGTACCCGGCTGGCACGGGCGTTATGTCGACTTTCTCTTCTCTTGAAGTCTCTTTGCATGTCTCTCCATGTACCTTTCCTTCTTTTTTTTCTCGTCTCTGTCGAACGTCCAGCCTCAATTCTTGCCGACTTCCTCGGACTCCCCTTATTCCATTTCATTTTACTCTGATGTTGCATGCCTGGGCATGATCTATAGTTGATTTGAGATCCAGACGGATCAGCCCAAATGATAATTCCAGATGATAATATAATATCAATCAACACTTCTTATCATAGCCCTAACTTTCGGTCTATGATACTGGAACAAAAATCGGCAACGAACATGTAGGGTGACTTCAATGTGGCTGATATTGTGACTCATCTCAAGCCCGTATGGACCCTGAAGAGTGGAAGGCGGAGTCATTTTACATACATTGAGCGAAGAGGGTAGTTTTTTTTTTTTTTTTTGACCTAGAGGGTGCGAGTCAATTTCATATCTCGTTGGAAACTCCATCGAAATATAAATACCATCCAAGAGCCAGCTCTTGAGAAACGACGTAGAGACACGGTCAGGAAATTTTGCGCAGGAGATTACTCTTAAAACCGCCGACAACAACCCACGATTGACAACACAATGTCTCGAACTATTCAAGACACACTTGGCCCTGGCTCGGGACGATATGGTGACCACCAAATCGAATATATCGAAACGGTAGACGCATACAACAAATGGGCGGAGGTAAGCTTCCGAACCCTGAAGTACTACTGCTACTGTACGCTGACAAAACGGCATCAAACAGGTCTACGATACAGATGGCAACTTCCTACAGGCTCTGGACACAATCGAGATGCGTAATCTCTTACCATACTTTCTAACCCGTGTCCAGTCCGATTTTGCGGCCGAGAATACGCTCAAGCTCGTCGATCTAGGCTGCGGCACAGGCCGCAACACACTCCAACTCGCAAGACTCGCACCCACAGAGGCTCAAATCGCGGGCCTTGATGCCTCGCCCGGTATGCTTGCTGTCGCCAAAGCCACTGTCGAAGCTGAGGGAACGGGGCAGGTAACGCTGGGCGAGTACGATCTGCTTTCTCCAGATGCTCCGATCCCTGCATCCCTACAAGATAGCGTGCTGGCGGCTGGGATCATTTCTACGCTTGTGCTCGAGCATATCCCCGTGGATTTGTTCTTTTCCGGTGCAGCGAGGTTGATTAGGCCTGGGGGGTACTTCCTCGTCACGAATATGCATGCGGAGATGGGGGCGATCAGTCAGGCTGGGTTTGTGGACGAGAAGACGGGGACAAAAATTCGGCCGACAAGCTATGCGCATACCGTTGGTGATGTTGTTGCTGCCGCGGAGAGGGCTGGGTTTGAGATTGTGGCGTTGGATGACCATGGGGAGATGGGCGCCAGGGAAAGGATGGTTTCAGAGGGGATAGTGGAAGCTTTGGGGGTTAGAGGGAGGAAGTGGGTTGGTGTGACTGTGTGGTTTGGGATTTGTTTTAGGATGAAGAGAGCTTAGATGGTGCATAGTGCTGGTGGGACGTCGAGAATGAATGGTAGACACACTCGATTCAACAGTGCTTGAGGATATTTGGAAGAACTTAACAGTTCAGATTAGTCTATTATTGTACATATATTTGTGCCTTCTTTTATCCTCGGCGCTATGACATCGATATCGCCTAGAAGAAGTTCAATAGCCTTTCCCGGTGTCGAACAAGATTCTCATGTTGTGAGAGTAATTGTTCCAACCTGTTATATTTCCAGCCCATCTTCGAATCCAGAATCAAATGCGTATAGGCGAAGACGCTTGCATCGAACAAGCCAGGATTCGGGCGATTGAAGAAGTGAACATTATCGCCCAGTATCGTGGAAAGCGCTTCAAATGCCTCGGCCGCTTCGGCTTCCAATGCGCTGACATCAATATAAGGCGAAATCTTTAGTAGCTCGTCCCGCGCGGCGTGCTGCAACTGCGAGGCTAATACTGTGCGTACAATAGGATCGGCGGTGGACGGATCGACGTATAGGCGTCGCGCAATAGCTTCGAAGTTCTCGCGGTTCAAGTAAAGGTGATACAGCTATGAAAACATCAGCATCGGCTTCAACTAGGGTTATCCTATACATACCCAAGCATTCCGTATCCGGTTATCCAGCAGGGACGAATATACTTCAAAGCGCAGGTTCAACTGCTGCTCTTCTTCGCAATGGACCTCTTCAATAGCCCATTTCTGCAGTTTACCGGAGGTAATTGGCGCGCTGGTGCCGACGGGAAGAGCAGGGAGGAGGAAGGGGAGCACGCCGGACGGGGATGCGTGGTTGTTTGAAGGGACAAGTTCAAAGTCGATTCCGACGAATTTTAGGTAGGCCTAGATTTCCAAAGAGGCAGTCAGATACTAAAAATCAGTGAACAGACAAGCCACACCTACCTGCCACTTGAGGCATTGTGGGTTGAAAGATGGCCGCCCTCTCCGCGCTCCCGCAGCATCGGTGAAAACAAATAGTCGATTTCCATGTCGCGTTGGCCAGGCGCAGTGTGGTAGCTCGTTTGAAGGGTATGTGACTAACGGGAAACGATCGAACACGCGTTTCACAGGAGCAGGTACTGAGAAGAAGTCCCGGATACGGCGCGGCTCCCTCCTGCTGTCGGGTCGCTGGTCGGGGATATTACGGCCGTGGTTGTCGGTCATTGGTTGCGGAATGGCAAATTTGACGTAGGGAGACGTAGTCTAAGGACAATAAGGAGGTGAGAAGCTTAACCGAGTATATTATAGTAGCTCCGGAACGATGCCATGCGTGTCAGTTGAAAAGAGCGAGGGATTGTCAAGGACAGCTCGGTGTTGGAACCTCAGAAGCTCTGATTCCAATAATTTTCTGGTTTAGGAAATTGGTTGCCGCCAAGTGCCAGGCATCAAGGCACCCAGGCACACCGAGACTCGGCCGCCAATGAACGACAGCAGGAATCTCTTTTTTTAAAAGGCTCGAGTCCGCGAACCCCGCTAACTTACTGCGACGCTTTGGTGCTTTATCAGCTCTTTCGCCCGTTCCCCGGCTCCGAGAGGAAGCTGGCAATCGGTCGACTTAGGTTCTCATGGTCTTTCTTTTACCACTTCATTAATTTTGCTCTCGCCATTTTATACCCCGCCTATTCCCTCCCTCGTCTGCCATCCGGATGGCAGCATCCCAGTCCGCCTCTGTCCGTTTCTATTAGTCCTCGCCGCATGCACTCTCTGCGGTTGACGTCCCCAGCGCCCTGTGTTGAAGACTGCGTGAATTCGTTGGACTCATTGGCTTCATACGTCACTTCTCGAGACTGCGAATCCTATTCCCCACTTTGTATGTGTTAGGAGTTTCGGCGCTGCTCTCGTGGGGTAAATTATTGCGTGCTATCAACACTCCACAGAGCCAGCTTGACTCTTCTCCCAATTATTTGTTACGCGCCCTTCCCCTATAAGCATCACTATGCCTTTTGATGAGAACGGAGTCAAGTGGTCGTGGTAAGCATTCCTCAAGCCGAACAATCGCGGAGAACAGCAGAACAGTTAACACAATCAAACCCCAGTGAGCCATGCATCCGCGGCCACCGTTCCTCCAAATGCGCCCATTTCGATCGCCTCATGGTTAGTGTTGGAAAAGCTGGACGCCCATTGTCAAAGTGCCCTCACGTCGAAGGCAGTTGCAACTGCAAAAAATTATGCGCTTTTATGGTTGCAATCCCGAAGGGTGAGGCGGCCTTGCATATCAGGCCATCTCCAATCGCTGACACGCCTTCAGGTACGGGATGTGTATGCAGACCGGTCTATAAGATGTTACTGGACGAAAATAGTCCTACTCCAGCGGTCTCTCGACTTCCGATAGACCTTACTACGGGCTCGAGCACCAGCCCTAGCCCTAGCAAAATTCAAAAGTCCAGCAAAAAACCGGTTAAGCCAGCACCAGAACAGCTTGAAAGAGCTTTACATACAATACCAGATTTTCAGCAGCACACTCTTCATAATGGATCACCTGCCATGACCCCATACATGCCACAAGCACAGTTGAATGGCTACCCATACAATGGTGCCAATGGAGCCCTCCCGCAGCCTAGCGTTTTCCCGACCCCGATTGGTGTGTCAAATGGCATAGGGCTATCGGAAGACGCATTTACACCTGGCGCTTGCCACTCGGACAGCTTTCCCTCGACTATGCAACCCCAACCCCCTATTATTCCTATGCAGGCTCGATCCTCCTGTTGCTCAGGTTCCCGCCGTGAAAGCCCAAATGGTGCCAAGGTAGAGCAAAGAACTTATGTGGAAAACGGGTTCCCTACATCGCCTTTGGATTCTTCGCCATTAATTGGAGCCCCCTCCACTTGGCAGGGATTTCCAAGCATGGATGGTCACTTCTCGCATTTGCCTGGTCCTTCGAACGAGCTTCAATCAGTCTTGTCTGGTTACGCATCTCAGGTCTCCCTTAAAGATTACAACAACACTACTAGTGTTAACTTCGACCATATTTCGATCTCTCAGCCCAACCGTGTCGGCTCCTCTGACTTTGCGCACCACCTACCCGCAACAGCTGGCCATGGCGCTACACGTAGCTGCAACTGTGGTCCGAAATGCAACTGTTTTGCATGCCCTGACCATCCTTACAACGAGGTTACAATGCAACATGTTCAGGAAATGGGTCGCATCATTGCGCAGGACACGCAGACCTCCGAAGATACCAGAAGTCATCAGAACGGTCAAAGCAATGGTACTCATGATGACCACTCCAAGACAAGGCAAGCAGTGTCAGAGCCCGAGAGTCACCTGACGAATGGATTTGACCCTCCTACGACCGGAAATTGCTGTGGTGTTGACGATGCTGCTTTGGATGATGATTCTGAGGCCCAGACTTTCAATTCAGTAACTGCAGACCATCTCATGGTCCCTGAAGCTTACTACACTTACGAATATCAAATTGGATTACCTGGCGCCTGTGCCGGTGAGGCTGGTAACTGCCAATGTGGTCCCAGTTGTAGCTGCCTCGGTTGTCTCACACACGGAAATCCACCATGATTTTGCCGTCGGCCTGATGTCTACCGAAAGGCGCTCCGTTTTAGCGTCTACGCTTTCAAATTGGCGCATAGATTCCGACAGGTTTTGTTCCAGGATGTTCTCTGGGTCGGATGTTGGATGATTCATGATTATGATACCCTACCTTACATGTCGGGCTTTGGAGTTATCAGGCCATTTTTTGTTCGTGTACATTCTTCAATGTTTTGTCATGTTGCGCAGCTGGTTAGCCCATCGCATTGCCAGATACTCTATTCTCTCGGCTATTCATCCTTTCATATCTTTCTCACTCTGGGTCTCTTTTCCCCCTCTACTTTCCCACCTATATTCTGATTCCCTGGGCTTTGACACCTGACTTCCCCGTTCTCCAGATCATGAATCGCAAGGCATGTGTTCTCTCTCCTCTTCTTGTACCACGAACCGTCTTAAGAGTCTCTTTCGGAGCACGTTGCGCACTGAATTCTAACGACGACGTGGGCATGGTAGATGTTTTAGTTGGATCGGTTGTATCTACTCTGGAAAAAGGACGCACCCTACCACTATTACGATGATTTAATGTAGTGATACATAATGTAAGCCAGTCGAACTTGAACTCGGAAACTGTGTGATAGGATTCAGGTCAAATACAGTTATTGCTCGCGAGCACAAGAACAAGGGAATGCACTATGACACGAGCGAAGAGCAGAGTCAATTTATCGGATGAAAATGGATTGTAGTTGAACCGAGAAAAGAACCAGGTCTAGAATTTCTTCTAAACTTTATAATGAATCACAGTGCCTTTGCGAAAGCGCGATTCCCCTCCAGCTATACAGGTATCATACATACGCAAATTGCATGCTTCAACACATCTACCTACGCAGGGCGTCTCGCACGGGAGAGTCTCCCCGGCGGAACGAAGCTATACAGCGTTAGTGACTCCAGTCTCTCCTCGAGCTCAAGTTTCCGAGTTACGACATACCGTCAGCCTCTTCCCAAGCACGTCCGGCACCGAACCCAAGACCAACCCACGCGGGCCACGCCCGTCGCTTGAAAAGGAGCACCGAGAAGACAACACCGAATGAGAGGCCGAGGGAAGAGCGAATGATCATAGAAGAGATGGCACGGTCCCACTATAGACGAACAAGGCACGTGTTAGCCGGTCGTTCTCGGAATTGTCCATCTCATAGCATAACGTGTCGTAGGTAACTCCGGAGATGTTCCGGAGTAATTGAAGAGGCTATATTATGGGCGCCGAGGGGTGACAAAGGAGCTTGCTACCTTTTCGTTGAGCAGGGCCTCGCTGACGAGCTTGGTCGAGCGGGAAACGGGCTGGGAGTCGTTGGAGTCGGCCATTGCGATCGATCTAGGAGTCGGGAGTTAGTTCGTGGTCACCAACGGAGCTATGGCCAGCATACTTTGTGCAAAAAGCAGCAAAAAAAGATCTTCTTGGTGTCTAGGGAATGAATTGGATAAAGTAGGAACAAGACGTCAAGGAGATCGGTTCGGCAGCGGCGGTTTTCGAGCTCTGGTTCCGCCCGCTGAGACGGAAGGCGGTCGGAAAAATTAGGCTTGCCCGCTATCAGTCTTTCCACTTTTTTTTTCTTGAGCGGAGTACAAACAACACCAGCACAGCTCCTTAAATGTTTGCTGGACGGCGATGCGCTAGGATCGCGATCGCGGGGACACGGAGAAAGAAACAGTGACGGGACTTTTTCGTGACTTTTCTGTCTTCGCGTCTTTCCAGGATGCCTTCCTTGCCAGAGGTACGTCGAAGCCCACTTTTAAGCCTCCCTCGTTATCCTTATATATTGACAACCGGTACAGCGTCCACGCTCCTCGCAGGAGGCTCTTCTCCAATTAGAGAAGGGCAGGGCATCTCCTACCACTCAGTTAAACGAAGCTGCACAGATTATCGGACTCGATTTGTCGTTATGCGCGAGCCATCCTGAAATCTACCGAGCCTCTCATACCCCGAACCCTGCGGCACCGAAGGAAGAATGGGTCTTGCGATGGTTGTTGAAGAAATTTAAAGCCGGTAAAAACTACCGGGTGGAGCCTGCGTCTTTCCTTCTCCTGCGCCAATTGATTGATCTTATTCCTCCGAAAACATTGGCGTCTACACTCAAAGACCACAAATTCCTCGGCGTTGTCGAACATGCCATTGGAGACCTGACCGACGATGTTTTTACCGGCCTAGGAGATGGGACGACTGATATCTTGCCTTCTGATTCCGAGTCCAGCCGTACACTAAGCGACTCGTCACGCGCAAATGGAGGGCATGACAGGAAGGGCACGAAGCGCAAGAGGGCGAAGGAAAATGGTCAGGACGCGATGGATATCGACGAGCAGCCTCGAACACCGGCTTCCTGCTTTTTGACATTTACTCGCGTTTTGGACTGCTTGTACAGCCTAGTCGCACTCTCCAATCGAACTGTTGGGGTCACCGAAGCTGCTAGCTCGCATCTTCGGAATGCGCTAAGGGGAGAGCCGCAGCAGGCTGCAAATACAGTTGGCAAGTCATTGACTCTCGCTTCTATCGCAATCACGCAATTCTGTCATGGACGGAAAACCACCGAACTGCAGCATCTGTTTTACGTCCTTCCTTCGTTGTTCGAGGTGTGGGAGTTGAGGTCTCACCGCCAGGACGACTCCAGTCAGGGCTCGAGTCATGTATGTTAGACCATGAGTTTTGTTATGTGCGCCTGCTAACTGTTGCTGTAGGAAGCCTTTACGACACACTGCTTCCGGAGCGCTCTAAGACTTTTACACTGCGTGCGTGCAAGTCAATTGGATACGGACGAAAGGAATCAACTGCTAAACGGCTTGGAACGTTTAATCGCTGTTCATGTGGTGTTCCCTGCACGTACGGGCTTTTTGAGTCGAGGTGGCTCAGGAATTGATTATTCCTCCAGTGAGCCGGATTGGAGCTCCGTTCAACCCGTCTCAGATACCTTTCGGCCAATTCTCTGTGCCGAGGAGCTCTTAAACCACCGTGGGGCTAGGAAAAGGTTGCAGTGGGAAACAGCAGACCTCATCCCAGAATTTTTCGCTGTCGCCACGCGATCAGTCCCGCGAGACACATTTCGAAGGAAGACCGACGAGGAGCCTTGGCTGGAGACATTATTCGTTGCCGTTGCTGAGTTGGCGTTTTCCGTCGTTAAAGCAGAGGGGATGCCAACATTTATGCCTAGGTTTGTGAGCGTATTGGAACAACTCTTTCGCGTGGTTCTTACGCAGAACGTGCGGCTGTCGCTTCATACTCTTCTTACCCATGCAAGGTATACTGGACTTCTCAAGGGTGGTCTTTCCGAAGTTGAGTGGAGCCTGACTGCTTTGCTTATTGAGCTGGGCGTGGATATCTTTCTGCCAAATTCAGGTCTTGCCGACTCAGACAAATTGCTCGAAGCTTTATTGAGTAAGATCCTGATGCATTGGCAAACCGGTGTCTCCACAGGCAGTAGCACTGAAGTCATCAAAACTCGCATTGTTCTCCCCCTGCTACGTGGGTTTACTGGGGCTAGGGATCTTGCCACGTTTATGGAAATTTGGTATCAGCAATTGGGCAATGTTGAAACCGCGAGAATGCAGGATGGAAATCTCGGACTTTTTACCGTGTGGGAGGACGACGATCTATGCAATGCTTACGGCGACGTTCTGCGCAATCCACTTAACCAGAACCTTGCTGCTGCTCAAACTCGGGCGGCCGCATCAGAAATCCGTGGCGATGACGGTGGAATAAACACGTCCGAAGATGCCTACGGACAGGTAGTGATTCTGGAGTCTGGATTCAGAAAACGGCCCATCAACCTTGCTAATACCAATGCCGACCTCGAATCTGTGCTAGGTACCGTTATTCATACACTCTCATCTAAACAGACCTTGCACTGGCGATGGCGGTTATGGAGACTGGCCCGCAATCTCATGGAGAACAATACGCACAAGACTGACTCTGGCCTTGGTGCTAAGCTGCTCGACCTGAGTGGTGAAGCTGCAAAGTCCATTCGCCGTTGTCACCAAGAGTCCACGAACCAGTTGAGCGCCCGGCTCGAGTGCATTGAGGCGTACCAATTCATTCTTGCTGCAATTAAACACACCGGCGATGTTGTTGAATTCCCCATTGTTATGAAAGAAGCGACAGATTTCATCGAAACAATTTCTGCAAAAAATGCCCTACAGTCGATGAGCTCCCCATGGGATGGTCGCTCGGAATCCATTGACTCGCCAACCATCCTAAGTTTGGCGTATTTTCTGACTCTTGTTCGAAGCCCTAGAGTTTGGAGTTGGATTGAGCCTGAAGTTCGATGCTCGCTATTTGGCCACATTCTTTCCTTGGTAACAGCGCAGTACCAGCCATCATCATCAACTTTAGAGACCCTTGCTTCTGGCGCACGTTTTCTGCAATCTTGGACCGGCGTCGTATCTCACGAATATTTGTTGAACACTCCCGTCATTATTAATGACTTGATCACTGTGATTTCCGAGCGGGTTAAAGATGACCCACCAAACCGGAAGCTCTACATTGAGAGTCTTCAACGGATTCCGGCAACTTCAATCAGACGATCCCAGCGAGGAGCCATGCTAGACTTGCTGCAAGGCGTTGTTTTGCAACAAGACAGCAGCCCCGTTGTCACTGTTGGTATTTTGTCTCTTATGGCCAAATTGTCCAATATGTCGAAATCTACGGCCCAGCTGACGGGCAGTTGGGAGCCAATCTGGGAAATCGCCAAAGCAATCACACTTCAAGGTGCTGACGTTGATCTCGAGATCATGAAGGCCTTCAGATTTCTGTATCGTGCAGTTATTGCAAAGCTTCTTCTTTTATCAGAGGGAGACCGCCGAAAACTGTTCAAGAAAATGTATCGGAAGATTTCCGCGAAGGTCGCCAAATTGCGGTCGCTTAATTCCAGCTCCATGGAATGTTTCTTTTTGAGAGTATCACTCTCGCAGTTTTGGCAGTACCGAAGCCAGCTGGTGGATGCCATTGACGGCCCTGAACTGGCCTCTATCCGCGAGAGAATGTTCGGGCTAGTGGTTGCTGATGTGCGTTCGGCCAAGGATCAATGCAAAAAGCAACCTCTGGAGGAGACCATCAGTTTAATCAAAACACTCGATGCGCTAGAGGATTTTGAGGACCTAGCAACGAATCATGTCGAGGTCAAAAGGTTCTTGTCCAAGATTGAAAACTACGTTGAAAAGTCCGCCGACTCGGGATCTTCGTTGAGAAGACATATAAGACGTCGAGTGTTGGCAACTCAAGGACAGGAAAAAAGTATCACAGTTCCCGTCGTTCAATACGCCGAGTCCCTCCCTCTCCAACAGATGTACAGTGAGCAGCAGCAACTTTTCATATGGTCAACGACTGACCAATTTCGATCCATGTCCACAGCTACCTTGCTCCGGGTGATCCGGGAAGTCCGCCAGCTGGGATTTCTGGGTAAGAACGCTGAGTATCATCTGCTGATTGCTGGTTTGGCCATCTCTGCGGCGCCCTCCACCGAAGATAGGGAAAGCGATCAAGCGAAAGAACTGTCGCTTGTTTGCACGGGGGTCACTGAGGCAATTTTCCAGAGTAGATCGCATGTGGAGTTTGTTCTTGCTACAGAGTGTTTGGACGTTCTTCTTCGCAGCCACCCACGTTGCATCTCTCAGTGGAACGTTGATAATCTCCTCTCCTGCATCGCGGTATGCGCTTCAACATCAGGACCGCGTATCAATCCCGAATATTCTGGGATGATTTATATCCGCCTATGCCGGCTGCTGGGCCTCTTGCTGGGCCTTCACCGCCAAAAAATAGGCGGCCGTTTCCACCTCATTCTTCCTCCCATGCAGCGTCTGCTGCATTGTCTTTTCGCTAAGGCCAAGAAGCGTGCTAGTCGGCTTGCCAAGTCCGATACAGGAAGTGCGCAACAGCCACACTGGCTCTCTCAGCTCGACGCTACGCACGCCACCCATTTCACTCGCCTTTTGACCTCTCTCTGCGACCCTACCGTATCAGCAGTCTCACGGCCAACACCACACGGCGCGAGTTACGAAGGTCTAACCGACCAGACGAAAAAAGCCAAGCGCATTGCGGGACAGTATCTACAGTATTTGATCATGGACTACGCCCAGCGCTCGCTTCTCAGCACTCTATCCCCGGATGTCAAGGCTGCCCTCCTGCCTGGTCTATACTCGGCGCTGGATGTGATGTCTCGTGAAACGATGCGGGCGATGAATGCCGGACTGGATATATCTGGGCGAGCCGTATTCAAGTCCTTATATGATGATTATATGAGGTTCGGCAGGTGGAACAAAGGTTGATTACCCCTGTATCTGATAAGAATATTTCAGAAAACCAAATGAATCGAGAGCTCTTTTGTTCTGCACGATTATCGTAGATGATTTTCCCGAGATATAGGAGAACCTAGAGGACCAAGTTCAAAGGAATAACGTCGCGAGAATCATGTGACTGGGTCGAGAGAATCGAGAACGCCAGGGACTCACGAGCTTCGCGCGTTCCCTGAACCCTCGGTGTGTCAGGGCACTCTGGGGCCGAAGGCATTTGTTGACGGTTGAGCGAAGGTTATCGATAGCATATCTTTACTCGATCAGATCGAGTCAGCGGAGAGGAACCAGCCTTATCTGTGAGTGGCCAAACGCCCAAAATGCGGAGGCGGCGGGTGGTGCCTCTGGCTGGTGGACACCGGACACGGGCTGGTCGCTGATAACACAGTCGCAACTCACCCCTGTTAGTCGACAGAATAGGGCAAAAAGATGAAGGAGGGTGATAAGGACGGCTCTGCCAGGGATCGGGGCGGCCGATCGGTTCTTGGATTCTCATCCTTTGACCAATTCGCGTGGCTTCTTATCATGCGCAGGCTCCATCACAAGCATTTGGGTGGTCCGATAGAGCTGACAGTCCCAGCACCATGACGATATCGTCAACGGTCTGGAGAAAACGTCCAAAATGCCTCCTTGACGAATCGACATTTATATTGAGCGGTTTCCCCGCCTCTTGAGCTCTCATGTTCCTCGTCCCGTTTCCGGTGACCATTTAGACTCGAGTCTCCCCACGGTTTGGCCCGTTGCGTCATATCCGATCACACCTTATTCTGAACCATATCCAGATTCAAGTGTTGATTACATCAGGGGCGTCAGTACTTTTGCTGCGTCGCTTCCCAGCTGGTCTTCTCTCTTGCATACTTTTCTGTTGACTAGTCCAGGCTGAAAATGCCTGAGATCAAGCGATGGCTCAAAAAGCTGGAGGTGGAATCGATGGAGGGGTTGAGCAACAAGCAGTTGATGTTGACGAACCATGACTTGCAACCAGGTTAGCCCCGGATAGTCCGTAACTTCAGGGCAAGGGTCCCCTAACTTTCTGCAGTTGAACCCGATCGCCGGAGATGGAGGTGGTATAACTTTGTTACGTTTTGGATTGCAGATTCGCTCAACATTGTGAGTATACACGAACTCATAGTTCTGCCAAGATGACTGGAGTTAGACTAACACGTCATCAGAATACATGGATGATTTCCTCCTCGATGATTGTTGACGGTTTGTCCTGGTGGCAGTCATGGATTTGCGTCTGGGTTGGATACTTCCTGGCTGCTTGCTTTGTCTGCTTGACCGGTCGAATTGGTGCCGTCTACCACATCTCCTTCCCTATCGTATGTCGATCATCCTTTGGAGTTTGGGGCTCGCTGTGGCCGGTGTTGAATCGTACGGTTATGGCCATTATCTGGTATGGTGTGCAGGGATTCATTGGAGGTAGGAACGGTGTCCCTCAATAAGACGATGACCAAATCTAATGATGTTTAGGGCAATGCGTTACACTAATGATTCGGGCTATTTGGCCGAGCTATAACACCATTCCCAACGGGATTCCGGAAAGTTCTGGAGTAACTACCAGAGACTTTGTGAGCTTCTTCATTTTCTGGCTGCTCTCTCTACCTGCTCTCTGGTTCCCAGTCCATCAACTCCGCCACCTCTTCACCGCAAAGTCAATCTATTCTCCCATTGCGGCCATTGCATTCTTTGCTTGGTCGATATCTCGTGCCAACGGTCTTGGGCCGATTGTTCATCAGTCTCATACCGCTCATGGAAGTACTCTAGCTTGGGCTGTTGTGAAAGCCCTAATGAGCTGCATGGGCAACTTTGCTGCCTTGATCATGAACGACCCAGACTTTTCTCGATTTGCCCGAAAGCCAAAGGATGCCCTATGGGCGCAGCTGTTTACGATTCCCATCGGATTCGGCATTACGTCCTTTATTGGTATCATTGCCTCTTCATCTTCTGCCGTCATTTTCGGCGGAGACGCAATCTGGAATCCTCTCGATCTTCTGGGAAGGTTCCTTGAGGGTGCCAGCTCAGCCGAGCGCTTCGGCATCTTTGTCATTGCGCTTGGATTCGCCGTGGCGCAATTGGGTACCAACATCTCCGCCAACTCGGTCTCTGCGGGTACAGACATGACCGCTTTACTTCCGCGATACATTAATATTAGACGAGGCAGTTACATTTGCGCGGCCGCTGGTTTGGCCATGTGCCCGGTATGATACCTTCCTTAGATTGCTAGAACTTTGTGCTAACAGAAAGCAGTGGCACCTCGTCTCCGACTCTAATCAATTCACAACGTACCTCTCTGCCTATTCCATCTTCCTCTCAGCCATTGCAGGTGTTATGATCTGCGACTATTACCTCGTCCGGAAGGGTTACCTAATTGTCAGAGACCTCTACAGCGGCGAGAAGCGCTCCGCCTATCATTTCTACCACGGCTTCTCCTGGCAAGCGTACGCCTCGTACCTTTCTGGAATCCTGATCAATATTGTCGGATTCGCCGGCGCGGTCGGCCGCGACGTCCCAGTGGGCGCTCAGTATATCTACAACATCAACTACATCTCCGGCTTCATCGTCTCCTTCGTGGTCTACTACAGCCTCACCCGGTTCTTCCCTCCCGCCGCTATAAGCGAGACATGGAACGAAGTTGACACCGACATCGACCATATCCAGACGGAGGGCCACGACGTCGATTCAGACGACATTCACACAACAGGGAAGCCCGTGGGGCTGGATGCATCCGAGAATCCAGATGACTACAAGGGCGCAAAGTCGGGGTCTGCACGCCTATAGATTGTACGGATTTGGTTTATGGCGATAACTCTTCATATTATAATAATTTGCTCAGTCGGACAGGTATTCTTGTTCGACTTTGATTCGCTCCTAAATGGAACATGCAGCTGGGTTTGAACAGCACACCACTATCGCTAGTACTACATCTTTAGATCTGATACTAAACCGCCTTCACCCGTAGATTAAAGAAGATCGGCGACGGTCTAGGTCACTCTCAAGATGCCTGACAGCAACGAGCGGTTGGAGGGGGCGAGTGGGCTGCTTTCATGGAATGGATTGTCGGCGTCCGAAACAGGAAGGCGCCTTCCGCAGCACAGCGTCATACCCGAGACATATACTCACGACGTGCAACGCATTCATCGAAATAAAGCCTTCTTTGACTCATGGCTTGTTCATTACACTCTCGCTTGATTTTAGCCTCCTTTTCAGCCTCCTTCTGAGGTATAAATGCTTGCTGAGATCCAGGTTCGTACCCTCCTCCGTTTCTTTTTCCAACATCGCCGGACTAAACTCTGTCTATCCAGCTTTGCTCAAACAATTATCACTTCCATTTGACTCATCTGTCTCATAGAGACTTACTCTTACTCTCATTTCCCCTTTGAATACTAGTACCATCAAGACCTCCCTTCCTTCCCATCCCGACTTGATTTCCCCTCATTCTAATCCTTTATACTTCTCCAATATGGCTTCTTCCAATGCTCTCCCTCAGACCCTCCGCTCCATCACCACCACCAAGATCAAGGAGCTTTCTAAGCAGCGCGCTTTATTCGAGAAACGCCGAGACGAGATTCTCCTGGCAGCCTCCGCTACTTCCGACCTGCGAGCCAAAGCCCGGGTCCTTTTGGAGGGCGTCACCAAGCTCAAGGGTCACCCAAATGACGCCTTTGACGAAGAGGATCTCGATGTTGATCATGTTGACTCGCACACTTCGAAAGCGCAAGATGGAACAGTGCGTGGAGTTCACGTCAATATCCGCCGTTTCCTTCTACAGGGCAAATACGATCCGTCGATCTCCGAGTCTAGCTTGAGGGAGTGGATTGAGAGACTTGAGGGGGAGATCAAGTACATGGAGCGGGCACATGACCACGCCTTGTTCTATAGTGGCTTGGTGACAGAGTGGCTGGGTGATCTTGAGGCCTCTGGGTCGGTTTCTGCTTCTGAAACTGTCAATGATTTGGAGAATGTGGGCCGTACCGAGATGCACGAGCAAAGACAGACCTGGGAGAGCATCGCATTTAGTGACTCAGCTGTCCAAGCTGACACAATCCGCGCGTACCTAGACGAGCTCTTCACCAAGTCACCTCTTTCGCAACAAGCGCTAAAAGAGTTACGCGAAAGTATCAAGTCCTTTGCCAACAGTCTCTCAGCAAAAACGACCTGGCTTACGGTGTCCGATCTTGGGTGGGTATCTGAGTCACTTCTGAAGACTGATCTTCTCACAAAGGAGAAGAGAATCACCCTTAAGGAGCTGATGCGAAATCAGGCTGTGACCCAGGAAGTGGCTGATGTGTTGAATATGCGCCTGGCTTCGATGGACAGCTGGACATGGCCTGGGGAAGGCGTTCCTGTTGAGATGCGGCGCCAACTAAACGGCAAATATCGAGTCTTCATGGATGAGGATCTGCTGGATAGCCTCATGTTCCAATACCTTGGTCTCAAATGGTCCGTGACCTTTAGGTCCGCCTTTGTATCCTTCCTCGGCTCGCGCGGTTGGAAGACACTGCGCGATCACATCCCTGAGCGGGACAGACTGCGGCGAAGTTACTTCCTCGGTGACCGCCGACGGGGAGGACAGTCGGTCAACGAAGAGCGGCAAACGGTGTACGAAGAGGACTATTTCATGACTCAGCTCCCTTCTTCTGTCCATGCCGATGGAGCCAGCTACGACGAAGATGGCGGCGACGACCAAGATCGCCCCATGAATGCTCTGGAAACAAAGCACTCGCTCCTTCACCTCCTGATCACGGAATCCATTCTACACACCACCCTGCATGGACAATTTACCGCAGTCCGGTCTGACTTCAAATGGTTCGGCCCGTCTCTCCCGCATGCCACGATGCTTACTGTTCTCTCCTACTTCGGCGTTCCCCAAAATTGGCTCGAATTTTTCAGCGTTTTTCTGAGAGCGCCATTGAAGTTTGTTCAAGATGGTCCCGAGGCCATGAGTGTCGTTCGAACCAAAGGGATTCCCATGAGCCATGCGCTCTCGACTCTCATGGGCGAGGCCGTGCTCTTTTGCATGGACTATGCCGTGAACCAGAGCACGGATGGTGCGTATCTCTATCGGTTGCACGATGACTTCTGGTTCTGGGGTCAAGAGAAGACGTGTGTGAAAGCTTGGGCGGCCATGACCGAATTTGCAAAAGTAATGGGCCTCGAGTTTAACGAAGAGAAGACGGGAACTGTTCGCTGGAAAGGAGCGAGCGACAAGCTCTCTCACATCCGATCCGCCATCCCAGTTGAGCGTGAAGATGAAACCCTGCTTCCATCTGGTGATATACGTTGGGGGTTTTTGAAGCTCGACTCTCAAGAACGCCGGTTTATCATCGACCAGGACATGGTCACGACGCACATATCCGAGCTTCAACGCCAGCTTGCCGCCTGCAAGAGTGTCTTTTCATGGGTTCAAGCCTGGAACAGCTATTTTGGCCGATTCTTTGTGAACAATTTTGCCAAACCGGCCGTGTGTTTTGGCAGAGAGCATATCGACATGGCCATCTCGACACTCAACCATATCGAACGTACACTTTTCCCCGAGAGTAATGACAGCGGAGTTACCGACCACCTGCGCAGAATGATCGCCAAGCGGTTCGACATCCACGACCTCCCGGAAGGACTGTTCTATTTTCCTATCGAACTCGGCGGGTTGAGCCTCGTTAACCCATACATCCCCCTGATCGGCATGCGTGAGGATATCAAGCAAACTCCTCACCGTCGTATTCAAAAGGCGTTCCTCGACGAGGAAGCGATCTACCTATCTGAGAAGGAATGGGTTGAAGCCAACGGACCCCGAAACCCGCGCGCCTTTATGGTTGGAGGGAAAGAGGTTGGCGACTTCCCAGCGGACAAATTCCTGTCTCTGGAAGAATACATGCGATACGCCGAGTCATTCAGTGGGCCGCTCCAGGATGCTTATGAGGATTTGATACGTGTGCCGAAACAAGTCAGCGCGAATCTCTCTCCTGCCCTGCGAAGTAGCCAGATGTTGAGTGAGATTGGGAGCTCGGGGAAGACTATCTCCAGCACGTGGGCCCAAATGTCTCCATACTGGCGATGGACGGCGGAACTATATCAGGAGGGAATGGTGAAGAAGTACGGTAGTCTAGCCGCTGTGAGTCGGGAGTTTGTTCCTGTTGGTGTGGTTGAAACTCTGAAGGAGGGGAAATTTCGCTGGCAAGGTTGATTAATGTAAAATAGTTGATGAGATCACGAAGTTATGACATGAGAAAGGCGGGCCTAGTCTCAGAATGCGAAAATCCCCATTATTTATCATTAATGATATCCCGACTGGAAATCATCTAGCAGCATTCGTAGTCGCTGTTTTTCATCTTCACCCCCAAAAATCGCATCAATAGTTTTGCGAGAGATGCGGAGGACGTCAGCTCGGTTCAACCGAAAGTGCTCTGCGGCCAAAAGGTACTCATTCGATACCGCGCTACAGAAGAAGCCGACGTCATCGGTCTGGATCAAAGTTGTCAGCTACTGTATAACAAATGACAAGACGGGCAAGAGAGGGAGGTGGCTCACACAAAGGGCAATAGGACATTCCTCATGTCTCCAATACCCAAAATGGTGGTCCAGAAACCCTCCATCAAACATCTTCGCATGCACGTTACACGACATACACAGCTCCAACCCCAGTTGCCTGCGCGCAATCTCTTTCTTGATGTCATCAGGCACATGAATCACATGGCCGAGACGGTCCGGCTCAAACGAGAGAAGCGTCTGCAACTCCTCGCGCAGCCCCTCGGAGTGGATCTCAGCGAAATGCACTGTAACGCCTAAGCCATGCGCTTTAGCTTTCGCGAATGCATCCCGACAAAGCGAGACGTCGCCTTTCGTCGGGTTCCCGCAGACGTCAACGCCAACGACGCCGCGGGCGCGGTTGGTGATTGCTAGGTCGACGATCTCGCATGCGTGCGTTGGGTCGCCGCTTGTGAGCAGGCCGCGGTCGATGGCGAGGATGAGGTAGATTGAGATTTTGCCGGGGTGCTGGGATTTGAAAGCGGCGATTGCGTCGAGGATGGTGGAGAGGTATTGGTCGCGCGTGAAGCGAGAGCCTGTCGGTGTGCGGGGGATGGTGCGGAGCTCGAGGTAACAAACCCCGTCATCGAGAAAGGATTGTAGGACTGACGTTGTAGCGTAGGCGATGCTTTCAAGGTCGTTGACGAGGTGGTAGATTGATTGGGAGAAGACCTGGAAGAATCTTGGGTGTTTCAGCTTCGTGGTTCTTTTCGCCTTCTGATTCAAGCTTGGAGGATTGAATATAATGATATCCTCTAAGTACGTAGGATATACATGTATCTTCGTGAACTCTCTTATCTTGAGACCTACGTGTTGAGAGAAAAATCAACCTTCCCAGGCGGCATCACCACCAACGGATCCTCTACGTCCAAGGCCGGATTGCGGGATCTCTTCTCGAGCCATATTTCATGGAGACACTGGCGGGTGATGCTGCCACTGAGGTGTGCATGTAGCTGCTCAAGCACGTGTTAGTTATCGGTGAGCGGCGGGACCAAGCGGAGCAACATACAACATACCTCGACCTTCGGAAGAGCCTTGGTGAAATGCGCGTCAACTGGCTTCGAGAGATCCATGGCGGCAGGGGCGCTAAATTGCAAGCGGAATGTTCTGCGACGGAAGCAAGAGTCTAAAGATGGAAATGTGGTCAAGGGTCAAGGGTCAAGGGATGGAGTGAGGATGAATGAGAATCGGAGTTGATGCAGGATGCAGAGCCAGTAACACCTGGTGGTGACCTTGGATCCCGCCCTTGCCTTCCCAATCCGCTCAACCCCGGAGAGGTGCCCAACCTTGAGGACATCAGGGATGACCCCTGGTGATTTCCTCAATCCCTTGCATGACCATGATGTGCCTGCAGTTGGGCTTGCGCGAATTAACTCAGGACCTTTCCATTCCCAGTTCTTCCTCAACGTATACAATTGTCTTTCAGGATGATCTACAGTACATCATCCCGAGAGTTTGGGAGAAATCCCCCACAATCCTTTATCCACCACAGTCCACTTTTGAAAATGACATACATGTCTAATTCGTTTCATTTCGGCGGAGCATTTGGTCCCTTGAATTTATGGAAGCGACCTCAACCGTTGCTGCGGATACCAAGCGTGTTTCATCTGCCGAGATCTCGACGTGGAGCATACCCCAAACAGATTATGCTTCATTCCGCTTCAAACAGGACATATCCAAAGGCTCCAGTGTTGCAGTAAGAGTGCCATCAGTTCTAGATCTGGCGTCAATGGCCTTGCTACAGCAAGCGGCCGGTTGCCATCGAGATCTGCCAGCATTGTCGGCAACCTTACTGTCCTGAACTGTGTCTCCTCTCAAACCCTCTCAAACCTGGCACAAACAGAACGGAGACGCATACCACATCCCACGCAACAGCCAGGCCGGGCCTGCGTAAGTCGCAACACATGGTTCATGCGAGCCCAACGACGGTATTGTCCGATATCACCAGTCAGGAGCATTTGACGTGTAGACATCTCGACTAGTTTCACGCCAGTCCCACCCCCACGAATACTGAGAAAGACACAAATCGCAGGTTAGCGAAATTGATACACGACTACAACCGTCGGCGGCTGGAGCGAGGTCTAGAATTCCATGATCAGCATGAGAAGCGCCTTGGTCATATTACTTCTATCGAATCGATGGTCTTCTTTTGCAGCGTGGTAATAGGTTATCTCGTCTTGCGTCCGTCTTGCATCAAAGGGTTCTTTCTGCCTTTCAGAGTAGCGATCACAATGAGGACCATCTCCCCAAGGAAGCCGAAATATCCGGCATAAGCGAAGAATGTAACCCGTAAGCGCAAGATATCTCCCAAAAATGCTGGAGCGTCCACCGTGAGTTGATATCTTCCCATGGAAAGGGGAAAGGGCTTCAGATGGCTCCCAGGCTGTGCACAACATATGCCGTCCATCTCAACCGTAAATAGTGCTCCCGGCCTTTCCGGACTTTTTCAAGCAACATCGATACGGCGTAGCAGGAGTACGGAGCCTGTTCTTCTTAGGGGCCCCCAATGTCCGTGTCCCATAGGGGAAGGTCCATGCTTCGTAAGTTGTATCGGAAAACGAAAATGTTCCCACACAGCCCCTTTGGGGGCCTGTAATGGTGGGACCTTAAATCAGACGAAGGCTCGAATAATTGAGATGAGAGGCAGACACGGAGTAACTTGCAAGTAGCCGGAGCCGACGTCTGTCAGAAATAGTGAGCAGGTTCCAGGAAACTCCTCGGCTGAGCGCACCATTGCATTCCCGTGGCTCAGACGCGCATCTGCCATCGCATTGGCGTGGTCAAGGCGCTTTTTGTGGGCATAGTGGGTTCTTTTTTCGAAGGATTCGAGAAGCCTGTCTGACTGGGACAGGTTTGATCAGATCCAGCCTAGTGATTGGCTGAGTCTCTCCATGAAACTGCTATATTTAGGTGGAGATCCGGGAGGGCTTGAGGCTAAAGTAAGCGGCCCACGATTGCAGTGGATTCGAAATTTCGAATGCAAGCAACCCGAAACGCCGTCGAAGAAAAACAAGTCGCAAATTTTCCTTCAAATCGTCCCACGTTATCTCCGGGGAGGTTATGAATAGACGAGGATATCTTACGTACTTGTAATACTCTTTCTTGGAGCTCCAAGTCCGTATCGAAGAAGCATGCCAACTGACCGTTAATGCGAAGAAAAGAGCAAGTGTGGCAAGGGGTCGCCTCGGTCTTTTTTCCTCATTAGAGTCTCTCTGGTTTAGTCATTCTCGGATTCAATGGCCTCAGTAGATTCTCGTCCGATGATTGCACAATAGGGCTGAAGTATTGGACAAACTCACACCATTCGTGGTTGGCACTCGCACTTGACTTGCCAATAATCATTGCCAATGCAAGGAAAGAAAAGCCAGGCGGCAGTAGGAGGCTCAGCCGTATGCGACAGACCTAAACGGTAAGGGTACAGCGCCATGTTACTTCGTGCTCCCCGTATCAAGGCATCGCGACAGAGAGCGTGGGTGCTGCGGCACAGCCAGGAGTGAGGTGAGCGTGCCACGATAGCAGGTGGGCCTGAGCCTTATGGCCCTAGCTGCGTAAAGACTGGGCATCTACTCCACCCTGCGCAGGATACATAGACGAGCAGCGACTGGAGGCTGGAGCCATGGGTAAGTCAAGAGTCCGGTGTCCTCTCGAACCAGTAGGTATCGTGACTATCGTTGCGGTTCATCACCTTGGCGGATGGTCAGTGAGGAGGCCCAAACTCTCGAGCCATGCGTTCGCAGCGCTGCTCTCGGAATTCAGAGGTGCATGGACAAGAAGAGCTGAAGTGGGAAGAAGAAAAGAAGGGGAAGAAATGTTTCTCAAACCTGGTCTCGGGGGAAATGATTAGCGCTCATGGGAAGGAGAAAAAGCAAGTTCATGCAAGCCACATTCTGAGTAAGGCAGACTATCACTGTGCCCTCGAACAAGCCACATCGCGTTGTCTGACAGGCAGGTCACTGATAAGACTCCAACTCGCAAAACGCCAATTAAGTGATTGTTGACCGAGGAAAGGATTATCGACGCTTGGGTTCTCTTTGGAAGATCGCAGTACGCTTGTGCGGTCTACAATCTGCCATTTGCAAGCACAAAAATCATTGCTCAACCTCTCTTCTAGAGTTGCATTCAAACAAGGATAATATACTTTTGAGTTTTCACTGTCAGGACTTTGGAGCCCATGATTGAGTCAGGTTAAGGCCAAGGCTTCGTGGCTAGTGCGGCAAGTTTCGTCTCTCGGGCCTTTTTTCCGTTGCGGTGCGGCTTCATCCGAGCAGCTGCTACCTTAAAAACACGCCTACTAGTAGTAGTATGCTTCTGGGTACAGAGCAAACATTAAGTTAACGCGAATATCATAATCATCGGTGATATGCCTCGGATTATTTGCAGTGATGAGTTTCGAAAATAGGTCTTCTATGTGGTACAAAAAAGAAACACTGTGCTTGGACAAAGTAATATATATATTCATGTGCGGTATACATATGTCACGTCTATTTCTCAAGAATTGGGAAACTGCGTATACGATGTAGATATAATAGAGGCACGCCCACTACTACCGAAAGCGGCCAATTTTACACAGACTGCTTAACTCGAAGGGTTCAAGTCAGGAGGAACCTTGACGTACAATAGAGTTTTGATGTGTACACACAGCAATGCCAAGCATCAGATCAGGCTTTCTCATATAGATACGCCGTTATGTCGGTATAGAATCGCCTACAGAGCGTTCAGGACACAGCTCTTGAAGGGCAGAATGGCTAGGGCCAATAAACGGGTCTTATTCAAATCCTGACGAGGATCCTTGTTCAAGAGGCGCAACGTTCCATCCAGTTGGGAACGACTCACTTCATAGGCTGCTGCTGATCATAGTATCTGCGGGACAGGGCTGTAAGATTGCCCGTGAAATGTGTACTGTCATGACCGGCCCTCGAATTTACGAAACTGGGCCAGAATTACCCTTATTACTTACTCTGGAGTAGCCTTGAATACATTTCCGTCGGCTTTCAAGGTGGTAAGAAACTAACCACTCTGGCGGTAAACTTATCAGTCTCTGTAATCAGCCCTCCCCACTGCTCGGTGCTCGCCCTCCTTTACTTTTCAACGGGCTTTCCATTCCTCGTTAGGTGGGGAAGTCTCAGAGTTGCGTGCTCCAAGTCCATGATGTCACCTCGCTAAGTAGGAACCAACTCAGACCGTATTCGCTTTCGCTCCCACAAAAGCAGCGAGAGTTGCACAGGAGAAAAAAGTGAAGCATTTGGCGCGTGTCTGAAGGCCACTTGAGCAATTCCTGCTGGAGCAGATTCAAAGGGCAAAGTGAGGGGAATTGATTACACCATGTCTGAGCAAAGTTAGTGGAATATTGTGTGTACGGAGTACAGCCTCGCAGGCACCCATGCCCCTGGACTTGAGAACGGCGCTGGACAGCTCAGCGGGGGCTGTTCGTCACAGCCTGGAGTATTTGATCGGAGCCAGGAGTTCTCGGATGCGAGATCCTCAACGAGAAAAACCGCGTTGAAAAGGCTTGGAAGCTGTCAAGAGTGGGGTCAACGTTGAAGGGCTGCCCCATGAAGGAGAAATAGAGCCAATGGCAATGTTCATTCAGCGCTTTTCAATACTCGAATCTGCGGCTGATTGGCAGCCAACTTGAAAATCAAACTCAAGGATTGGACCAAGGTGAGTCGGTGACCAGCATGCACCGAAAGTGCATATTGGTACTCACCGCCAGAAAGCTCTGGCAGAATGAGTCACATCCTGGGAACAATTGATGGGAGTGATTTGAACTTGGAGAAGTCAGGGCTGTATCCTTGGGATGAAACAATAACTGTAACTGATATAATACTGCATTTAGACGACCGACGTATTTTTCGGGTGAGGGGTTATCAAGAGGAGTGCAAAGAGGAGGAATCGTGAAGGGTGGTCACGGGCTCAATCAATTTGGACTCAGGTAATCATCATCAAATGGAAATGCAGATGCATGTCGATAATTGCGGCAGGTCAGAGAGCAAGGAAGTGGTGCTCGTGGCAGCAGATCAGATTGGCCCCTCCTTCCGCAGCAAGCAGCAAGGATCATCAGGTTCTATGACAGACTGGCAGCAATGGGGCCGCTTTATCGTCGTAACGAGCATTTGGATTCTGACTGGGTCGCATTTGATCCTCTGTTCTCCAGGTGAATAATGTCGATGCCTACGGAGTAGTTACGCCATAAAGGAAGGCCCGGATGTCAGGGAGTTTGCGAGGACAGACAGGCGGTGGGCGAAAGTCAGTAGTCAAGCACGCACGGCGACAACCTAAATTCGTGGGCCGATTGCTGGTCACCTTCCTTCAAGTTCCCGGCCGTATTCAAGTCCTTTGACGACCGTTTATCATTTCTCGTCAGTCCGAGTGAGGGGGGGAGTCATCCAGTTTGGAGCTTTCAGTGAGGTCTCATGCGCTCAGGTTACCGAGGGAAAGATTCCAACAGTAGTAGTTGGCCCCAACTAGTAATAATTACCAGAATAGGCCAAGACCACCGCGGGCCTGCAGCTCCTCCTGAGTCTCTTACCAAGTTACCCCTCTTATCGCTCATGTCAAACTGCAAAGAATCATGGTCTGCTGCTTGCGATAATAATCAGCGCTACTTTTTGTCAAGCTCGGCGACTGGATGTATGCCAGGTTTCCTTGTGTCATAGGTACGAGCTGATGTAAGACAGTCGACCCTTGTCAGAATCTTTATAAACGGATGCTGGGTTGCGCTCATAATCCGCCATAGCCGCGATATCAATCTCATGCTCCCATACTCCATGCAGCTGAGACAAGTTGATTGCAAGTTTATCGTGAGAAAGGCTGATCCAATGAAACCACACTCCCAATAAAACCACAAAGCCGTGTTCGCAACTAAAAAAGGTGACTGGAGATTCCTCAAGAGCAGTTAGAGAAGCTCAAGCTTCACGTGGGCAAATAATGGTGAATCTTGTAAGGCATGGCTTCCTCGACGGAATCGCGGGAGAATATTCGACGGAGCAGGGGAATCAGGTTAGCAGAGCAGCGAGCCAATACTTTTTTCATTTGTGGAGTGAGCGTCCCTCTCCTAGTGGTGCAACAAGGGGTTGGAGGAAACTTCGATTGCAAGCACTTCGTTTGGAGATTCAACAATATCGTCTCCGTTCACTATTTCTGCTTTTGACGGGAAGCATTATTCAGCTCTGCTCGGCAACTCACTATTGTGCCAAATACGCCTTCTTCAAGCGGCCGCTGGCCCACTGAATCTTCTTGGCTGCGTCTCAGCAAGGCCCTGTGTTTGGTATTTGGACACAGGGAATCAAAGGCGAACCGAATGCTGCTCTATGACAGGGTGCCAATATTTAACATGGCTCTATGTCAGGCATCTAGCGCCAAGCTCGCTGGCACGACAGGCCCAGTCAGCCACCGCTCAATTGGCAACCGGTAGGGCAGAGTGAAAAACGGTCAGTCAACCTGCGTTTTGCTCTCCATCATCAATGTTGTTCCCAAAACATCGTCATCTTCGCGAAAGCATCAGCACCCGAAAATGTCTGACCGCTTCGCTAGTTGAGGATGGGGCGGTTCATATGACAACAGATCGCCAAGCGAATTGCTTCGTGGAGAGATTGTCGAGGAGCTATTGTCAGCCCATGGGGCCTTTTGGAGTTTGCTGGTGTAATGATTGTCATGTGCGAGGGGAAGAGTTTATTGTCTTTGTAAATCCCGATGATCTACCAATTAGTCGTTGAAAAGTCACAGTTTCATGTTTCTTCCCGCTTCATTCTCATGGCGATCGGGCTCCATTCCCCGTTTTCTGTGCTTTTTGGCCCGCACCGCCTCAGTTGCTCCAAGTCACTGCCACAATTGCCACAGCCTCGAAATTTTGAAGCCAACCCAATCAGCACTGCAGCAGGAAGTGGTTGGAAACGAAGAACGGGAAGTGCAATCGTTTGTGCGCCTTGAACGGCTTCTCTTCGTTCCTCCTCTTCTTCCCTCGACTAAACTCGCAGCGAGACCAATAGCTGACGGGTCTATAAGCGACTGCCCCTTCTCGGATTGTGAATGGATGACAGTATCCGGAGCAAACCGCCCGACGAGACACTGGTAGTATGTCAGGTGACGTACTGCTGATGTATCTCTCGGCTGAGAATCCATGTCGTCTTGGGCGTTGAGATTCGAGAATGTCTTGTATCGTCTGCCCGTGGTTCTGGCTCGTAGCACTGGGCAGGTTGATAGGGACACAGGCGGCGGCGTCATAGCGATAGGCTAGAGCAGGGAAAAAGAAAGAACGAAAAAGACAAAATATTGATTGTCGAGGACTCCGGACTCCGGGGACTGCAAGACGGTTGAACGTACAACGTAAGACAGGCTCCATCGAATCCACACTGCGAGGGAACTCACCCCAGGAGAACCATCAACGTTGGCGCGCAGAAAATCCTGTGACAAGAGTAATTTCGTGCCCTGGAGAAGGCTAAATGTCATTGGATATGATTTGCATCCTCCTAACCCCGAATTCCTTTGTCTTGTTTTGTTCGTGATGATTTGAGCGACTTGCTCCATACTTCCATACCAACTGTTTCCTCAACGCGGGAGAATGGAAGGAGAAAGTTTGGAGTACTATTAGGATGCGCAAGAGATTTTCTGTGGGGAACATGGATTTCCCTTCGTCCCTTGAAAAATAAAACACAGCTCAGAGTCTCAGACTTTGGGTGTGGAGTGAATTCTTGCGCTTGGTTGTCAGGAGATTCCCAGTATCGAGTAATTCGTCACAGCAACATGAAACGGCCTGCAAAATGTTGATGTGCAAGATTGGCCTGCGCGATGCCTCCTCACACCAACCATCCAATGAAAAGGCTGGCTACTCTGGCTCAGTGGTGCCAGGCATGCTCAGCGAGGACTCGAGGTTAGGAAGAATTGATGGGAGCCAATTCCGCGGCTCTTGGAAAATCATTTCTCTGGAGTGTTATTTGCTCTGTGAGGTGGGAGTGGCAAGGACAAGGGAGCCTTGATCCAATGCCGGAGCCAGTGACAATCTGGAGGAGGAATGAAAACAACCAAACAGGCACAAAGGAAGGTCCAAAGAAATTCTATGATTAGTCCTTTGGTTTGGGCCGCTATTTCTGAATAACTTGCTATCCCTCCCAACCTTGCAAGTCAACAAGAACCCCCTGCGATGACCCAGTTTATTCAATGAGAGCGCAGCAATAGTGAGGAGCAGCGGCTCCATCCATGCCTCCCTACTAGCAGTAGGGCTGCCACCGTTATCCCTTTCTCAGCAGTCTAAAGTCGTCATCGGAATATATAGCAAAGACACCAGTCCCCTTTCCTCCATCCTGCTCTCACAATTGTCCTCCACCCTTCCCAAAATCCTCTCACCAGGAGCTGAAGAAGGAAACTTGCCTCGTGTCTTGTCGCACGGAGCACATCTTTGTGCTTCACCCCAGATAGATCTCATCCCGACCTGCTATCCACACCACACCACCAACCGCACAACCACCATCACGAGCAGTCTTGACGTTATATCAGGATTTCATACTCTCTCAGCCGCTACAGCGAATCCCGGAGTATTTCCGAGCAGGAAGGCACTCTTCAGGCCTGCTGATTCTTTCCGTTTTGCTTTTTCTGAGCACACAGAGAGGGAAGTATTTTTTACCGACAGCGATCGATTCAGTACTAGGTACCAGCCTGTACTACGACTGTTCAGAACGTGTACGGTTTCGCGGCTTGGACTTGGATTACCAGTCAATACGTCATTACACGGCTCCACTCCAGCTTTCCAAGTTCTTTCTTTCACTCCATTGAAACATCCATCGGTTTCTCGAAATAATTAAGCCTTCCAAAATCTTTCTTTGACTCTTCTCCGTCTCCCTCATCTGACGCTACTTCGGCCAAGAAGAACGTTGCGAGACAGAGAAGGACCGACGGAGAACCTTGAACAATTATTTAAAATTCGCACCGACTCCTATGCCTCTGCGAATTGACCCTCCTTGACCACCCCAGGCGACTCTTGACTCCCCGAGCGAATGATTACTTCGGCCCTGTCGTTCGTCGCATGATCATCTTTTTTTGCTTCCATCCCGGTTATTTCTGCAGGTCCTCAACTTCACGCAAGTGCGCAGGGAATTGGGACACCTACATACTGTCAAAAGCGCACTAAACGCTGACAACCTTAACGATTTCTTCCCTCGGTCCAATCTCCGATAGCTTGTCCTCAGCCTTCCGCTTTCGACCTGCTGCATCACTGCGCTGGCAGGCAATCCTGCATTCGCAATACGCCGTCGCCGCCGCTGACCCCATTATTGCCTGAGCTCATCCTTGGTTATCCCGCCTCTATTCTCGCTCCATTGTCCTTGCTATTGGACTCCTGGGGAGATACACTGCGGAGGGGCTCTGCGACCACCACAGCACATGCGCAAGGCGGGTTCGATTTGACTTGCATATTACTTTCATTAATCATTTATTTTGCTTTTGTTTTTCTGCCCTCTTTTATTACCCTCTTTTTCTTATTCTTCCCCCCTGGTGGGTTACTTTCAATCGCAGCACATCCAGCAATTGGTCGGTCTCCGCACGTCTCCCATTCCTGCGGAATAGCAGCTTTCCCCGCGCCCAGAAGGATCAGCTACTCTCAAGGAGCTGAAAGCAGACAAGGCTTCGTCGACAGGGAGGTGGAATAAATACACAGAAGGCTGTGAGACATCTGGGAAAGTTTAGTGACGACTGCCAGCTGTTCCACCAGACTATATCAACCTTGCGCTGCATCATTGGACACGTCCGAGAGAGGAAGAACGAACAAGAGTGCCCAGCTCGAGCCATTGTTACACAAACCCTGGCGCCCTGTTCTCCATTTGTTATCTGGAACTCTGGAAACCCGTCTCCTTGCGAGTGTTCCTCAGGCAGGGCTCTCCGCATCGCATTCAAGGCAGGCCAAAATGCAGACATCAAACCCGGAGCAATACCGCTAAGGACGTGGCTCTTGCATGAATCTAGCCAAACACATTCGCTACTCTGGCTCGTATTGCATATCAGCTATAGCCCTGCCACAATACGGCCACTTGGGTCCAACCTAGCTGATTATTCGCTATTGCAAGAGTCCAGGTGACTCAGAACTCTAGCACGGCTCACGACAGGGCTCTAGTCTTACGTCTGCACCTAAAGGATAGCCATAGTCAGTAGCCGCAATGGCTTATGCAGCTACTTCATCATCCTCGGCCGTAAATGGCGAGGCCGCAGGAGGTTTAAAGCTTGCTGCCTCACGCCCCAGGCCTCCCAAGCTGCATCACGCTTTCACCTCAGCACCATCCGCACCCCCTTCTTTAGGCCCGACCTATACATCCTCTTTTACTTCTACTCCCATCTCCGTCCGGCCCTGTTACCCATCAAATGATTCAAGTCCTTCGGGCGCCCCGTTCATAACCGCCGCCGATTCCCTTCGAGGACGGATTACTTCCATTCCCCCTGTCTCTTCCCCAGCTTTGGAGCTTGGTGATAGTGCCATGGCCGTTCCTGCAACAATACCTGCCTCGTATCCCGGGGATTCGGTCATTCAAAACCCGAACAAAGGCCCGGGGTTGATGCGCAGAATCTCCCGGGGCGCTGCCAACAAATTAACACGACGAAGGCAATCAACCTCCCAAAATGACAAACGGGACCGAAGTTCCGGGCCTGTGATAATGCGCAGGCGCAGTGATAGTAAGACTGGAACGCAAAATGCCCGAAATAGTGCCTTTGACTCTAGCAATGAAGACGACAGCAACGATGCCCTTGATTCACTGGGTAACTGGAGCGTCTCAGAGCCATCCAGTCTACCAAGTGACAGTGTCACAGTCGTCCCTCAAAGTTCAGGTACCGTTGCGCCCACAGTGGACTCCGCCATTCAGCGCGGCACTATTCTCACCAAGGTGACCCGAAAGAGGAGAAAACAAGTGCGTTTTCTGCTCAACCTTGACGCGGGCAAGGTCTACTGGGATCCTTCAAATCCAGCCAAGAAATTCTACATCGATGATATCAAGGAGATTCGGGTTGGTGCGGACGCGAGGAACTATCGCGAGGAACACCAGGTTTCTCATGACGCAGAGAGCCGATGGTTCACCATCATAATTGCGGACCCTCAGCGATCCAAGGGCCGTCCAGTCAAAACACTTCACCTTATTGCTCCGAATGACCACATTCTAGAGCTCTGGACCAAGACTCTCGAGTACATCTCACGATATAGGATAGGGCTTATGACTGGCTTGTCTGCTACAAGTCAAAATGAAGCGGCCCTAAAAGCCCACTGGCAGCGCGAAATGGCGAGGTTGTTATCAAGGGGATTGAAAGTTGGCGATACGGAGACTTTGGATTTTGCAGCGGTTGAAAGTGTGTGCCACAGTTTGCATATCAACTGCTCCCAAAACATGTTACGCGCCCATTTCCTCAAAGCGGACACCGGCAATAAGGGGAAGCTCAATTTTGATGAGTTCAAGGACTTTGTCACGAGGCTCAAAGAGCGGAGAGATGTGCGAGAGATCTTCAAGGGTGTTGCTTCCAACTTTCATGAAGGTTTCACAAAAGAAGAGTTCCTGATCTTCCTCCGTGATGTGCAAAGGGAGGATGTGGACTCTGACCCTGCTTACTGGACCTCGGTCTTTGACAAAATCGTCCGCAAGTCCAAGTCACGCACCCCGAGCTTCCCGGAGTCTCCCGTTGAAGATCAATCTCCTCGAATGAACATCGATGCATTCTCTTCCTTCCTTGCATCCTCCCGCAATGGCGTCTATGCTTCCCGTCCACCGCAATCGAGGTTCGACCGGCCGCTGAACGAATATTTTGTGTCAAGCTCGCACAACACGTATCTCCTGGGTCGGCAAGTTGCTGGTGCTTCTAGCACCGAGGCATACATTAGTGCCCTTACACAGGGATGCCGTTGTATCGAGATCGATTGCTGGGATGGTGCAGATGGCAGACCTATTGTGTCTCATGGACGAACAATGACAACCAGCGTTCTGTTTGCCGACTGTATCACAGTTATCAATCGGTACGCCTTTTTCTCGAGTGAGTTCCCTCTGATCATATCTCTGGAAGTCCACTGCAACCCAGAGCAGCAACTAGCTATGGTGAAAATCATGAAAGACACCTTTGGAGAACAGTTGATCTTGGAGCCACTCCTCACAAACTCCTTTATCCTTCCATCTCCCGAAGAACTCAAGCGTCGTATCCTCATCAAGGTCAAGACGTGCGATGAAATCCAGGGTAATGCTCGGCAGGATTCGTCAAGCTCATTTCTTTCCACTGGTCGGAAACGCAGTTCAAGCTCTCCCTTCATGCGTCCTTCACTAGTCGATGGCCCTGCTCTCCCGGCCCTCCCTCCGCTCTCCAGTCCGCCCACAGTGGGCGCAGACGGCGCCGGTCCGTTTTTGACGCCTGAAATGAGGTCCTTCACCACTACGAGTATCAGTAGCGCCACGGAAGACAGCGATGGGGCTCTTGTGTCCGCCAAAAAGGAGAGAAAGAAGCGTCAAAGGAGCAAAATCACCAAACCCTTGTCGGATCTGGGAGTATATACTCGTGGCTACAAATGGCATAGCTTCCTCTCCGCTGAGAGCCAAATGTTCAACCACATATATTCCTTTGCAGAGCGTTCTTTCGAAAGTATATGTCGTGAACCCAACAACAAGGCGCTTTTCGAAAAACACAACAGAAAATATTTCACCCGTGTTTACCCCTCAGGCTTCCGTTTACGCTCATCGAACTTTGATCCACTGAAGTTCTGGCGGCGTGGTGTCCAAATGGCTGCGCTCAATTGGCAAACCTATGATACCGGCATGCAAATGAACCAGGCCATGTTTGCTGCCGGGAGCGATCGCACTGGCTACGTCCTCAAACCGCAGTCTCTCCGTGTCGCTCCATCAGAACAAGATGCGAGAATTACCGAGAGAAAACTGGTCCGTTTTTCGGTGGACGTTATCTCTGCCCAGCAGCTTCCACGGCCCCGAAACATGGCGCCTGAAGGTAATATCAACCCTTACGTTGAGATTGAAATGTTCAGTGCCGATGATCGCGGACAGAGCTTTGTTTTTGGTGAAGGTGGGATGAATACCTCCGCCCGGAACGGCATGTCTGGTCTGGGTTACCCGCATCGTCGGCGCACGAAGATTGAGCAGAGGAACGGGTACAGCCCAATCTTCAATGAAAGCTTCCGCCTGTCGCTGGAGACGAAATATCCGGACCTGGTGTTTGTTCGCTGGACCGTTTGGAGCTCGACGGACGGTCGAAGCACGGGAACCAATGGCAGTGTCCAATTGGCTACATTCACCGCTAAACTGAGCAGTCTTTCTCAAGGGTACCGATACCTGCCATTATACGATGGTAGTGGTGATCTCTATATCTTTTCGACCTTGTTCTGCAAGATTAACAAAGCAGATCCCGTCTCTGTCCGCCGACTCAATGCCGACGAGCTCAGAGCTGAGCGACTGGGGATACTTCGCCAGATCGGCCAGACGGTGTTCAAGCGCACCTCGTCAACCGAGAGAGAGAGAAACGACCAGTCGGACAGGGGAACTGAAACACCTCTGACCTCGGAAGACAAAGAGATTTCTCCAGTTTTGACGCCAACGGTCTCAGCCACGTCAACTTCGTCGCTACCATGTTGAAGTCTGATCCAGAATGGTCAGCCTCATCATACCACCATATTGTGAGATTTTTGTCAACACCTTTAATGTGCCGTTCCATCATCTGTTTGCTTACTGCTTTACTTTGTTTGTCATTTCCATGCCGGTGTTTATCATTCTGGAGTTCGGCGAATTCGAGCCCTCGGGAGCATTTGGAAAGCGCGACAATATGCCCTCGACCCCGCTGCTTTTCATGCTCGGAGGTCAACATTTCATTTAGCGGGATACATTGGTCCGCGTACTGAAGACGCGGCCTACTGGTGCATTATGATGGTCATTTTCACTTGTTCTTGCACTATTGCCTCACCGCCATGTTAAGCGATACCCATATTTTTTGCCATTATCTGTATCATCTTGTACTGCATTTGCTGTGTCAAAGTCGACGGGATCCATTTTTCTTTTGTTTTTCAACATTGGCATACGAGCCGGACTCATTGTACGAGGTCAAGGGTATCATTACCCTGCGCAACAGCCCAGGAGTGGCTAGCATCAAGGTTATCGCATAGAAGCGTTTGCATTGCTGGGCATAAATGGTGGAGGATACGATACGGAAGTGTTTGATTAGGAAGATCATACCTCAATCTCCTGGAGAGAAAACCATTTACTAGTTGATATCCATAGCACGCGTCAGGGACGCTCATCAATTCAGTCAATACTCAGGTGAAATACCCTTCGTCATAAACATAATCGGTAGCTCAAGTTCCAGTTAGGCAGATGGTTCCGGGAGGAGTCTCGGGGAACCTGCTTGCCCTCTCGGCCAACCTGCCGCCCGAGCGGAGAAAGCCAACTTGACTCCTTCCATTCCACCAGACAACAAGAGCTCCTCATAGCTAAGCTTCCGATAAACAACATACGCAACACACAATGGATCCATTCTCAACAGAGGGCGGTACGCATCCATATCCCTTTACCATCCCCTCTCTCTCTCGAAAATCAACTAATCCCTTATTCCCTGGCAGAACTCATCAACATCCACAATGCCTTCCTGCAAGGCCAATACCAAGAAGTCGTAGACTTCAACACCTCCTCCTTCTCCCCCGAGAATAACCTCCCCGCACGTGTCCTACAGCTCCGCTCCCGCATCGCCCTAGGAGAAACAGACCAGGTACTCGCCGACGTCGAGGGCGACGAGGAGACGCCCGACCTTGCGGCGGTCAAGGCCCTCGCGCAATACAGAGCTGGCGACGTCGACACCGCCCTGCAATTAGTCCAGGACCTCGTGGAGAATTATCCGGATAATGCCTCGGTGCAGGTTCTAGGGGGGACGGTGTTGCAGGCGCTGGAGAAGAGTGAGGAGGCGCTTGCGGTGTTAGCGAAGCATCAGGGGAATCTAGAGGCGTAAGCGAACTCTCGTGCTATTTCTCAATTGAGATTGCGTTGATGGGAATATGCTGATAAGTCGCAGAGTCGCATTGATCGTCCAGATTCATCTTCAGCAGAACAGGGCCGATCTCGCGCTGAAGGAGGTACAGGCTGCGAAGCGGTGGGCTCAGGATTCCCTACTGGTCAACCTGGCCGAATCCTGGGTTGGATTGAGAGTTGTCCGTCCATCCCCTCCAATAAGCGCCGCAACCGATGGCAAGAGACTAACCGAATCTACAGGGCGGCGAAAAATACCAGTCTGCGTTCTACGTCTACGAGGAACTCGCATCGGCCGATAGCACCTCAGCACCTCTCTCAATCGTCGGCCAGGCTGTCGCGGAAATCCATCTCGGCCGACTACCTGAGGCCGAAGCTGCGATCTCAACTGCTCTTCAGAAATACCCCAACGAGGCCGGACTGATCGCCAATTCAATTGTGTTGAATGTATTGGCTGGGAAGCCGACGGAGGACTTGGAGAGGTATGCCTTCGCGGCCCCTTTCTGCTCATACCCAAGGAGAAACTTGCTAACGGTGTCTTGCAGGCGCCTCCAAGAAATCGAGCCGTCGCATGCTCTGCTCGCTGATATCCAGGAGCAGAGTGAATTTTTCGATACTGCAGCTGCTAAATACTCCGCCAAGGTTCCATCATAGAGTCGTTTCGCTTCTCTCTTGTGTCGGGTTATGTTGCTTAATTTATTTTATGAATCGATATGACGGCGAGCTATCCAATTCTCTTTCGCTTTCTTTGCCGATAGAACTCAACGATGTGAATACCAACCGAAAGTACATATCAGTGGGTGGTGCTAGCCATTAGTGCTGAAAAATCTCACATTTGAAACGAAATACTATATACAACAATACTCGAGCGCGTCAAGTCATTGCACTATGACTACTTCGGGGTATGTACAGCCGATCTCCGGCGAATATCTCCAAATCACAGATGAGCGCCCAGCCAATGCCTCAGACCGCGAGCCTGCTGATCCATGCCAGTTCCACTGTAGACAGTTGATACATGGGTTTCCCCATAGCCCACAATATAAGTAGTTTGAGGTAGCACAGACTGTAAAACCACCCATTAGTACCGTTGGGGTATTAGGCGGTCTGGCCGGGGAGTGAACGTACCTGAAGCTTCTTTGCAAACTCCTCAACAGCTGAAAACAGAATCTCATCTCCTCCCGCAAGAATTAGCACCCTCTTCGCCTTTGCACCAACCCACCACTCCAGTGGTGCCTTTGCTGGCTCACTCCACGCATCTCCTTCTTTCCGCTTCCCTAGATACGACTCCGCCCAGACTTTCAGACCCTCTTCAGGTATGACATCTTTATATTGATTCGCCTTGATAGATTCCCCATCTAGCGCAAAAGATACCCACGGAGCAAATCC
Source organism: Aspergillus carlsbadensis (assembly GCA_025688815.1). NCBI lineage: Eukaryota > Fungi > Ascomycota > Eurotiomycetes > Eurotiales > Aspergillaceae > Aspergillus > Aspergillus carlsbadensis. The sequence goes on along the minus strand of MU628161.1, from coordinate 832,407 downwards.
AAACACACCGGCAAGTTCAGCGCCGTCCGGCAGCGAGATGGGATCGATTTCGGGATGCGGGTGTGTAAGATGCAAGAGGACGGCGAGGGCTAGGTTTCCGCCTGCAGAGTCACCTCCGACGACCACGTTGGAGGGGTCACGGGCGCCCTGTGTGAGAGTGTACCTGAGGGCTTCGGCGGCCTGGCGCAGTTGCGTTGGGTACTCGGCCGGGGGTGATAGGGTATAGGCGAGGAAGAAGATGGCGACGCTGTGGCCGTTCTCGTTTAGGTCGTCGATAAGTGTGGAAAGGAAGGCAAAGTGGCCTGCGACTGGCGGAAGGGCGAAGCCACCACCTGTATTGACTCTGTAAGTTTGTCTGGTCCTCCTTGCTGGGTGTGCTTGACTGACCGTGGTAGTAAACAACGACGTCCTTAGCACCCTTGTCTCCAATCCAGAGACCCGTTGCGCCATGATTGAGGATGACCTTTTCCGGTGCGAGTTTGTGCCCTTTTAGGTACGTCTCGTAGCCCTGAATGGTTGCTGGGTTCTGGGACCTGGAACTGTTAGCTACCTCAATATCCGGATCATTAACGAGAGAGTGAACGAACTGAAGTTGCCGCGTCGACAGGCGACGCACTGCCTTTCGAACTGCAGTATGAGCGATATGAAGATTGTATGTCTGCGCTCCGCTTTTACCCCGGAAAACACCAGAGATGACACTATACAAAACAGCCCCAAGGATAGAGATATTGCCAGCAACGCGATCGGCCTTCTCCCAGAAAGAGAGAGGCTCTCCAGATAAAGATGACATGAGGAATTAGGGCTTTCGTCGAAATAAGAATATTATATAAGAATATTGTGGAATAATGATAGGCTTGAAAGGGGTGGTCTCAAGGTTGGTTCCTACGCAAGGGTTTTGAATGGAAACAAAGCTGCAGAGGGGAAAGGGATCGCCATCTCCGCCGAAGAAAGCCACCATCCGAGAGTCGTCCCTTCCCCGCACTTTGAAGCCTTGAGCAGGAACGAAGTTTGTTCAGCTGTTCCGAGCATTCAAAGGAAGGCCGAGTCGCGGGTCGTTCATACCTCGGCTAGATCTGGGTCGTCCGTGGTTCCGGATGTGGGGGAGTTTGGGGTCATACCCAAATGGCCAAATTAAGGTTGCTTTGCAGAATATATTGAATTCTTTCTCAATATTTTCGGTTTAATGTCCATTGGCAGTATCCTCCTGTCCGGTCAGATCACAAAAAGCCTTGAATGTGGTAAACACATTCTCGTCGTCTGCTCCAGTACCAGTGTTCTCGACAATGCATTCTGCATTCGCGCCTACGAAAAACACATATCCCTCTTTGACTTCCTCTGTTTTCTGACCGACCGTGATTTTGCCGGTTCCGCCCGTGCAGATGAAGATACTGGGGCCAGTAAGCGGATCAAAGGTCGCTTTCGCGCCGGTGCGGCGGAGCTCCGTCTTCAAGACGCTGAACTCCTCGATCGGCGGGTCGTAGAGGACGGAGGATGAGGCGCTCGAGTAGGCCGGTGCATTCAATACCACATACGGATACTCTGTAGGTTCCAGCTTCTGTTCCTCAATTGGCGCATATGAGTAGGTCAACATGTCCGTGAGCGTATCCACATCCTTGTACTTGGGGGTGAACCCCGCTCTCACAACATTATCGGATGATGCCATGCACTCGATGATGTCCCCAGAGATGTAGGCATGAATGTCGTCTGCTTTGAGGAACATGGCCTCTCCGGGCTCAAGCGTAACGAAGTTGAGAAAGAAGAAAACAAACAGACCAATATCGTTGGGGAACTGTTCGTTGAGGCGGACAATAATAGAGGCCAGTTCGACAGCATTGCTAGGGTTGGTGTCAGGAGCATTGACTAACGAAGCAAAGGTCTCAGGGGAACTCTGAGCTGCTGAGACAAGCTCCTTCGCTGCGGCTGCGACATTCTCCGATGAGGTTTTCATGAGCGAAGAAAAAAGGGTACGTAGCGCGTCTTTGTTTTTCTTGGTTTGCTCCGGGTCTTCGGAGTCTTCTGAGCCCTTGACCACGTTTTCAAAGTCACTTGCAGTCTGCACGCCAACCAGGTATCGGAGAGGCGCAACGGCTTTCAGGAAGTGTACGATCTCAGAGAGAGGACGGAAGCCACACAATCCCTCAAAGGGGGTGATTGCGATCGTCATCTCCGGCTTGTGGTTGTCATCTTCATGCAGTTAGGTATACAAAACCGACGGTGTGACTTGAGGATATCGCGTACCTGGGTAGTTTTTAGGATCTCGAGCATGGAGTTGCTCTGCCAACTTCTTATTCGGATGAGCCTGGATACTGAGAGCCTTTCGGATGGACAACACTTTGAAAAGAAAGGGAAGTTTGCCGCCGTATCGTTCGATAACCTCAGGTGATATCAAAGCCACGTTATCCTGGACTAGGTCGAGCAATGTCCGCTGCGTTTCGAGGTCCTTTGATGGCAGGGACGGATGGGTTCCCATCCATAGCTAGGCTGGATTAGCTTCTCGTTGCTCGAATCGCGACCATCTAGGGGCATTCAAAGAACACCCACTTCTGCGTACGGCTTCTCAGAGTCAATCGAGAAATCCGCTGCCGCCGTAGCCGCGGCATACTTTGCAGCTGCCGACTCATGGCCGACCTTGCCTGCAAAAGTTTAGACGTGCTTGTGGAATAGCTTCGCTTCTCGAGAGAAAAGGAGCTTACCCCAGTCGTAGCTGTTGACGCCTAGAATTGCAGTAATTAGTTTCGAGATTCTATACAATCGTCGACAGGACGAAGAGACCTACCACATTGGAGGCGTAGAAGTGGCACCTGCATTTTCAGAGTGACTCGGGAATTAACTAGCTGGCAGCTGTCTGGCAATGGAGAAATGATGGAGAGTCAAGCTCGATGCTGGTAGCTCCTTCGCTGTCAATTGAATGAGTGGATTTCTGGTGGTTGCTGGCGCGACTATTCAAATCGCTCTTTCTGCCTCTTGTGTGTAGTCGTTTCTTCTCACAACCACAGAATTGTTCGTTCAGCTTCAAACTTCAACTTTAAATGAAACTATTTCTCGACCCCTCGTTGAACAAGCTCTCGTAAATCGTTCAAGCTGTCCGCCCGTGCCCGATTCGGCTGACCGCATTTGCTCCGAACACCATTCCAGACCCCGTGACAAACCCCGCCAGCTCCGATGGAACCCGCCAATGGCAGCGTCCCCTGGAGCGTCAAGCGCTTACCCGAGGCAGCTCCTCCAACGAGCCGCGAGCAGAACGACGGTGACGCCAAGAGCAGCCCCGGTGCGCCAGCAGACACTCCGTTGATTGCTCCGGCTCCCAATACTCAGCTGGCAACCGAGGGACCACGGCAGCCTGAAGCTTCAGAGAGCAATTCCCAGAGCCCTCCGCCAGGCGTTCCCATACCACACGACTTGAGAACTGGCGCGGCACGCGGCACGCGAAGCGCCAACAGCCATCATTTTGAAACCTCTTTTGAATGGGACGCCATCGCAATTGAGAAGCGAAGGCCCTTAGAGGAGGCTACAACGGCCGCTGAAAGCAATCCTGGCCACTGGCCAAAGGTGGTCGTTCCAGTGCCCAAGCCTTCCTCCCAAAAAATGTCCCGTAACCGTCCTAGGGGCCCTCCAGTGCCCAGGGACAACGGCGCAAACGAGGAAACTGACATGTGGAACAAGATCCTTCAAGACCTGCGCAAGGCCAAAGAGAAAAATGACAAGCAAAAAGCGCTGGCAGACCAAATAGCAGCTCTGAATGAGAAGATCGGAAAAGACGGTGGTAGTAAGTGACAGACATCCCTTGTTTCCAACCCCAGGTCCAATGTCTGGCGTCCCAAGCTCCAACTGCCTAGGTGCATTAGACATTGACTGCGATTGTTCTTATTGTATTGATGGGCAATTCGCCTGCAGCCTTTTTTCCGGTTCTCGGATAATCATTAACACATGTATAGAACCAACCCTCAGCGAGCACAATCAGCTGGATGGTCTTTACCGCCAAATGCTCAAGCTGTGCGAAGAAGAAAGAGCTATCTTGCAAGATGAGCCTAGCGATGTGATCAAGAACCTGGGGCTTCTCAATGCGCTTCGACAGGCCTCAGAAGCAGAAGCCCCGCAGAGCCGTGCTGCATCGCTATCCAAATCTCGAAAGAAGCGAAATGACATGGATGGATCGGCTACCGACTCACCTGGCCCGTCCGGAGGTCTTTCAGACAAAGCCGGTCGTTCTAAAGGGGCTACCCAGCGCAGCACAAGTGTGTCTAGCACGCACGTCCGCGACAACGTACAGGTCAAGATCGAAGAAGGGGCTGAAGGCGCCAAGGGTACACCTGCGGAGCGCAATGGGCAACTAGCCGTGGGAGCGGAAGTGGTTTTTAAGCACAACAAAAACAAGCAGGGCGTGGAGGGAGAGGGAATTCAATGCATTATCAAGGGGATAACAGGTGAGGGCTATAAGAAAAGGTTGGTCAAGTCTTGATTCCTTCGTTTGCAGGCAAGATTGACCAATGAATGCCTCTTCAAGATACGATGTCCAGGACCCGGAGCCCAACGAGAACGGCGAGCAAGGGGCTGTCTACAAAACCACGGCGGCGTCTCTAATCCCAATCCCTCGGATGGGGTCTACGTTGCCATCCTTTGCCGTTGGAAAGCAAGTGCTTGCTCGATATCCGGATACAACCACCTTTTACCGCGCGGAAGTCATGGGGTTGAAAAAAGACACCTACCGCCTAAAGTTTGAAGGCGAAGAAGACGACAAAGAGATGGAAGTAGATCGTCGGTTTGTCCTAGATATCGCTGGAAAGTGATAGCTGGCTGGCTCATCTGGAAACTCCTCATCGATACCCCCAAATCTTTTGTTTTTTAACTTGCACACGGTCGGTGTCATCTGAAAGGCGTTCATCAGGATACGGAATTGGGTATAGTTACGGTATAGCAATCAAGTTCACGGCGACAGGGCTTGTTCGTGGCCCAGATTGCTCTCTTCAATGGCTCAATGACGGATTATTGTCATGGAAGGTGCTAGACTATGTGACCGGGGCCTTAGTTAAGCTGTAGTAAGCTGTCGCTGACTCAGCGCTCCCCGCCATCCCGCCGCTTCTCCCGAGGCTTCAAGATCCACATGCGGTCCGACGACTGCCTGTGGAATATTGTTACGAGTCAATGATTCCTGCTTCTGCAAACCTGTGGCCTCCAACCTTCTAATTGACTCACTATAGCCGCATATAAGCGACTTCAGAATTGATATGCGGATTGACTGCCGTCTTTTTTAACTTTAGTTGTACATCGCGCCAATTCCATCTTACATCGCGATGGCGAATTTACCGGCTCACGCCTCTCCAACACTGCACGTTCTACCGACCTCAACGCAACCGGTCAACAACATACAGCTTCCCCCAACGAGCCATTCATATGATATTGCCCAGGCAAATTCCGCGAGTGAAACCGATAGTTTATCAGACGGCGATAATGCGACAACAGCCGTTCCCCCGATCGTCTCCCCCCCAGCCACTCCAGGCGGAACAATCCCACACACTCATATCAGCCATCCAAAACTCCTCGAACGGCTTCCCGAAGTAGAATGCATTGTACGCGCTCGGATCCCGACGACGACTGGAGCTGAGATGTTCCTACACCTCTATCACAACGACATTGACAAGAAGGAGCACCTTGCAATTGTGTTTGGAAATACAATCAGGAGTCGGAGCTTAGACCAGGTGCGACCCGGAGAGTGCGAACGAGATCGGATGATTCGTGGTGCATATGTGGGCAAGCTGCATCCCGGTCGTGAAAGCAGCTGGTACGAAAACCCGGCTCAGCGAGGAACAACTAGACACAATGAGGGGGGCGCTGTACATGAGTCAGAGGTGATTTCAGAACGGCCGAGCGAAGCGCCACTTGTACGGATTCACTCCGAGTGCTATACAGGAGAGACGGCTTGGTCAGCTCGCTGTGACTGTGGAGAGCAACTAGACGAGGCGGCTCGGTTGATGTCATTACCCATGGGAACTCTGAATGAGATTGCTTCCCAACAATCACGGACTGTGCCAAACAATGTTTCCGGTGGTGTTATCATCTACCTTCGTCAAGAGGGCCGCGGGATCGGCCTTGGAGAGAAATTGAAGGCATACAACTTGCAAGACCTGGGAAACGACACAGTTGAAGCTAATCTTGCATTGAATCACCCTGCCGATGATCGGAGTTATGGACTAGCGACGGCAATGCTCGTTGATCTGGGTCTGGGAGTTGATACAAACACGCATGGCATCCGCCTTCTCACCAACAATCCAGACAAGATTAGGGCAGTTGAAGGGCCGGGGCGTGAGGTAGTAGTGAAGGAGAGGGTACCGATGGTTCCACTGTCATGGCAGTCTGGGGGTAAAAAGGGCTTCACAAGCTCCGAAGTGGAGGGCTACCTGCGGACGAAGGTAATTTGCCATTTAATTTGACTTGACTTACAGACAACTAACTGCTGTTCAACTAGATTTCCAAGATGGGCCATATGATTCAGTAATGTCTAGAGCATTAGAAGGTTTTGTTTTCTCAAGTCATCATCGATGCTTTCTACGTTGGAGAGAAGCAATGCTTTAGGCAAAACAGCATAAAGTCTTTGATGGAGACGATTTATTGTGTATATGTATAGCGATTCCCTGTCTATTCCCTGTTTATAATTCGGTTTACGACTCATCTATCTTGACTTGGCTTGGATGGCGAACATGTTGCCCGTTATTGCACGTGCCAATATGGGGACCATTGTATAGGATTGGGAGCTACAGTTTCTGGTCAGCACTCCAGCATACCTATACCGACGCTTGACATTTCGTACAATCGTCCGATTGTGTATGACATGAGGGATTCAATTTACACTAAGTGGAGCCGAGATTACCTATTCCATGGGCAAATCTTTCGAACGGAGATCCCAAGAAGCATTATCTCGGCAGGGAGCAAACGGACGAGATTATGAGAACAACGTATTTTCCTACGGACGCAGGAATAGGTAGAACAGTATCTCTTCCGGAAATCTGGGTTGTGACCGTTGTAGTCGAGCTGAAAAGCCACTCAGCCCCGGAATCGCTCAAAAGGTCGCCTCTCGAAGGGTCGAGAGTCGGATTCAGCAATCGAATCGTATCGTCATCCTTTCCCCGAGCTTGCGTTCTCCTCTCCTCAGCCCACCTAAGCTGTTCCGTATCTCTACCGTCTCCTCTTCGTTTGCTTTATTCGCTATATTGATGTCTGGGAACCTTCTCCGTCTTCATTTTGAATATAAACTACTACGAAACTAAGCTTCCCAATGCCGCTTATCCTGTTCCGCTGATCAAGGAGATCCCGCTCGTGGTCACTTCCGAGTCCACCTTTCAAAAGAACCTTCACCCTCGTGCTTGTGAAATTGGATGGCCATAACGATCCGATAACCTACCGCGAGTAGGCAATGGCCACCCGCCTACCTCCCCTTTCCGATGTGGCGCCCTCTTCGGCTCTCGAACTCTCGAATGCCTCCCTCCCAGCGATCCAACGTCCCCCGATTGTGAATGCGACAGCACCACCAAATGACTCAGACTCCGTGAAGCTCGAGGGCTCTCCCACGCCGCTTGGGGTGGTCTCAGCCGCGACCGTCGATTCTCTATCTGCCCTTCCTGACGAGAACAATCTCAATAATAGCCCAAGTCCGGCCACGACAGCCGCGGGCCGAAAGCGCAAGCTGAACAGTACTTCCGCTCGCGGCGTCGCCAACCTCACTCCAGATCAGTTAGCGAAGAAACGAGCCAACGATCGCCAAGCCCAGAGAGCGATTCGCGAGAGGACAAAGGCGCATATTGAGACACTGGAACAGAGGGTGCGCGAACTGTCGTCGCAAAAGCCCTTTCTGGATCTTCAGACGGCGCTGAAGCAAAATGAGGCTATCATATCTGAGAACAAGGAACTGCGACAAGGGCTGAGAGCCATTGTGGATGTCATTCAGCCACTGCTAGGGAAACAGGATGCATATAGTGAGTCCATATATACTAGCACGAATCGTGGCCTTCCCTTCGTTCAAGCTGCCAGAATAATTTCTAACATGGCCAGACTCACACGCAACAGCTCCTGCTCACATTCAGCCCGCAGCTCTTCTGCCCTCCGCCTCTCCTTCCTTGGAGAACCACCCCTACGCTCCCAATGCACATAGATCAGCGACTGTCGAACACTCCTATACGGAGTCCATCGCGAGTGTGGAGACACCCTCATCAACGCATTCGGCACCGACCTTAGGGTCCCGGCGGGATAGTTCAAGTGGTAACCACGCCTCTCTGCGAGTTGCATTCGATTATCAACGGCACAATTTACTTCATGGACTCGACTTTGGAGGAGACGAGAGGATGGGCTTCAATTTTCTATTAGAGCCGACGCAGCAGGTGCCCAAAATGGAAGGCTTTCGCCGTCCGTCAGAGGCCGGCAGGTCACAGGCGAACATTTCACCAAATTATAACACCCCTCCATCGCTTGGTAGTCTAACGGACCAGCCAATGCCTGCCTACATGACCCCGGTCCGTAACATTGCTCCAACCTGTACCCTAGATGCCATTTTGCTCGACTTTCTCCATAACCGACAACGAGAAGCCGCCAAAGGAGTATCAAAACAGAAGCTGGTTGGGCCAGCGTATCCTAGTGTCTCCTCCTTGCTCAATCCAGAGAGAAGTGTCTATTCGCATCCCCTTTCCAAAGTGTTTACCGACATCCTTCGCACATTTCCCGACATCGCCGGTCTTCCTGAACAGGTCGCAGTTCTATATGGCATGTTCCTCTTGATGCGGTGGCAGATATACCCTACTGCTGACAATTATCACCGGCTGCCCGACTGGCTGACTCCACGGCCCTCGCAACTACTCACACCGCACCCTGCATGGATCGATTATCTTCCGTGGCCGCGGATGCGTGACCGCCTGGTCATGTCTTATCACGAATACCCGTTTGAGAATTGGTTCATCCCATTCACTAGTACACTCTCGGTCAATTGGAAATATGAAGCGACGGATTGTCTCTTATCAGCGGGAGACACCGATGAGCTGATCATCAACCCTGTGTTTGAGAGACATTTCTCAGATATCAATAATTGGACCCTCGGGCCAGCATTTGCCGAGGCATTTCCGCAACTGGTCGATACAACCAAGATCAAGCCCGCACCATGAGCAGCGCCACTGTACACTCTACGAATAATGGGCGGTAGCATTGCACTATTCGATATACGTTCGAGCCATGTTGCTCAGCGAATCGACACTTACCCGTTTGGGCTTGATATATCTAAGCAAAAGCAACGACGGGTAGTGTTTCTTTTCTTTCTTTGGCGTTTGGGACTATTGTTTCAATACTCACAAGTTCTTATTCAAGGCACTGGATGCGATGTTGGAGGAAGATTTCTATCACAAGTGCTATCCTTACACTGAATCTTTACCAAAGATATCTCCCGTTTACAAATTAGGGAGGAGCCCAAACTACGATCTTGGCCATTTCCTTCACTGAAACAAACTCATATAATGGATAGACTGATAGTACCAAGTATACTGTCTCAATAAGACCAAAAACTTATACAAATCTAGTCAACATTCTTACATCCTACTCCTGCCGACTCTTCTGATTCCAAAACTCTAGTCCGGCCTGCTGCCGAAGAATTCCATACATCGAGCTGCTGTCTAGGCACTCTCCGCCGTATTCACGAGCAGCAACCATGTTCTCAGTCGCAACCTTTAGACCAGGAAGATTGACATTGCTCTCCTTGGCCATGGCGAACGCGTGGTTGGCGTCCTTGATGGCTAGCGAGACACCGAAGCCGGGTCCGGAGTCCAGTGGTGGTGCGTATGCTCCAGTCGTTAGGCTGCATTGAAACGTTAGAACAATTCTCCTAAGCGCAAGTTGATGCAGATTGAGGATAAGGGACAATGTCGTACCGCTTCGAGTATCCCCCTGCAACATGACCAAAGGCCTCCCCGATGAGCTCCTCCATAGCGCCTGTTCCTAGACCGGTCTTCTCGGCAAAGACCTGAGCTTCGCCCACAGCTTCCATCAAATTGACGGTTATGATATTGCTACTCGACGAAACATCCCTAGTCAACGAAAACACGCCCGCAGACGACAAGAGAGAGACGAAGTATATACTCACCCGGCAATCTTCAAAAGCGCAGACTTTCTCGCATCCTCTCCACATTCAATCACCTTACGCCCCATGACATCTTGAATCAGCGGCTTAACAGCATCAGACGCGCGCTTGGGTCCCGCAATCGCAAAAACAAGCTTCCCGCCCACGGCAATCGGATTCCCGCCGAAGACAGGTGCGGCGAGGAAATCAGCTTGCTTCTCTTTTAGTTTCGCGACAGTTAGGCCCACGGTCTCTGGATGGACGGTTGAGCAGTCGACGAAGATCTTGTCCTTGAGGGACTGTTTTGAGTCTGTGACGCTTGTTATGAGGTTCTGAAGGACAGTGTCGTTGGAGACCTGTTCTTCCTTAGTACACTAGTTCATGAGATTGAGCTAGAGCCTATGGGTTGGAGATACCATGGTAAAAATAATCCCACACTGCGAGACCAATTTCGAGAAGCCGGTTTCCGGGGTGGCACCGAGTGCTTTGAGGGGGTCACCGCGGGTCATAGTTCGGTTTGAGTAAAACAGACTACCCAAGGTACCTTTTGTTGCTAGGTGTTTTTGGAGATTGGTGGCCATTGCGAGGCCCATGGAGCCCAGGCCGTACTGTGAGGGACGTTAGTACGGATTCCATGAGTTTGGTGGCCGTAACTCACCCAGCCGATTCGAGACATCGTGATATGTTTTGATTTGGTTAATTGGGCAAATATTTGTTGTATGAGAAAGGTAGTAGTGGGAAGTGTACTAGAGTAGATAAATGGCCTCCTGACGACCGATCTCGGTCGAGAACCATTCATCCGAGGAGTTAGAAAACAGCATAGATTATGGCAAGTAAATTGATAGAAGAAAACCCCTTTGCATTTAGCTATGCTTCTTTTCTATAAATAATCCGTGATGCAATATCCAATCAACCAATTAATGGTGCCTGGTGAAGTCGATTTCTCAGGCACCAAGGCAGACAGTAGCGTCAGTCAGCAACGCGAGGAGCACCGCCGACCTGGAACTCCTGTTCCCCTCATAATCACCAGCTCTCCCCACGGCTAGACCTCATATCCATGTTTTCATTTGGCTTTCACTCTGCAATTGGTTAAATTACCTCAAGTTCCTACTCATAATTATCAGCCATGGCGGACATGCCTATTGGTACGCCTACTTCCCCATTGCTGTTGCTATGTATGCCTGTCCCAAGGTAGCGTCACTAATAGCCCGCCAGTGCTCGACGGAGGAACTGGTTTCCTCAAGGTCGGATATGCTGCGCAGGTACGCACCCTGATTTTCCGGCCCTTTGCCGTCGTAATCAAGAGCTTCATTCTCACTTTACTTCCCTCCAACAGAACTTCCCAGAGCACCAGTTCCCTTCGATAGTGGGGCGGCCCATCTTGCGAACGGAGGAACAGGCTGGCGACATTGTCGTCAAGGATATCATGTGCGGAGATGAAGCCGCTGCCGCCAGGTCGATGCTCCAGATCAGCTATCCCGTATGTCTACCACTGCCCTTGTCTATGCGCTATGTCCGAGGCTTGGTCGCGGGCACCCCGCTCCCCGGATTTCCAGTGATGGCGGATGCTGACCGAGCTTGCTGCGGGTAGATGGAGAATGGTATCGTGAAGAAATGGGACGACATGCAACACCTATGGAACTACACCTTTTACGATAAGATGAAGATTGATCCTACTGGCCGCAAGATCCTCCTAACCGAACCGCCCATGAACCCGCTGAAGAACCGCGAGCAGATGGCTGAGGTCATGTTGGAACAGTACAATTTTGGAGGAGTTTATGTAGCAATCCAGGCTGTCCTTGCGCTGTATGCTCAGGGTAAGCGACAAAACCCCTGGAAATCGTAAACTCTGTGCTTATTCACCATGATTCAGGTCTTAGTTCCGGAGTTGTTGTCGACTCTGGTGACGGTGTCACCCACATCATCCCCGTTTACGAATCCACCGTGCTTAACCACCACATTCGCCGACTGGATGTCGCGGGTCGCGATGTTACGCGGAACCTAATCGCTCTTCTCCTCCGCCGCGGTTATCCCCTCAACCGTACAGCCGACTTCGAGACAGTGCGCCAGATCAAGGAGAAGCTCTGCTACGTATCTTGCGATCTCGAACTGGACAGAAACCTCTCCGAAGACACAACAGTACTAGTCGAGTCTTACACTCTTCCCGATGGTCGCGTTATCCGGGTTGGCAGCGAGCGATTCGAAGCTCCCGAATGCCTGTTCCAACCGCACTTGGTCGATGTCGACCAGCCCGGTGTCGCCGAATTGCTCTTCAACACTATTCAGGGCACGGATGTGGATGTGCGCTCGAGTTTATACAAGGCAATCGTGCTTAGTGGAGGAAGCAGCATGTACCCTGGTCTCCCTACCCGACTGGAGAAGGAATTGAAGCAACTGTGGCTGACCCGGGTCCTCAAGAACGACCCGGAAAGACTAAGCGTACGTTTCTAAAGCACTACGTCATCCGTCGTAAATCATACTGATTCGATCTATAGAAATTCAAGGTCCGCATTGAAGACCCGCCTCGACGAAGACACATGGTCTTCTTGGGAGGTGCTGTCCTCGCCAACCTGGTACGTTGCCTCGCAACCCCGGGACGTCCTTCAGACATGTACTTACCACTCCACGTAACAGATCGCAGACAAAGAAGACATGTGGGTCACCAAGCAAGAATGGCAGGAACAAGGCGCTCGTGCTCTCGCCAAACTCGGCCCAAGATAGAAAGAGTTCCCTGTACCCATTATCATTTCTCGAATCCCTTTGAACCTGTCAGCGCCCCCTCCTTCTTTGCCACCTTGTTCCTCTCGAACTTATCTTCGTCGACTATATCAAATGGAGACCCCTTCGGACCGCTCTCTGTGGATCCCGAACTTCCTCGCATTACTTTCTTGTCCATATACATATAGCATTTCTCTGGCTGCGTCCTGATATCACTGAGTCGTGTAGCTACTTATGATAAAGTGAACGAGGCAAAATGATCCGCAACCAAGTTCCTCAGCAAGCTGTTGTGTCGTGGGACTGTATTCCACGTGATTTATGTTCTATTGATTGTCCAATTTATACAAGTGTGTAAAGCCGTAGTAGAGGTGGAGAGATGTATAAGCACGGCTCCCCATGACCATAAAGTAGGCCAGTTTCAGCCGAGTGCACTTTCCAAAACGCCTTGCAGGTATATCCAGAAAATGCCTCCGATATGCCAATGGTTGAACTAACAGTATGATGACAAACATATCTAGCCAACCCGTGCCGAGAAAAAAAGAAAATGGAAGAAAACTATATAAAGCTGAAGGATGCAACATCCTGGGTCGATGAAAGTTGTATTGCGTGGGTGTCTATTCATCGCTATCGGATTCAACGTCGTCTTGCTCGATGTTCTTCTTTCGCTCTTCGTTCATCTCACGATAGGTACTCCAACTAAGCAGGAAAAATGCAGCGATGATCAAAATCCCGCCGATTATAGAGGCCATGGAAAGCGGTTGGCCGGTTCGGAACCAGTCAACGATGGCGACAAGGAATATGGTGAGCAAGGCAGCCACAGATGAGAGGACCGGAGATGTTAGGGAAATGAGGACCAAGAAGGATCCGGAAAAGGCTGTTGCAGAGGGCAAGAAGGCGCATGGTCAGCGTTCGGTTGATAAAGCCCTTTACAGCGAGCGGGCAGGGGCTGGGGAAAGGGGTTTCCATTACGAGGAGCCGATGATACCGGATGGCTTGCGTAGTTTGGGGAAACTTACTAGCATTGGCAAGGACTGATATCATAAGCATCCATGCAGCTTCTCCTGTCGGCCATCGAAACTCTTCGAGGCCGAGGACGTGAAGGATTGGAAGCGGAATCCATAGGACAAGTAAAGTGAAAGATCCGATAAGACTACCAAATGTGTTTGCGAAGATCATACTTCGCCCAGCGCTCGTCCCTTCTGGAGGACAGGCAAACCTCTTATACAGCACTTCATACAGACCATATAGCACGCTACCAATGCCGATAATGATATTCCCCAGAAGCCTAGCCTGTCCTTCAGTCTTGGCTTCTCCGTCGGTAGTGTTTTTGTTGCCTCTATCTCCATATGCGACAATCAGGACCCCTACTATAGCCACGGCGACGGAAAACACCTTGTCGGCTCGCAGTTTGTCTTTGAGCAGCGGAATAGAGAATGCATAGGCAAAGAATGCAGAGCAGTTGTAGATTGCCGTCAAGTCACTGGGCGTTGTCATGTTGACCGCGACATACCACGAGCCGCCGGCTACCGTAAGGGCACTCGTCACAAAGGCCGTCATCTTGAGTAGGTAAGGAACTGGCGACCTGCGGGGATCGTGCGATGTGAGGTGGACATCTTGGGATTCCACCATTTGACCTGTTGTCCAGAGTAAATTGACATGGCGTCGCCAGAATGCTTCCCAAGACAGCTTTCGTTTTTGCAATCGTAGTATCAGGAGCTGGGTCGGCCAGAGCAAGGACCAGGAGCCGTGGGTGAGGTACCTAAATACGCAGAGGTGTTAGCGATCGCGCATTCAAGAGCTACTTTTCTCAGGCTTACAGCATGCAGTATGGTTTATCCCAGCCTAAATCGTGCTGAATGTATACAGCGGTTTCGGTCTGGATCACAAAACTTGCCAAGCTTAACAACAGAAACCCGGAAGCTATGACATATTTCTGGCGGGTCTGTTGCTTTGCCAGAGCATCCGGGCTTTTGCTCCGCATTGTAGATCGTCTCGAGTGGTGAAGCATAGGCCTGCCTTCTGCGTCACCATACTCAAAACCTCCAGCTGACATCCGACCTGGTTGCTCATCTTCGAGCAGCGGTTGATGAGGTTGCCCATCCATAGGTCGTTGTATGCCCGTGCCAGCCATGGGATCGGGTCATTCGAATAGCAGGGAGTCGAGGACCTGCTTTGTATCTTCCACTTAGAACTGTTGAGTAACTGTTGCGTGCCCGGAGTTCCCGTTGTACTGTCCGTATCGGATATCTCCTAGTAAAGCATCGAGGAAGAAACGAAAGCCAAGGGTGTAAGGAATGGGTTTTCTGTCCTTGTTGATTAAGAACGAGATCACATTGAAAGGACGAAAGGCTGTCAAAATGCGGGCGCTCAGGTCAACGGAGGGCCAAAAGTAAAGCACGAGTCAAGTCGCATAGATCTCCATTGAGTCAGCAGGTCTGTCACAAAGTGAGTGCGCTCTGTCTGTCAAGCCGTCTAGAGGAAGTTGAAATGGACAACGCAGCAGGATTGAAGACCTAGGGAATGAAAGTCGAAGATCGGAGTGCCAGTGCCACTCGGTGCCTGCCCTGTGACGGTCAATTACTAAATCCGGCATAGCCACTGCACTGGTGAGCCGGATGACGCCCCCTTACACGTGATGCCCCACAACTATGTACTTTATTTCTTGGCTGTTTGCCGGGCGATTTGCCTCAGCACAAGTACGTAAGTACAAGAACCGCAATTTGAAAGTCGGAACAGATCTGTCTTTAATTTCGGTATGGATCACCCTTAAATATGTGAGAATAGCCAGGTGAAGCGTTAGGCTTCATCTCAGCGCTACCAGTCTATGCTTTGGATTTCGGCTTGAATAAGGCTTCTTGAGTGTCGTAGGTATATTTGAGTTCCAGATGCCAGTAGTCTGGGGTTGTCGGCTTCGTAATCAGCCATGCCTTGTCGAGAGCGTCCACCACTTCCTCTGGAAGAGGTCCCTTTTGAACGTCCCTAAGGTTACTCTCCAACTGTGAAAATGTGCTGACGCCAATAATGATTCCATCTCGGCCGTCTTTGACATTGAGCTTTGAGTGGTGGTGGACCCAGCGAATGGCGGTTTCGGGTAGAGTCAGGCCGTGTTTCTCAACGACAGGCTCAATGACGGCCAAAGCATCAAAGGTGGCATCTCTGAAATAGCGTTTGCGGTACATGGCACCATTGTTGGCATTGTCACTGAATCGGCCCTCGGCGGGGACGTCCTTTGTCTTGTATTTGCCTGAGAAGATACCACCAGCAAGCGGGTTGTAGATGACGATGTCAATACCATAACGTTTGCATACAGGGATCAGTTCGGTTTCGATCGAGCGAGCTTTCATATGGCGAGTCAGTACGGTATTTTGGTTTTGAGCAAGGTAAGTTTGACTCACTAATAGCGTTGTACATTGCCTGGAAAATAGTTGGTCGTACCCAGCCTCTCTCATTGCACAGTGTAACTATCTCTGCAACTTCGAACGCTGCGAAATTGCTCAGACCCAGTTGCACAAACTTTCCCTCCTTATGTAGCTCATTGACAGCTTCTAGTGTCTCGGCGAAAGGAATGGACCGATCAGGTGCGTGCAGATAGAATATATCGACCTGTTCCGTCCCGAGCTCACTAAGAGAGAGCTCAAGATTCTTGCGGATGGCATCGCCTTTATGGTCACCGGGTGTCTTAGGGTACCACTTTGTCGCCAAGGTCAACCCTCGCTCTTTCCACTTTGCTTCTTTTGTCCAAGCTTCTTGCTTTCCACCAACGTAAATCCGGGCAGTATCAATTTCGTTGAACCCTTGTTGTTGGAAGTAGTCCAAGTGCTTGTTGAATTCGTCAAGGGAAGTGATTCTTGCTCCTGTTGATACGTCCGGTCCGAAGGTCATCAAACCAAGGATCGTTCTCGGAAGGGGGTTTTGAGCAATGAGAGGCATCTTGCGAGCGCTTCAGTTCTGCGGGGTACACTAGAGGCGTTGTTAGCTTAGTGCTGAATAGCACAGGGGCCGTATAGGCAAGTGAAGCTCACATAGAGACCAAGGTCAATTGATTCCAGCTATCAAGGAACTTGGATTTAGTGAAAACTGAGGAAAATGCTCTTCAGAGAGCCAAAGCGTTCGAGGTTGTGGTGGAGATAAGTACCTCAAAAGCCGATTATCAAGCATTTACCCCACATCGAATCGCGTCATTCTCAGATAAATAGGTGTGGTACAACACACAAAAATCGGCTTTCTTAAACCTTCTGGCCCTAATTGTAAATGATTGAGAGACTTGACAAGAGCTCAGTTACCCAACATTTACTAGTGTTCTAGAAAGATGTGGATTCAGCTGCTGTTGAAAAGACGGCGACTCCGCTGTCACGCGCAGTGACAGCTTTGCTGCTTCTCCATCATTCTTCTTAGCTCCTCAAACCCCTCCTCCATCGTCGTCACCAAGTGCGATACCGGCGCCAGACCATCAAATATTCGCCATGGCGAGCTTGAGTGGCCCGCGATTCTCGATACTGATTATCAATCCGAACACATCAACGCATATGACAAGTGCGTTGGTTCCCATCCTGGAGAATCTTGGATATTCAGACGTCCACTTTGATTACTTCACAGCTCCTGAAAACGAAATCGTGACCCTTCCAGATGGCCGAGTCATTCGCGGCGTGCCCAGCATAAATTCTGGAGAAGATTCGGTCCTGTCAGCCCTCCATTGCAGACAATTTGTGGAGCCGCTAGTCTCGAAATACGATGCGTTTCTTGTCGCCTGCTATTCAGCACACCCTCTCGTCGGGATGATCCGGGAAGCTATTGAGAAGCTTGGAGATACAGCAATCCTAGAGCTTGGGTCAGCGGCAAACGTCAATAAGAAGTATGTGACGGGAATATTTGAAGGGAGCATAGTGGCATCCCTATCATTGGTTAGCTCCTTCCAGCTAACTTGGGATGGCGGCTTCGGCAAATCGCAAGCAAAGGATGCATTTGGCATCGTCACGACTGGTAGCATCTGGAAGACGGAGCTCACGAATGCTGTTTCGGATATGCTCGTCAACTCGGGTGACCATACATCATCCCTGGGCCGCTTCGCTGGGGTCGAAACCACAGGGCTCACGGCCGTTGAACTACATACCACCCCTCCTGAAGAGGTGCGGCGGAGGATCATAGAGGCTACAGAGAGGTTGATCAAAGGCACTCCGCGCCCTGTCACGGCAATCTGTATGGGCTGCGCCGGTATGGCCGGTATGGAGGAAGCAGTGAGAGAAGGATGCGTCAAAGCATACGGTAGGAAACAGGGCAGCCGTGTGAAAATCGTTGACGGCGTTGTTGCTGGTGCTGGAATGCTTGTGACTGCCTGCAAAGCTGGCTTCTAAAGGGACCTCCTTGCTCCTGTGTACAGATTTGGTGAATTCATGATGATGGGGGTAATTCAAATTTGGGGAAACCATCATCCTGCCCAATCAAGGTCTGTGGTCGCATTTCTGGATGGGTCTCGGTCAAGTGGTGCTACTATAGGATTGATTGACCTGTGAAAAGACCGCATCGTTGCAGAATGCACGTTTTGATAGGAAAGGGCCTTGAGGAACTGGCATTGGCACTTTCGAATCGATATTTACTACTTGTAGCGAGTTAGGAGCAAAATTTATCATGTTTGTTTATCTCCTACTGCCAGTAGAAAGAGGATTGCGAAGTAAGCTCCTGCGTCACTTTTCCTGCGGCCTGAGGCCCCCACCGAGTTAATCAAACCAGGTGGAACGCGCGACGCGTTGACGACCACCACGACTTCCCCGAAGTCAGCCAAAAAGATGCCTAGGTATGCCGCAGTTTGAACCAGCGCTATGCGCCATCAACTTATCACAGTTACTCTGGTTCTGACCTTCATATAGAGAGATAATCACAATCCAAGCTGGCCAGTGCGGCAACAATGGTACGAACCTTCGTCACAAAGCCTCCCGACCGAGAACCCCCAACACCACTCAAAACTTCGGGCTGCCAAACACCAGGATGCAGTCTAATACTGACGGAGCTCATCTGCAGTTGGAAGCCAATTCTGGCAACAGCTATGTCTGGAGCATGGGATAAGTCAAGATGGAAACTTGGAAGAGTTCGCGACAGAGGGTGGTGATCGCAAGGATGTTTTCTTCTACCAGGTAAGTAAATATTTCCTCCTGAAGCTGGTGGTCTTGTAGAAAAATGCTAATTCGCTCTCTTAACAGAGTGACGACACCCGATATATTCCCCGAGCGATCTTATTAGACTTAGAACCAAGGGTACGATACTCGTCTGTGGAGGAGCTTTGCGGACAATTAGCTGAAGTGTCTCAACCAGGTTCTCCATGGCATTCAATCCGGTCCCTACAAAAACATCTACAATCCAGAGAATTTCTTTATCGGACAGCAGGGCATTGGTGCCGGGAACAATTGGGGTGCTGGTTATGCGGCTGGTGAGGTTGTCCAGGAGGAGGTCTTCGATATGATCGACCGAGAAGCGGACGGAAGTGACTCGCTGGAGGTAAAATCGCTGAGGTTTGGAAATTGGATATGATGGGAATGATACTGACTTCGTGATAGGGGTTCATGTTCCTACACTCGATCGCAGGAGGTACTGGCTCGGGATTGGGAAGTTTTATTCTAGAGCGCATGAATGACCGGTTTCCGAAGAAGTTGATTCAGACATATTCTGTCTTCCCAGATACGCAGGCCGCAGATGTCGTCGTGAACCCTTATAACAGTCTTCTTGCTATGCGGCGTTTGACCCAGAATGCTGATTCTGTCGTATGTCCGCATATATGCCTCGAAACTATTACGCACAGCTAAATCTTGGTCCAGGTGGTCCTGGATAACGGTGCCCTCTCCAGAATCGTCGCAGACCGACTTCATGTCCAAAACCCTTCATTCCAGCAAACAAACCAACTTGTACAACCGAATCCTTTCGAGCAGTATTGGAGAGGCATTCAACTCACACTCTGCAGGTCTCTACCGTCATGTCCGCCTCCACCACTACCCTTCGATACCCCGGCTACATGCACAACGATCTTGTCGGAATCATTGCCTCGCTCATCCCCACCCCCCGCAGCCATTTCCTACTCACCTCATACACGCCCTTTACCGGAGATAATATCGAACAGGCGAAGACTGTCCGGAAGACAACTGTTCTAGATGTTATGCGTCGTCTTTTGCAGCCGAAGAACCGAATGGTTTCGATTAACCCTAGCAAACCGAGTTGCTACATCAGTATCCTTAACATTATTCAAGGCGAAGCAGATCCGACAGATGTGCACAAGTCACTGCTCCGTATTCGCGAACGACGCCTGGCATCTTTCATACCTTGGGGTCCTGCGAGCATCCAGGTGGCTCTAACGAAGAAGTCGCCGTACATCCAGAACACACATAGAGTCAGCGGACTGATGCTGGCGAACCACACATCTGTTGCCACCCTGTTCAAGCGAATCGTCCAGCAGTATGACCGCCTTCGAAAGCGCAATGCGTTCCTGGAGCAGTACAAGAAAGAGGCGCCTTTCCAGGATAGTCTTGACGAGTTCGACGAGGCGCGAGCTGTGGTCACGGACTTAATCGGTGAGTATGAAGCTGCAGAGAGAGAAGACTATCTGGACCCTGATGCAGGGAAGGATAAGGAACTTGGAGTCTAAAGTCTGTACCTTTGAGCTCACGGTTCTTATATTTTCTTATTCTTTTACGACCCTGAGAACGACTTCGTGTATTTAGAGGAAAAGGCGTTTTCATTTTATTTTCTGACGTGAATGCTTACTTTTTTTTTTCTTCGCATCCCGTTATTTGGCGCGGATACTTCGTCAAGGAGAAATGTAAGAAATGTCTCGCAAGGCTATTTGGACTTTTCTGCGGTTATCCACCGATCTCCGGCTCTCCCTTGCTGCCGGTCATCTGTGCTTAGGACTCGGCATAAATCCCTCTTTATCAGGCATTGGCTTGTGGACTCGCTATCCCGAATAAACTTCAGAGGGATAAGACCCCGAGAGCCTCGAGATATCAGCGCTTCGCCCAATTTAGTCAAATACATCGCTCCTAATCTGTCCAGCGTCGCAGATGTGATGCAGAGTCAAAAATCAAAGTGAGTGGATGCAGGAATTCGCTTCCCCGCTCTTCTCCGCACGGCTGCAGACGTTGTGGATCAGAACTTAACTGTACGGATGGGGCCTGAAGAAAAGCCGAGTGAGTCCCTCTGGTCTCGGGCTCCTCATGTCAACTTGAATGAATTGGTTATCCATTGTTGCTGCAAGTTGCCACTGGAATTGAGGCTTGATGATTCGGCAGGCTGGCAAGTGACCATGGCCACTGCAGACGGTGCCTAGTGGTTGCCCAGGTCGGCCCCTCTCGAATTCCCGGACTTTCGCCGCGCGTTGGGGTATTGATAGTTTGATACGGATAACGATCGCTATGGGCGGCCGGAAGGTTATCGTCCGAGACGAGAGGATTTCTTACGGTTCTTCCTCGAAAGAGACTAAAATGTAGTTGGAGTCAGGGTAGATACGTACACCATATGCTACTGAAGCTATCGATGGAGTCATAGCAGCGGTGAACTGTCAAGCATCCATGCCCAACATGAGGGGGTTTAGTACCTATCATGAGATACGGAGAGCTTCGAAGTTGTCCCTGTTGGGACAGCCATTATTGCTGGGAACTGGATCCGCTCGCCTGCAGCCAGCACAGACGCACCAGCCATGGACGGATCTGCATCCTGTGCTTGGGCTGGTGGTGTGCGACTGCCACGACCATCTGGCAGTCTATCCTTTGTGCGAGTTTGTAGCTACGCATGTTGTATGAAGGTACGAGGGCTCCGTACCACTTGATGCGTCCACGTTGGACAGCCCTACTCTCGAAAACTACTACCCTCCAAAGTCCCCGTGAGTAGGGCACGAACACTTTGTAGTGGCTGAAGGAATCGCAAACACCTCAGCTGAGATCGACCCGACTCATGTGATTCTGCCCTAGTTAGAGGATTAAGATTTTGCTGAGCCGAGAGTCAGTCACCTGTTCCTATCCTGATTTTTTAGTAGAGCTGGGCTAATGGGCTGACGAGCAGGGGGACAGTTTAGACCAAAATGCACAGACGCTAACCTCGCCCAGTACCTGGATTTGCTAAGATGGCGTGCATTGGTTGATTTGGCAAGGTCGTGCAGCGGTTGGGTTCGAAATCTTGTCCAAGGGATTCAACCTGTACTTATTTCCAATTTCTTCTGTTCAAGCTCTCTAGCCTCCCTGCAATGGCGACATTGAGAGTTGTGTTGGTTGAGCATGACGCCATAAGAATGGGTGTCCAACTGACACGTATGGGAGACATAATAATAATGATTGAGCACCGCCCATCATCAGCTAGGTTAGGATAGGTAATAATGAAATGAGCCTTGAGTCAGTCCAAACGAACAATGAAATTTGGGTCAGGATGATTAATAAAGCAGCGAATATTTCGGCATACCCAAGTTGCAGCGCTTCCTGGAAGCTTCCAGGGCTCCACCTCGCCTCATACTAGTGCTAATTATACCGGAGTAGTAGTGAGATGCTCCTTTGGTAACGTCCCGACTGCGGCGATCCCTTTTGAGTCAGCCAGGCTGTCCATGAGGCGATTCCGTATAAATTGACTTTGCGCTGCTTTTCGCCTCTGCGCTGACCCCTTCTTCTCCTTCTCTACCAGTCTTTGTCCTTCCTCTTTCACTTCCGAACTTCGGTTTGCCTTGGCCGATCCAGAATCTCAGCCTAGTCTGCCTCCTATATATACCGCCGCCTCCCGTACAGAGCCCCCGACTTCGTCTTCATACCTCCGCCCTTATCTGCCTCTCCTTATCTCCTTCGCATCCCCAACTCGCCCTTGTGACCGATCCTCGACCCTTACCACGTCATCCTCACCCTCTCAACACTCTTGAACCTCCCAACCGCAATTCACGCTCCGACGACGGCCCCTTTCAGAAATTAGGCTTCCGGAAAGCAGCTCTTAAACTCCCACCCGCCGTTCCAAACCGTGAACCAGATTCCCGGTCCGACTTCGGCACCTCTCCTTATCCTTCTCCATCCGCGCCTCTTACGTCCTCTCGCCACCACTCAACATGGCTCCCCGTAAGCCTCGTTGCAACTTCAAGGAGTGCAAGGAAGCTGCTCAGCGCATTGTTGGCGACTGCACCTTCTGCAACGGCCACTACTGCTCCAAGCACCGCATGCTCGAAGCCCACTCGTGCACTGGGCTCGAGGACTGCAAGAAGGAATCCCACGCCCGGAATGCGGACAAGCTCAACAGCGAGCGAACTCAGGTCATTAAGGGCGTATAAGAGTGCCCTTGGTTCGCTCTCCGCCGAAATAGCACGATCTCCTCATACGGTCTCCATTGCCGGCGGTCACAATACGCCTCGTGGCCTCTTTCTTTTTGGTTTCTGGCTTATCTGTCGCTGTTGAGCATTTTCACTTAAGGGCTGGGCATCTATTCACGTTTTTTTTTTTTCCCGCATTATATGCGCGGCGTTAGACCTGTGTGGAGTTTGTCTTTGGTTTCTTTCTATTATTGCATGGTCTGGAGAGATTGCAGTAGCCGTCACCATCTTGCTATCGGCGACTACTCGACTCACTACCACCTTTTCATTTCCTTGCGGTAGAGGTCTTGGTCTCATTCTGGGCTATTCATCGTGTCCATTGGCGTGTCACATAGCCAAGCGGGTATGGGTATATACACTGCATATTATTGACCTATCATTCGTTTCTCATCTGTAAAATAACGTAGGGCGGCTAAAGCGTGGCCGTGCCGCCGTGGACGTAGCTAGGAGCAACCTGTTGCTCGAGCCAGTAAGCGTGCAGAACGTAGCCAGCACCATCCCAGCAGCGCCAGTGCTCACTTAGGTAGGGGCTTGTTGCCTAGTTCCCCGGATGGGTACGTACATAAGGCAATTGACAATTGATACCGAAAAACGAAGCAGACGCCGTCTTTTGAAGCAAGATTCCAGAAATCCATTTCTGGGCCCTCGACCTTTAACCAGGACCAATCTTCGGCCTGTTCATGGTTGATTAGCAACTCGGCGCCTGGATAGCAGACTTGAGAGTATGAGAGGGAGGGATCCATACATATCGTGATGTTCACTCAGCCGGCTCAGGTACTTATTCAACTCCTCCACTCGCTCCTTATGAGTCTTGACTCCATCACGCTTCAGACGCTCTTGCAACTGTACGCGCATTAGCAATGCCCGTCGCCATTTCTGGAAGTTGACAGTTGAGAAATAGCCCAGGGATAATCCGACAGTATAAAAAAGCAAATGTTGGAACAAAAAAGTAGCAAAAGTACGTTCCCCAGAGACAATGGTAGGTAAAATTCTAGAAGGGGTACAGCAAAGTGAGGGAGAAACAAAAGAAAATATGTATGCAACATACCCGTTTCTTCCTCATCTCCTCATGCCGCCTCTCAGCCTCCGTCTTCGCAGCCGGAGTCGCGGAACTTTCCCGGTGGCTCTGGTCCTCATCATCATCACGCCCTGCTGATGACCCCTCCTCCCTCGACCTCGACCGGTTCTCAGCGGCTTCTTGCTGTGATGCGAGGTCCACGGAGACGTCTCTGTCCTGCTCCTTTTCGGTACCAGGGGTTGAAGCTGAGGAGCTCTTCTTGCTCTTCTTTTTCTTGACTCGGCCGTCGCTTACTTTTGAGCCTTTCAGTTTGAGCTTTCCGCCGCCGCCGGATGAGTAGGCATCCATGGTAGCGAACCAAGCGGGAAGTTCGCCTACTACCTAACTGTGTGCGGAATTTTGAGGTGAGTTCGATATTGTTACAGTTGTTGAAGAGGGAGGAAGTGACGGAATGGGTGTGGCTGCGCCGCTGCTTTAATAAGATCATGTGACCTGGCTCATACTTCGCTCTTGAACCATAGAGGCAGCTGAGAAGCAAATGCGCACCGAGCTTTATGACTTGCATATTACTGAGTACTTTCTACTTTGGGTATAGATATCTTCTCTTGGGCAGAACAGAATAAAGCACATTGGCATGTACTTTGGGCTGTCGAGGCGGCCTTTCAGTGTGGTATCGATAAGAGTGAATCGCCCTAACCGTTTTGGGAGGTCAACATGGTCCCCAGCCAGCCAGTTTGACATCATTTCTGATCCTCTTCTTGACAGTTCCTCACCTTTTTGTTCAACAAAACCAGCCTTCAAGATCGCATCATGGCGTCAAATCCAGAACTCTCCTTAAAGCCGAAGATAGACCTGTCTCAGAAATTATCACAACTCCGAGCCGCGAAACAGGGGAGATCTGGAAGCTCCAGAGACCCAGCACCGGTCACCCCTCAGCTACCGAACCTACCAGACCTATCCCTCAACAAGTATTCTCACCCCGTCCGTCGAATCCTCTCCGGGAAAGACCTTGAAACATTTCGATCGTCTCCGACCTATACCCTTGTTCTCGCCTTCGTCTTCGGCCTCTCCGACTCAGTGCGGGGCCGCGCCGCTCCCTCCGCAGAAACAAACACCACATTACCCAATATCTCCAAGATCCTTTTGATAGTTGATAATATCCGTACTCTCGTCGAGGAAAACCCGTCTATCGATCAAGGAGGCTCTCGGTTCGGCAACCCCGCTTTCCGAGATTTATTCGATGATGTTGCCACACAAAGCACAACATGGCACCGAGATATCTTGGAAATAAAAGACGAAACGGCCATCGAAGAAATCTCTACATACCTTATCCACTCTCTAGGGTCGCGGGACAGACTTGATTATGGCTCAGGGCACGAACTGAATTTTATGATGTGGCTGCTCTGTCTGCGACAGCTGGGCATATTTTCAAGGGCGGATTTTGAGGCTATCGTGTTCCACGTATATGTCCGCTACATGCACCTCATGCGGGATGTTCAGTCCACATATTATCTTGAGCCTGCCGGCTCGCATGGTGTTTGGGGTTTAGACGACTATCACTTCCTGCCCTTCCTGTTTGGTGCAGCGCAGCTTGTTGGACATCCGTATATTACTCCCCTGGCGATTCATAATACTGCGATCCTGGATGAGGAGGGCGACCGATACCTCTATCTTGACCAGGTGCGGTGGGTCGACAGCGTCAAGACGGTGAAGGGTCTTCGGTGGCACAGCCCCATGCTGGATGATATTTCCGGCGCCAAGAACTGGATTAAAATCGAGAGTGGGATGAAGAAGATGTTCGTCAAGGAAGTTCTCGGGAAACTGCCTATTATGCAGCACTTCCTGTTTGGGAGTTTGCTTCCCGCGGAAATGGGTATGGGTGAGCTGGCAGACGAGGACGATGCACACGATCATGAGCAGGGTGATGGCAACGTGCACGATCATAGCAAGCATACAGACTACTTTGGCGATTGCTGTGGAATCAAAGTTCCGAGCACTGTTGCTGCCGGGGCAGAGATGCGGAAACGGATGGGCGGAAACTCGAGTCTGCGGCCCATCCCCTTTGATTAGTTATGCTGCGGGGCGTACCAGAACAGGAAGGGGCAGAAGCTATAGTATGAGGAAAGAGCAACCATACCATGACCCGTCGCACCTTCCTTGCGAAAACAGATACCAATCTCGATTAGGAAAGCACGGCGGAGGGTATTCAACTGGGAAGGAGCGATCTGTACGTTTAAGGGTCGCGCCTTCTCTATGCAATATAAGCTTTGATCAGGGAGGGGCGATCAGCACCTGTGTGATTCGCCCTTTCCTTCCGAAAGGGAGCATGTATCGCAATCCTCAAACAAGTGCGATGAAGCTCACTGCTCCGCGTTTTCGACTTAATACTATGAGCGTCAGAGGCTCGAAACTTGAAGGGGCTACGATTTGTTGGCCGTATTTAGTGCTATAAATGCTCTATCATCGCATCAGGCCTGAGAAGCAGACTGCCGTCCTCCAGAGTTGAGTGCGGGTCCAATACTGCGACATGAAAACCTGATATCCCGTGGCCGTGAACAGGCATATTGTTGAGGCTGAACTACTAATACGATGGCAATGACAACAATTAGTGAAATCAAAATGATTTTGATGATAACCTGGGATATTTGGCTCATAACTTAGTAGCTAGAAAGGCAACTTGGTACCTAGGGTAGTTAATCTCGCTTGGAAATGAGCCACGACAGGCCACAAGCTGGTCCGAGATATTCCAGAACCTGGGAAGGCAAAGCTCAAAACGAAAACGGGCGGCAAACTCACCTCGAACGTGAAACGAGTGGAATGGGCCCAAATCAGGGCCTGGTCGGAAACTAACCTAATGGCGATATCAGTTTAATTCGTCTCCTCCAAGTACTTCTCAAAGTCCTTTATCTTCTTAACCCCCACCTCTCTCAGTTTCCGCTTCACACTCTCCTTCGCCTCCTCAAGGACAACCTTCGCCTCAACTCTGGCTCTCAATGAGACCGCAATGATTTGCCCAGAGTCTGGGATCTCACCTTGATCCTTATCCTTGGCAGTGTAGATGGTCGCCTTCCCATTCTGCATCTCTGCCAGTGCAAGCCTATACTTGAAAATATTGCTATTTGCAACATCCTCTAGAGGAACGTGAACGTACATATTAGCACTCTGGGTATAAAGATGCTGTGATTGTTTTCAATACGCCTTGGGAACATTTTCTTGCGCGCCGGTCTCGGGTTCCTCATAGTCCGTATGAGACCACGAAGAGCACTCATAACATCGTAGATTCTTTTCTTCCAGTGTATTAAATGGATGGGCCGCGGCGGGACAATCTTTTCCAGTGGTGCATAGAGAGCAGGATTGACATTCATGTGTGGAAGGCTTGTAGGGCGTACCCAGTGATTGAGTGGCGTTTGGCATTATGAAGGGACGATATGAATCTATCTGTAGAGTAAGTGGCTTGGATCTTGAGCCTTTTCTACCCGACTTGGCTGCTTTGTGCTGGGTATGAATACATTTGTATATCAAAGGTGTTTGTTCGTCGGCTTTCTACCCTAATTATACAAAGGGGCCATGAAAGCAAGCATATATTCAAGCTTTGAATTATAACAAAGGTCAAAGTCGGCATGAGACAATGCGTGACTTTGTTGACAGCAGAATGGCGCTTTGAGACGGGAGCCTATGACTTGTTGTCTTTCAACTCTGCCTTCTCTCTCACCATATCGGCCATACCCTTGCCAACATCCGTGCCTAGGTTCTGGAATCCCTCGATAACACCCTGTCGATCACCCTGGCCCATTTCCTGGCTCATCTTGAACTTTCCCTGCAAGCGGTCGATAGTGATTTCGATTCCGATGATGTTCTTCTTCAGAAGATCAACATAATTAACCGGCGCATCTGAAACTTCCCAGGGTGAGGAAGAACCCATGATCTTCGTCTCAGACTGCCTCGATAAATCCTCAATCTGTGTCTGCAAGAATGTTGACGTCCCCTCAGACTTTGAATCGCAATATACACGGATCTTTCCGTACGCCTGGGCAGCAGCATAATTCCATGTAGGGACGACTTTCCCCGTGGCGGGTTTGGTCTCGGTGTAGAACTTTGGAGTCACATAGTGGTGATACGGTCCGTTGAAGAGGATTAGGACCTCGTCTGACAGCTCAAGCCCCGCCTTGCCTTGCTCTTGCTGTGCGGCTAGGGCTTCCATAAGTGCTTTTGCCTGTGGATTCTGCTTTGCCATGTGGCCGCGTAAAACTCCATTTGAGATGCTGCCGTCGGGGGTTTCGGGGACATCTAGCACGAATGGAATATGGCTGGATTGGATGAGTGGGTAATGAGGCGATTTGATTGCTGTTGTTAAGATTCCTAGTGGATTGTCGCGGATGAGCTGTTGGAGGATTTGGATTTGGGCTTCTGCGTGGACGGCGCGGAGATACATATTGGGCTGTGCCGCTGCGGGTTGTCAAAGACTTCTAAGAGGAGAAGGTTGAAATCTGGACCTGGAATTAGGCACTTGTTCTTATAAAGTGCCCTCTGAAAGTTGGAGTCATCGTTGAATCGTTCCTATAGAAATTCTTGAATCAGCGAGCTCTCATTGGCTGGCTTGGCCGATGGATTGGTGGGGCCGTCGCCGAACTTCTAAAAACGTACAAGGGCGCGCCTTCCACACCGAACCACTTTTAACTTTCAGATCATCTACTAGTAGAGATCGAGGGCTGACTGCTTCTTTCCGGACCGAAAGAAAAATATCTTCAAGATCGTACCGATGAAATCTGAGCGCTACTAGTACTATTACCAGATTGCGTTCAGCCAGGCCCCCTGGCCAGTGGCGACATTAGGCGATAATGACCCCCGCAGAACCCATATCACGTGGTTTCTTTGTTCCTTTGTTGATGTTTGTGAACAGCGATGGCCATTCGCAATCGTACTATGCGCAACCTCTACCAGGGATATTGACCTCGAATCTCACTTCTCCACCGTGAGGCAGCATGGATCCTTGGTTCGAGTTCCAGTATGCCAAGGAAAAGGAAAGCGGCGCATGGGCAAGCCTGCCTACACTGCTTCAAGACCAAGTCAAAGTGCGTCAAGTTGAGTAGCGATTCTAGCTGCGAGCGCTGTGCTCGACTCAAGAAGGAATGTGAACCGGCGGACTCACTTCGGAAGAAAACCTCTCAGAAGACTTTCAATGCAGATGCGTTGCTCGCAGAGCTCGAGGAAAATGTCCCCGGCCTTACGGCGTTCCTGTATTCGGCTACCGAAAACTTTGCCAGTTCCTTACCCCCTGTACTGAGTGAAGCTATCGAAAGACGGCGGCAAATACAGCAAAACATGGAGAGAGAAAGAGAAGGAGAGGGCGAAGAAAAGCCGCGCGTCGGCGAGATACCCGCACCTCTGGGATACGGGCAACTATCCCAGGAAGAAGAACAGAACCGGCTTTCTATATTCAGGAATCGGAAGCTGAAAAACCTGGCCTTTATATATCTGCCCTCAGATTTAACGGTTCAGCAACTCCGCAAGGAAAAGCCGCTCTTAACGGAAGCCATCATGGCTATTACCTGCTCATCATTCGAAGAGAAGCGATTTCGTGCAGATGGCCTAGAAAAGCTGATCCGACAGGCTTCTACCGAAGACACTGCATCGAGTCTCGATTTGTTGCTCTGCGCCTTGACTTACGTTGCATGGGGATATCACCATCTCGTCAAGCCAGGGATGAACCATTTGCGTCTTCCTCAGCTGATAGCGTCCTTGGCTAATGAGCTTTGCTCGGAAAAGCCATTACTTTTCAGATCAGACGAATGGTCGGATGGTGTGCCCTTCTCAAGTCAGCGGGGATTTGACCCAGGACTCCCTATTCACTCGGCTCAGCAATCTCTGGAGGAGGAGAGAGCTGTTTTGGGATGTTTTATCATGATCTCTATGTGCGTGTTATGACAAATCCCAGTGCCGGCCGGGTCTTTTTTTCGGCTAACATGGAATGAACTACGTTAGTTGCTCATTCAAGTTTGGCCAAATGTCGCCCCTGCGCTGGACACCTCAGTTGGCGGGGTACCTCAATGATATAGAGAAAGCCCGCCAGTGCCCAACGGATGAAATTCTTGCGATTCAGGTACGGCTGCAGCTACTTACACAACAAGCAAGCGAGCAACGAAACCACTGGTATCAAGAAACTACGCCTAGTATGGCATCTAATTTCGCGGAGCCCTTTCCATCCTCGCTTCATTTCAAAACGTTTCGAACGAAGCTACAAGATATTGAAGCGTCTATACCACAAACGCTTAGAGAACACAGCAAGTCTCACCAAACTGTACTGCATTTATCTAAATTGAGGCTGGTCTGCTGACGAATTCCAACTCTAGAACTCGTCATCGCGTATCTGAACGAAGCTACTGTGAACATATACGAGACCATTTACGCTGCTTATCTGGACTTCGACCACCCCAATTGCCCGCCATTATCCTCATTACACCTGCTTCAATGCCATCTCTTGTCCCTAGAGGCACTGGACTCCTGGCTCAACAACTTTTTCACGTTTTCCACGTCAGACTATCTTGATTTCAACTTTGGCATCTGGATGCAATTGATGCGCAGTCTTAGCGTACTGCTCAGACTGTCCATACCATCAGACTCTGGCCGCGATCACCAAATAGTTCGCAAGACAGCCAATGTTTTGGTCATGGTGGATAGAGCTTTGGAATCATTGCACAGGGCTTCAATTGATGCAAAAGAGACCTCGCCTAAGGATTTATTTGGGACCTTCTGCAACATTGCCAGGTCATTTCGTGCTCATGCAGTTTCCCAATTACGGAATGCAGAACAGGAGCAGGCAGTCTTCGGCGCTGGGAACCAGGTAGAAGAAGACTGCGACCCCCCAGAGGGGGCTACGGAGTGGGGTGTGATAGAAAAAATGCTGACTACTAACGACAACCTGGCCCGCCATTGGCTCATGGGCCAGTGCTCCAGGCCTTTCTGATATCAATAACGCTCGGGCAAACTCAGCGCGGAAAGTTCTTGTCTAATTTGAAAATCCACCCGCATGCCATCCGCGATGGGTCTTGTATACGGCTCGGGATGGACTGGCTCATAATAATGAGTCTTGCTGTATTTAAGCTGTACAACGATTAATGCTCATGTGTGAGATATTTTCGCGTTTCTGCTTTTTCCCATTCTCCAAGGCATTGAGAAGGGTAGTGCCATACGCATGAAAAATGACGAGGGCGGATACTAGTACTAAGTACTGACAGTTTGTGATATATCTAGCCCATTACTAAAGACAACCCTTCCGCGAGCTCTTTCTCTCTTTCGGAATGAAACCCCGCATCTTCCGCCGAACAAAATAGACGAAGGCAACCTGACGTCGGCCTCTTCCGTGCCTACTCGAGCTGCCGAGTCCTGACTTCAGACCAGCCTTATGTCCTCCACATTTCCAAAGCACCTTGTTTTGCATCGCATCGGCGAAGCAATGCTGCTTACCCATCTCGTACAAATGACTCTCATGTCACGGAATTCTACAACTGAAAGCGAATGGGGGAAAACATCCTAGAGAGTTATGCTGAGTCTTTTACTGGCGCGAAGCATCAGTCACGTCCAGTCAAGCTTTCTGTGTGTCGTATTTGAACTATTCTTGTCAAGGGTGCGTGGCCCAGCACCGCAGCTTACCCAACTAAGACCCCATGGAGCTTACGACAGACTTGTGGTTCTTCAAGAAAAAGGAAAGTACGGTCGGAAACTTAAATGATATCCTCACTAAACTTGAACAGAAATGAGTATTGGGCTAACGCGCAACGATGGCCCCGATTAGAGAGCATCATTGCCAATCCCCATCACCCAGGGCAACTTTCGGGGGCGCAGTGCGTGGCATTCCAGGCCTTGACTATGGAAACTGTCCACTTCGCCTGTTTTGCGGGGGTAAACATGGAATCAAAATCATCCTCATAACACGTATAAGCATCAAACAACTGGATCTATCAGGCCCTTGTGCCGACACAGAAGCCATGGTCGACCTTCTCACGCCAGGTGGTCAATAGCCGTCTCGGGGTAGTGACCCCGATAGTCATCCTTCAAACGTCGCCGTCAGGTCGATTGTCGGAACTGAACAAGGGCTGGCTACTATCCCCTGGGGTTTGGAGCTTGCTAAATCAATATCCGAACTGCTCCTGGGTGGAGACGTCCATTCTTCTACAAATTGATATACTATCTAGCAGGAGGCACAGCCTCTCACAAATATCCTAAGGTGAGTAGTGTAGGATCCAAATCTTCAATGGCCGACACGTGCGGGGTGTTCCACCTAGGCCGTTCCTCTCTCCTGCATGGCTCGTTTGCGCTCCTTGCGAAGGTTTCTAGCATAACTAACGCCAAAGCCATGCTCGAACACCTCTTTGATCTCCTCAAGGGCAAGCCCTGAAACTTCTGGATAGAAGAAATAGATCAAGAAATAGCTGACGCCGCAAATACCGGCGTAGAAGCCAAACGCACCAGACATGGTCATGCCATTTATCATGGATAAGAACGTACTGGAGATGATGACGTTGCTTGCCCAGGCGGAACAGGTCATCCACATAGTTCCCATTGCTCGCACCTCGAGAGGGAAGAAGTCGGCGCTCATCCATGCCGTGTTGCCTACAGACACGCCATAGAAGATGACGAACCAGATGATAAACACCAGCACAGCTATTGCTGCGCCGTTCACCTGGCTAGACTCCACCTCTGTTGCATTTATATCCACGTCGATATAGCGGAAAGCGACTGCAACGGCTATCAATCCAGTTGACATACCCCACACAGTGGAGAGGAGCAATCGTCGGCGGCCAATGCGATCGACCAGCATCATGTTGACAAAGGTCATGATGAAGTTGGTTCCAGCAACCACAAGACCAACCGCCGTCGGGTTATCGAAACCCACCAGGGCGAACACAGTGGAGGAATAATACATCAGGGTGTTGAAGCCGGAAATCTGGGAGATGACCATGAGGCCACAAGCGCAGAGAAGGGCTCGGAAGTTGCTGGGAACCGTGTGCAATTTGACAATCTTCTCCCATCCGCCTTCATCACCGCTGATGGCGCGCGCTTCCTCGCATCCGGCCTGGATAGAGGCGAGGACCGCCTCTATTTGAACGTCATTGGCACCACGGTAGATCTTGTAGAGAACCGCGCGGGCCTCGTCAATCCGGCCGTTGTATACGAGATGACGAGGAGATTCGGGGCAGAAGGGCATCAAACAGGCCATGATGATGGGCGGCAGACCACCAAGGCCAACCATGTACCGCCATCCGTGAGGGACGCTGGCAAAGGCAGCGCCGATGGCATAAGCGATGACCTGACCTCCCGTAATGGACACATTGTTCAGACCGATCAACCGTCCGCGGGCCTTTGACGGAGCGATTTCCGCGACATAAAGTGGAACAATCATCGCAGCGGACCCGACACCGAATCCGACAATAACACGACCCACGCACATCTGGGCAAGTGAGTACGCTGCGGCCTGCAAGACGGCACCTATAACAAAGAGGACACAGCCCAAGTAAATCGCAGGTTTGCGGCCAAACTCGCGAGCTGGTCAGCATCACTAGTATACGGCATTTGGAAAGCACGTACCCTGTCTGCAGTATTTCCAGCAAAGATCGCACCGAAAAACGCACCCCCGGAACAGAGCGAGGTGATTAGCTCCTTCTCAGAGTTTGTAAGGTGACGACCACCGAGGGCATCCTTGATGTAAACCAGCACAGCAGAGATGATACCAGTGTCGTAACCGAAAAGCATTCCCGCTATCGAAGCGGATAACGCTACCAGCCAGACGAATAAGCTGATTGGGATGTTGTCGACATCAGCTGCCACGGTAGCGTCGACAGCGGCGGCCTTGTCAACGGACTCGATATGGTCGCCAGCTTTGGCCAAGTCATCGAAGCTCAATCGCTTCTCATCAGTCGACATGATTGCAGATGTGAATCCGACCGACTTTCAAGAGATCGAAGCTATACACTCGAGACGAAAAAAAGAGAAATGTGAACAAGAAGTCTTGTTAGAATTGGAAAAGTAAGGTTGAACCGTTGGTTGAGACGGACACACCACAAGACACCCGACAACCTCGCTGCCACAAGGCCCTATATATACTCAACTCCAGCGTTTCCATGGCCAGGAATGTTCCAGTTGCCCAGAGATGGCATGCTCTCTTCCTACTTTATCCGGTAAGGCGCGGTTACAGTGGGCACCAATGAGGGCGGGATCCCCAACTTCAATAGCCGAAAGTGCGGAGGAAACCACTGAGAAATCCGGGGATGCGGCGGGGAAAGTTTCCCTTCCGTCTCCAGACCGTCGTCCGCTCTAGTCCAGGATGAGTGCAGCGTCAGGGCCCCATTCCACTCCAACCAATCCTCATGCAGCAGATGTCTTGCTCCTGTCGTCATCGTCCTGTCTTCAAGTTCGGGTGGGCTCCGTGGTTCAGCCAGGTCGCTGATCCTCCACCCTTCCCCAACCGACCCGTCCAGCTTCGAGGATGTATCCTAGGACGAGTTCTCCGTTGCCTATGATGTCTCCAGCGAAGATACACGTCTTCCTATCGCGTGAAGAGAGAGTACCAGATTTGTGAGGACTGTGCAATTTACCTACACCAACAGTGGACGCGGCTTGTGGAAAAATCATCCTGAAAGCCATGTTGACGGAGGATCGCCGAGGGGAGCGGAATAGATTTCCCTACTCGTCCAAAGCCATTCGCCTCATCCCACGACAGGAATAAGCATAATAATAAAGGATGCTATAGGCAGGCATTACCAAGTCATGCATGATCTGTGCTCTGTGCTCGATATCGCACTTCCGATTCCCGAAGCCTGTTGAACTTGAACTCAATTCCATAACGGCATCCCCAGAGACTGATACAAAGGCCGGCATGAGCTACTTCGAAGCATAATCCAACCAGTCAACAATACTGGCCGCTACACTAGATATTTATGCATTTTGGCGCCTAACAAAAACTACGCGGTTTTCCACTATGAAAGGGGAACCCGGAAGCTGATCCCTCGAGAAGAATAGAAGCAACGTTACCGACTCAGCCTCACTTCTGGCAGAATGGTGTTTCAGATTTCATCAGGTGGATTATTTATGTCCTTCTTGCATTAAATCCCTCAGCATCGGGTGTTTAAACCAGCCACTATCATGATATCACTCTCAAAACATCCCGTCGTCCTGCTGCCAAGGTTCCACTACAGACAGGCGCCAGTGGTATGATTAGGACTTGGATCGCTTCAGATAGAGGAAGAGAATGGGGTTGAGGAATGAAGAGATTCAATGGTGCCATACTCCCTAGCATCGCACAAAACAAAGGCTCTTCCGATGTCTGGCATTGTGCCTCATATGGTCAGGTAGTCAGAGCGGTCTCTGCGGTACATACTCGGCTCATCAGAAGATTTGCGCAAGCAAGTCGATCGGAAATGCGTTCCTGAGCAGATGCCGATACCGACACCGGTGCGCGCAACCAGGTTGACCGTTTCCAAATCCGCGTTCTCCCGCGTCCGATATCAATTCACAATCTGGTTATGTGGAGATGAAATCCGTTTCAAGCTCTCCCACTCATTCGCTGGGATTCAGAATCTACCAGGCTCATAGCCGAGTCCAATTTTCGGAATCGCGCCATGCAGTGCATGTGCATGGGGCCAAGATGAGGGCAAACCTGCTCATGGAAGTGACTTAGAGGGCCTCGAACTGTCGCAACTATTTCCTTCTCCACACTACTACGCCAGTGCACGATGTCGTATTCTAGCCGTATTCTGATTCAAGGCGGCGGCTATTGAGATGCTACCAAAAGACCTATTAACGGAGCTTCTAGGATCCAGTTAAAGTTAACCCTTACCCAGGACGGCCTTTGGATTCAAAATTCCGAAACGGCTTTTCCGAAGGCACTGAATCTGCCCACCTGTTTCTTTCGATCGCATGACCTTGTAGCACGACAGTTCCTGTAAGTGACGCAAAAGGAAAGCACTCGACCAGACTCTTTTCGACGGTGCATAGAACTGCCTTTAGGACCATTCGTCGACTCCTAAATCTGTCTTTCGGTCACGTCAGTCGATATCCAAACCAGACATCCGCCTGTGATGTGCTATCACAATGACTATACCCATAGTGTGGCTTGGTGAAGATGGGCAGCTATATTATCTTCCCCTTGGACATCGACGAGCTAACGCCGATGCTGTTGTTCTTATCTGACTTTCAATCCTTCAATTACTGATCATTTGAGCCGCATCCGTACATCGCCTTCTGTTTCAATCTTGTTCAAGGTGTTGCGCTCCCAACCTAAGACTCTTATAACTGGAAGCCACGAGGAAGTCGAGTAACCTCGGGTTGCGGTATTGTTGTCTACCAGTCAGTTAGCAGCAGCGGTAATACCCGTTCATGACTGCACGACTGTTCTCTAGCCTTTCTAAAAGATAGATCAATTCTAATATTCACCACCGCAGTGAGGATTCAGCTCTGCCAGATATGAACCCCTGTTTGCTTTCCTCCCTTATCACAGCATCACCTTCACTAACTGATCGCTCGCTCGCCCTAGGACCTGGTCTTTCTAGTGCTTTGAACAGACATGGATGACTCCTAATGAGGTAGGAAAATTCCTGATAGACCATGGAATACGAGTCTACTCAAACTAAAGGCAGGCACGGAGACGCGAGTCTTCTTCATCCAGTCTACGAAGCACTAGCAACGAAGCCACAAAATGTTACCGAAAACCTCATAATATTATGTACCACGTATCTCGACTGGATCAAAGCCGTCAGTCTAACACGGCGAGGCTATAACTAAACCGTGCCCATGTCCTCTCACCACAATCCTGTGGTCGAGGACAGTATAAGGCGATCGGCGAAGTTACACAGGATCGAGAAGAACAGTCCAACGCAGACATATCGATTTCATGGTACGCCCGAGTCACGAAGCGATGGTCTCGAGTTACGCAATTGGAATTTCCATACCCATTACCTCGCACATCGAATTGCCCAACCTCTGCCGCTCTTCTTGGCCCGCACTCTCTTCTATATTCGCCGACTATGGTCTCACTCAACGAAAGGTCTTGCCTGTTTCTAAGATAATGGGATAATCCAGCCTAATATCATGGATAGACCGTGGTCACCTCGAAGTCGAAAAACGATGCCGCACTCCCCATTAAATTACTCAGATAGGCCGCACTGAGTCTGTACAGGTTACACCGGTTTAGTAAGGCCGTAGCCGAAGGTCACTTAGCTTGCCACATGTTCACATATTCCATGGAGAACCTGTGCCTGGAGATGATACACAAGTAACCCTTGTCACCGGTACGTACACGAACGTATCACGGGTACAGTCTTCCTTGCCTAACACTTCTAGAGACCTTGGCATATCATCCTCATGCGACAGGCTTCCTGCTATGGCCGTGATGCCTGCCCAGGTTAAACTTTTCAACCAAGTCAGAACGCACTAGATATTGCAAAAGCGCGAGGGTAGGGAATACTTCTACCCACCAACCTCACATCTATTATAGGCAAGTCTCTTCTTTGGTAAGGAATGCAGGCATCGATGAAATCATGCCTCTTTCCTTCCATAGCTGTTGGCTGTTGTCATTCTGACTTCCCGGACTATTTATCTAGGTAAATCGCTGTCTTCCCTGAGTAGTGCCTTGTACTGATGGTCTAAACGCCCTAATCCATGGCTTATTTTGATACTTTCCCATCTGAGACTATCTGGGCAAGCTACTACCGAAATATAGGTATAAGGGAGGGGTATAACATAGCCATACTAATTGGTGTATTGGTGCTGATTCATGACACCAAAAATTCGATGACCGGACGGACATGCGGATGCCTTCACGTCTCCTTAATAGGCGTTCAGTCACAATGAACACGTATGTGCTTTGAAAAAAGGGACTAGAGAGTCATCTGGAATCTCTTCTTGAATTGATTCATTTATTCATATGCCACATATGCCAGGACACCCACAGCATTTCAAGATCACCAATATCTACCAGAGAAGAGAGTGAGAAAAAAACTAGACCAAGTACAAAGCTAGGTGCTGAAAGCCACCATAGATGCTTTTTCCGCGTGCAACTTGGACACAATACAGAGGATTACCAGCTTCATATCTACTGAGTAGTCCTCGCAGGAATTTCTTCGTGGTGAGCACCAGCGCGCTTCTCCTCGTCCGCGTCGAAGCCGGTCTGTTCCAGGATCGCCGCACGGCCGCGCTCGTTCTTCGTCTTCCAGGCGGGGGTACCAATGTAGGGAATACCGTTGGGGTTTGTGAAGATGGCCTCGACGTCTTCGAGCGTCTTTCCTCCAGTTTCAGGGAACATGAAGAAGACATGGATGCACATCGCGGTACAGAAGACACCAAAGAGGATGTAAACTCTCCACTGGATGTTCACAAAAGCAGGCGGAACAAAGTAGCCCAGAGCAAAGTTGAAGGCCCAGTTAGAGGAGGTACAGAGCGCGTTGGCCTTTCCACGAACACGGAGAGGGAAGAGCTCGGGGGGATAGACCCATGAGACCGGACCCCAGGAGATGGCATACACAGCCACGAACAGGTACGTGCAGGCAATGACGGCCTTGCTGGGAGGACCGCGGATGATCCAGGACTGGGCTGCAATATCATCAAGGCCTCCGGGTGGCGCAGCATGGCCGTAGCTAGCCATCAAGCCACCGTTAGCGAAGAGGAAAGTAAGCATGCCGATGGCGCCAAGGAGAAGAGTGGGGCGACGTCCCCAGCGGTCGACCCAGAGAATGGCAGGGACAGTCATGCAGACGTTAATGACATATTGGATAGACGAGGAGACAAGCAGGTTGTTGCCTTCGAGACCAGCCATGGCAAAGATATACGTGATATAGTACATCATCTACAAGATTAAAGCGTTAGATATTTGAAGGAACAAAGAATGCGGAGGGAGCGGAATGTTGAGTTGGGCGGGAGGTACAGTGTGAAAAATAGGTACGTACCACGTTCATACCAGTCAATTGCGACCAGATCTGAGTAAAGATACCGACATGAGTGCGGTTGATCATGTTGGGCTTAATAAGTTCGAGGTAGGAGACATCGGAGTTCTCGCGCTCAAACTCGCACATGGCCTTGATTTCCTCATATTCGCGAAGAACAAAAGGAGCATTGGGGTCACCTTTGCCATGGACGAGGGTCAACACAGCGAGGCAGTCCTCCCAGCGGTCCTTACGGGCCAACCAACGGGGCGACTCAGGCAGCAGCATCATGCCGAAGAAGAGGAGGATGGCGGGAATCATCTGTAGACCCCAAGGGATACGGAAGGCGGCAGTGCCAGAGACATAGCTCGTTCCGTAGGAGATGCTGTTTTTGTTAGTCCTATGCGAGGATAGTGAGGTAGAGTTGCTTACTAGAACATGATCATGATACCCCAGGTGATGGCCCACTGCTGGAGACCGACCAGACGACCACGCTTAGTCGGGGGAGCCTAGAGAGGTCAGCCATAGCTTGATACATCTTTAAAAGGAAGCCATACAAGTTCTGAAATGTACACAGGGACCTGAGCCGAACAGATGCCGACACTGAAGCCGTTGATGATACGGCCGACGATAAGCATGGGGATGTTCTGGGAAGCGCAGACAATGATAGAACCGATACACCTACCCCTCAGTTAGACCAGTTTCCAAGCAGCCAGATTATTGCGGTTACTCACCAGATAACAGCACCAATCATAATTGAAGTCTTACGGCCAAGGATATCAGAGAGGAAACCAGAAATCAAAGCACCGAGCCAGGAGCCCCCAGCCATAGAGGCAGTGATGCCACCCTGAACATCGGCAGTGGGGCCTGAGCAACGTTGGTCGCCATTCTCATCGTACTCGATCGGTCCTTGGTGGAAGTAGCAAAGGTAGGCTCTTGTGTTAATGATAGCCGACATGGAAGAGATATCGAACCCGAAGAGGCCACCTCCAATGACGGCGATGGCCGCAATAGCGTAGATGTTACCAATAGCCATGGTGATAGACACTCGAAGCGATATGTCAATGACCAAGGTTGGAGAACAAAGGGTAAAAAAAAAAGGGGATGGGGAGAAAAAGCAAAAGCCGGGGCGCGGGGAGACTTTATAGACAGGGAGTGCCTCCCTCAAACGTGCGCAGAGTGGGTCGGAAGAGACACACCCCGAAGTCAAACACTGGGACAGAAAACTCTGTGACGGCTGGACTCACTGCAGTTGAGTGCGAGAGATATTCCGGCGTATTTGTCGGAAATCTTTCACCCGGGCTCAAGACAGATGTCAAACGCAGCCAAGTGAGTGGCCGAAAACATCGTGCCGGCCCACCGACTGCAAGTCAGCCACTTGCATAAGTGCAAGCTGCCAGGAAGGCATTCGGCAGTCCGAGTGTCATGCCAAGATCATGATAATTTGCCCAAAGGCTGGCTTCGGGGAAATCTCTGGAAGCGAGTCTCTCCAGACCGGACCCAGAGGGCAGCGGACAGTGGTTTGCGGGACTCCGTGGGGACTGAAGGCGGAGATTCCACTCCCCCAAAGGAAAACTTGCAACACGAATGCGACCTTGCACGGAGCAGGTCACCGAAAAATGACTCACGTCAACACATTATTGGGCGAGAACAAGATATGGAGACGGAGGTCTTCGGCCAAACGAACCTGGCACGGGGAAGATGTGATGCAGGCCGAGAACCCAAGAAGGAGCCATGCGAAGCCGATCTCACCACTGGAACAGAACCAACAATCTGACCTCGGATCGCCGCCGCGCTGCCTGTTCGGGACTGGCGCCATGGCCCGAGCCCTCGACTCGTCCGCTTGCATCTGCTCACCAGCGCAAAGAATGCAGTATCTCCATGCGAGGGCTTGTGTTACTGAAACGCATAAAGCAAGTAGATTCCGCCAGCTCAGTCCTCCACGTTCAAATCTTCTCTTGCCCTCGGGCTATTAATGCCGCAAACCAAAACAATTACCCTGCGTCGAAGCCGAAGAACAACAAATTCGCCCATTTAACCGACCTCAGCCCATTACCCTAGCGCCGCCACAAGGCTTGATCCTTCCCGCTTCCTTGACATGGTCGCACCGGTTTTTCTTGTCCTGCGTAAGAGGCGCCGTCAAAGCTTCAACTGCCGGCTTTCCTTGGAATACCTGGATGTTTCATCTCATTATTAACATTAGGTGTGTCGTCTATGGACAGGGTGGCGTTGTCGTGAGTCTGGGTATAAACAAATGCAACATCAAGGCTGTAACAATAAAAACCCGGGACGGAGTGTTCCGCTCGAGGGTGGGTATAACAATATAACGAAT
The DNA here is from genome assembly GCA_025688815.1 of Aspergillus carlsbadensis. NCBI lineage: Eukaryota > Fungi > Ascomycota > Eurotiomycetes > Eurotiales > Aspergillaceae > Aspergillus > Aspergillus carlsbadensis. Next base: position 791,025 of record MU628161.1, on the reverse strand, counting down.
CCATAATCGCATGCTCATGCCACGAGCTCCCACTCGGCAATGTATGCCCAGGCCATCCCCACTCGTCCAACCTGTCGTTGGTACTCCTCCACTGTAACCCCACGAGCGTCCTCCTGCTTTCCAAATTTCGTGAGAACAGCCAGTTGCGCTTTCTGCCCGGGGGCCCCAAGCACCCTAGGGTCAGGCACATCCACATACCACACATCTCCGCCCCCATTTGGCCCGGAACCCCGCCAGTGAGTCAAAGGAAGGCGGTCCTCCTTTCTACCGTCAACCCCATGAATCATCAGTAAGAACAGCCCGGGTTTTTCCCGAGCGTGACTCTCCAGCGTCCAGTGCTCGCAGATAAGGTTGAACTGGAAGCGCAGCGGGCCCGGCTGGTGGATAGAGATCGTTTCGCTGGCCGGTCGGTACGACCGCTCGCCAATGCTATGTTTCTGCGCATCCCCGAAAACTCTCGGCTGCGCGGCGCCAAGTGGTGAATTCGGGTTGCCTAGAAGGTACTCCTCCCAGGTAATTTCGGGCCGGCCATCATCCCGATAGAAATAGGCTCGGTTGCCTGGATAATGCCTCAGCCCGAATTCATCGTTGGTGCTGGTAAACATGGCCGGATTAAAGCTGCGGCAGTATGGTTTTCCAGGCCCATTCACATGGCCGGCGCCCCAGCATGCATCTATGAGTTTCCACTGGTTGTTGTCGATTCGCACGACGTTCCACGCATGTCCAGCTGAGTAGGACGGGAGAGGCGCACCGGGAATGGGAGCGGAATACCCATAACCTTTACCGTGCCCAGAGATGACCTTGGCCTCCAGTCCCGCTCGGGTGGCAAGTTCCTCGAAGAGCTCGGCGTAGCCTTGGCATACAGCAAGTCCAGACGCAAATGTCCCACCAGGTGTAGACGGTTTTACACAGTTATTATAGAACGACACCGTATCGTAATCTATGTTATGATGCAGCCAGGTAAAGATCGCCCGCGCCTTGTCAGTTAGTGATAAGAATGGGGCTGTGAGCTCATTCGCAAGCCATCCGAGATCATGGGTAGGAAGCGACTCTCGCGGGTATTGGGTAGCATGTGCATCGGGTGCCGAGAAATCACGGCATTTCAAACACACAGTAGCCACCACAGCAGCCGATGCATCAGCCGCCGAGATTCGTGGCTTAGTCGCCTGGATCGCGGAGAGATCTGGGCGAGAACCCCGAGGCACTGGCGGGGGAACAGGCGAGGCTTCCGCTGACGTTGAATCCGGGCTAATCTCCTCTACTTGCACCTCAGTTGCCTTTTTGTTCAATCCTCCGAAGCCGTAACGCTGAATCTTGTCCAAGTCGGCCCCCGAAGGGGTGGGCGGAGGAAATCTTTTAGCTTGCGGCTTCTCGTTCCTTTCCTCAACGGGGGCAGGTGACCTGTCGCGAGCATTTCTAGAAGGAAGCTGTGGAGGTGGTCTGGGCTGAGTAAAGCCGCTCTCGGTCGATACTGTTGAAACCGTTGAAACGCTCTGGCCTGAGGACCGACGAGGAGGTAGACCCGGTCTAGGGGGCGGCAAGAGGCCGTTACTCTTTGAGGTAGGAGTCTTCGGTCTCGATGGTTTCGGTCGCGATGACGGGATGGCGGGTTTTGTGTCTTCTCGCTTCGGAGGCAAAGGGGGGAGTGGTGCACCCCATGGTGGTGCTTTCACTATGGATCCGGGAGATTTGGCTGAAGACGCTGTCTTCGGTCTCTCTGTGCTCGTAGTCGTCGATCGCGATACATCGGAGGCCAAAGAGTCAGCCGAAGGTCTTCGCGGAGGCAGCGATGGGGCGAGTTGGCTCGAGCTTTTGCGGGCTGGCAATGGCGGGGGCACCTTTGGCTGTTGCCTAGCGCCCGGCGCGATTTCGCTCGACACAGAACGAGGCGGCGGTCGCTGTCCAACACCAGAACCCGGGTTATTTCTTCCAACAGGCGATGGTCGGTCGTTGTATGGCGGAGGAGGAGTATTATGGCTGACACCGTTGGTTTGCGGAGGCGCTGGCCGGAGCGCAAATGCGGTTGGCTGTGTACCCAAAAGCGGCGATCCCGTCCCTTCAGAACCTTGTCCGTTCTGTGCCTGTTTCAGCGCCCTGATCCGGTCCTGGATGGACAAAACTTGAGTTTCCTCTGACATCCTCTCTGGCGATTATTGTCCTATAAATTGGAGGGATCGAAACCGGCGCCAGGAGGTGAAGACGTTCGCAATAGGGGGCGTCAAATTCTTTGGTGAGGCTCAAGGCCGAAATGGGGCAGCTTGGCGGGCGAACCTACGCTATCAGCGTAAGGCAGTTCGTCGGAAGTAAGACAACGAAAACGCGGCTTGAACGTCAAAAGTATCTGATAAAGGGAAGGAAGGGAAGGAAACTCCATCAGGGAGGGATGTGAAATAAAAGGAGGAGGACAATTTGGCCCCCGAGCGAATGTCTGCCCCTCCAGGGATAGAAACAAGGCTGTGACAAGTTTGTCTCAAATTGCGTCTGGCCATTTGATCCGTTTGCCGCCTCAGGTGTCACACCTGTGAGGGACAATTGCTGTCTAGAACCGAAGGCGGTAAAAAGTACTACCAACACAGTTCCTCGAGCAACTTAGTATGAATTGATTTGCCCTAGCAAGGTCATAAAATAGGGTACAAAAATTGCTGTCCGGCTTAATTCCATAGAAACAGCATTGGCCAGTAAATATTATTTGACTAGTTACGTTAGCGAAGTTCGCACTCAGAGCTTTCCTAGATATATATATATATATATCGCTTGTGAACAGTGAATATGCAATGCCGCCATGTATAGCTTTGATAATTCCGAAAAAAAAAAATCCATATGAAGAAACAAAACCTCACATTTGACATGAATATATTAGAATAAATGCACTGGAATATTTGTGGAATATCAATTTAACATTGACGGCCTGTATACTTTGGACCCTCTCGAGTCTCTCCACGTCGGATGTAAGATGAGCTCAACCGCGGGAATTAGTATGCATGACATCACAACCTTTATGTCTACATTTTGAACAGCATCCTCCTCTCTTATTATTGCAAAATCAATCGTACCGCTACACAACGTTACAGGATGCCACCTAAACGCAGAAAGACAGCGTCACAACACGCGGCTCGAAAACAAACCCACCTGTCGCCCCCAGAAGACCATGTCCCCACTTCTCCAGATTCGCGGGCGAGCGCTCAAGAGCAAGATAATTCCGACGCCCCAAGCCAATCACATAGTGACTTACCAGCGGAGCCCATGACACCCGAAGATTGTTTTGAGTCGTTTCTGGGGACCGACGAAGAAATGCCAGAAGAAACGGAGCATACGTTGGGCGAAGCTGAAGGACACGCGGTTCAGAAAATTGGAGAAGGGCGAGCATTCGCCCGGGGCTATAACGCGTTGAAGTCATATAAAGGACAGTACTACTCGGGCATGGCTGTTGGAGGCTCGCACACCTGGAACTACGATCAAGGCATTTGGAAAGAGACGAAGGAGGAGCCCGATCTGTGGAGGATTGACTATAGGACAAATAAGAGACGGACGAGGAGGGCTCCACAGGGAAGTGGTGCGCCGGTGGGTACAGAGTATCATTGGCTTATTGTTGGGCATCAGGTAAGTCTATAAACTTCGTTATGGGTAGACTGCGCAGCTGATAACGAGTCCAGCACGTCAAAAAAGTCGACGCAAATACCTATGAGACGGTCCTGGAGGGATCAAAGTACAAACTGGCGTACAAATCGGCTAGTTCGAACACGTGGTCCGTTCCGACTGTGAAAAAACAGCGAGAACGCGAGGTCGAGTTACTCGATGACGCAAAAATGCGTGTCCAGGGGTTGCCGCCCGTTTCAGAGAAAGTGAAGGTGGAAAAGCAAGAGAAAGGGCAGAAGAAGCTGGATGCAATGTTCGCTCAGGGTAACGTTGCAGGCAAGAAGAGGAAGGTCGAGGAATAGAAGCCGGGAGCGCCGCCTGAGTATTTAGTGTGCCATAGTGGTTGGTGCCTGCGAATCACCGAAACGATGATAGGATGATCCTGATTCAAGGCGCGGTTCTAGAGTAAGAGATCAGAGAATGACAGTGCTCTTCTCAGCTGTTTCAACCATTTTCACTATAGCATCTCCAATGCCGTATGAAAAAGCGTATCCACCGCCACCGAAGCCGTAGGCGGACAAGACGAGGCGGTTCCCAATCTGTTCAGAGTCTAGTCGAAATCCACCTTCTCGAGAGGGACGAATTCCGACTATGTAGCTGAGTGACTCTTCAGGAGGATTTTCTGGAACTATCTCTGGGGCCAGATAATGTGCACGGGCAATCTCGTCCCGTGCAATATCCATGTCAACTTCCGATGACCTGCCGCGGTTAGTAATCACATATTTATGATGACATCTCCAACTTACAAATTGTCCCTTTGTTTGACGCCTCCTAGAATGACGGCCTGGGATAAAGGTCGAGGAATAATGTACGTGTACGTCTTGCCATTTTGAAAGTAGAATGTATTGCATTTGGTTGTGCGGTAGAACACATTCTGGCCACGTTCTGGAAAGCATTTCTGGTCTTGTACATCAAGTAGCGTTTTGCTACCGTTCCCACTAGCATTGATGAAGATGCGTGAGTCGGGAAACAGTGCATACAATTCCTCGAGCGCCTCAACTCGTTTTCGAATGAATGTACCTCCGAGGGAGATGATCTTGTCCCGTAGATATGGCATGTGGCGTGTCGGATCCGTAACGACAGTTTGGTAGGCCCATCCACAATTAAAACCGGTAGGGTATTCACCAGCTTCCAAATGACGGAACTGAAACACAATTAATGCTATTACACGACTGTACCGAGCAGAAGCCATACCTTGGGTAGGATCGTCCTTCCCCAGGCAGAAGAATCCTTAGATGGAGGCTGTTCCACGTATTCTCGGGAATCAACAATGCAGACCCCAGAGTCCGGCTCATCACGGGCCATCTTCAGCAAATGGCGATATGACACCGCTTGAACATAGCGATGGTCAGGGCTAATGCCGCCCGCAGCGTGCCAGGCCGCTCCGGCCCAGGCCGAGGCGTAGGAAATGTCCTGGTCACCTGGTAAGTGCTCTGCTACTAAGGTGACAGAGAAGCCATTGAGGAGGAGCTGCCTAGCCGCCGCACACCCTATGATTCCTGCACCAAGAATGATGATTGGGCGCTGCGAGAAAGGGGTGTCGATGAAGGAATGATCGCAGTCTCCCATTCCGCTCGATGTTTACTGTTAGGTATCTGTCGGATGATGCACAGTGCGTGATTGATAGGTATGAAGCCAACAACTTCGCGTCGGGGGCGAGGGCGCTGTCTAAGGGGGACGGGAAAACGGCAATATATATGGCACACGAGAGGGGAAAGCCCCATCCTGCTCTGATAAACAGAGGTAGGGCATGACCATGTCATGTTGCGCCTTTGAGTCTGCGCCGAGGGGTTGGCGGACAAAGAAGGGTCGGCTGTAGCCGCTGGATAAGAGTCTGGATTTGCTGGGATGGCGATCGGTAGCAATTCCACTCCGCTAGCAGGAGTCAGAGCTTGTGGAGAGGGTCGAATTGTGGTGAAATGCCGGCAGGGTGTGGGTGGATTGAAGCCAGCTTAGCTCGATTGGGACATTTCGGCGAGCGGGTCTTTCCGACAGGGATGCACTTTGCGACCGTCATCCAAACTATTGATTCGCCAAGGGTTGCCGGCCTGTGAAACTTGAAGGGATTTTGTGGATCTGCACCGGAGTTCAGGTGTCTGGCCGGATGAGGAAGTATACAGTTTGTTGAGAACGAGTGTATGGCTTCAACAATTGAAGATGAAAGATGCTGTGCAAAAGCAGAAGCGGTGGGAAAAAAGGCAACGCGTACGCAAGCCTCAGGCATGACTCTTTTTCCGCAGGTTCTTTTCTCCGCCTCCCCTGAAATCTCCAGGCTCCCATCGACAACAACTGAATAATCACCGACCCTCGTTTAGCAGTTGAGCGTCCTTGCATGAATCAAGAGACACGGGCCCTTGCTTCACGATCACAGCAAATCTCTGTTGATCTCGATGATCAATGACCATACCACAAGGGTCCAGCTCCACCTGCCTTTTACAATCGCTTCCTGCGGCCCCGATTTCAATTTTCCGACGTCAAGTGGCCCTGGTGGGCTCGTATTTCATGGATAATGGCGACGGTCGAGAACAAGTCCCCTCGCAAGGGCTCCATCATAGTGAGTTACATTCCAACTGGTTGCCTTGATTGGCGACTTGTCCTTCTAGGCGCCAACCGATGCCGGACGACTCCGGGCTCCTCCCACGTATTACTGCATTGAGTAATATCTGGTCGGGCTGTGTACCGCTCATGCAGGCCAATTGCTAACCCAGCCGCTTTGTTACACCAGGAATCACCGCCGGATAACCTTGAAATCAATATTGAGACTGAGATTTTGGATGATGGCGAAGCCGAGAAGATCCTTCCCTACGAGGCGGCAGACTCGCCCTTCCCCGAGGTCCGGGCTGTTGTTCGTCCCATCGACGACACAGAAATGGTTGTCAACACCGTCCGAATGTGGACTATTGGCATTCTATTCACAATTGTATGCGCTTCTTTTTCAGTGTCCTCAGGATTTGGCCCTTGAATCCTCGGCCATGTCCTTTTCAAGCTCTAACGTGGACACTATAGATCGGGAGTGGGTTGAACCAGTTCTTTAGTCTGCGACAGCCTAGCGTCACAATCAGTGCGCTGGTTGCCCAGCTGGTAGCGTATCCAATCGGCTGCGCATGGGCTCGTTGGATGCCATTGGGGTGGCTCAACCCAGACCGCAGCTTCAACATCAAAGAGCACGCCTTGATCACAATCATGGCCAATGTATCATTTGGGTCAGCTGCTGCTACCCAGATAATTGAGGCAATGGTTAAATTCTACAAGATGCCCTCGCAGGGCGGCTTTCAAGTACTCCTATGTATCACCACTCAGATGTTCGGGTTTGGTGTGGCTGGGATGGTTTCGCGCTGGCTCGTGGAACCTGCAAACATGATTTGGCCGCAAGTTCTTTCAAACGCGGCTTTGCTATCAACGCTGCACTCCAAGTCGAATCAAGTGGCTGACGGCTGGACCATCACGCGATTGAGATTCTTCCTTCTGGTCTTCGTTTGTGGCGCGATCTGGTATCTGTTTCCAGGATACCTCTTTACTGCCCTTAGCTTCTTCAGCTTTGTTTGTTGGATCGCACCCTCAAATGTCGTTCTCAACCAGCTCTTCGGCCACAAAACGGGCCTGGGTATGTCCATGTTGACCTTCGACTGGTCGCAAGTCGTCTTTGCAAACCAAAGCCCTCTTCTTGTCCCCTTTTGGGCAGGTTTAAATGTCATGGGGTCTTTTGCCTTGTTCTTTTGGCTTCTCGTCCCTCTGATTTACTATACAAACACGTGGTATTCTGCTTACTTGCCGCTCCTCGATCCCAATACCTTTGACAATACAGGTCGCATGTATGACATGCGTCGTGTTATGAATCGCAACGGTACCGTCAACGTGGAAGAGTATCGGAATTACTCGCCAATGTTTATTTCGGCGGGATTTGCTGTCACGTACGGTGTGGCGTTTGCCAATCTGACCGGCATCTTTGTCCATACAGCACTGTACCACGGAAAGGATCTTCTCGAGCAATGGAGTGGACGTAACAAGAAAGATATTCATGCGCGAATCATGGAGTCATATCGTCCAGTTCCCTGGTGGTGGTTTGCCGGGGTTACGCTCTTGATGTTCGCTCTGAGCATTGTAACCAGCGAGGTATGGGAGACTGGACTCCCCGCATGGGCAGTCCTGCTCGCTTTCGTGTTGCCGATTATCTACTTCATCCCAGTGGGGATCATCAAGGCTCTAACCAACATTACGAGCAATCAACTGAATCTTATCACCGAGTTCATAGGCGGCTACGCATTCCTTGGAAAACCCGTCGCCAATATGACCTTCAAGTTCTACGGATACGTGGCCGTCGCCCAAGGGTTAGAGTAAGCAGCACCTCGGTCAATTGCCGAGCAAGGAAGCTGACTCTATTGCCACAGATTCGTTGCAGACATGAAGCTAGCTCACTACCTCCACATCGCACCGCGCACTCTCTTCGTCGCCCAGGGCCTTGCAACCCTAATCGGCGCAGTAGTCCAATGCGGCGTAACAGTGTTTATGATCACTCGCATCGACGACATTTGCACGCCTCACGCCGACGGCAACTTTACCTGCCCCCACGGCCTAGTTACATTCTCATCCTCTCTCCTGTGGGGTAAGCCACCTGCTTCTAACCATCTCTACTGCCCACTTTCCGGGTGTAATCGCTAACAGAAAATGATGTCCAGGTGCTCTCGGCCCCGGTCGCAACTTCAGCCCCGGTCAAATATACGGGAACCTCCTCTGGTTCTTCCTCGGTGGCCCTCTTGTCGTCCTAGTAACATATCTCCTCGGTCGCCGCTGGCAGTTCCTCAACTACATTTCATGGCCCGTGGCCTTTGGCGCAATGAGTATGGTGCCCCCCGCTACGGGGATTAATTTCTCTTCATGGTGGGTTGTCAATGTTGTTTTCAACGGGTGGATCAAGAGAAGGAAGCCCGCCTGGTGGTCAAAGTACAGTATGTGCTCCTCTTTTTATCCCTCCATGCCTATTTCAACTGTCATTTGTTATGCGTCTAAGAGCTTGTACGCTGACGCGAGTAGATTATGTTCTTAGTGCAGCCCTAGACTCTGGTGTTGCGGTTTGCACTGTTTTCATATTCTTCTGCATCATGTTACCGGCCGGTCCGCTGAGATGGTGGGGGAATGAAGTGTTCATGAGGACCGCCGATGGTCGGGGGACATCGTACAAGCATCTTCCGCCTGAAGGTTCCTTTGGGCCTACTACCTGGTGGTGATCTGTACCTACCGTTATATATAGACTTTTTAGATTAGAATAATAATGTATGTCATATATGTATGTATTGGAAACGCGCTAAAAAGTTTGAACAGACAAGCCGCACCCGCGACTTATAGGGTATAATACGTCGCCATCTCTTCCTGAAACCAATCATACGAGTAAAACAATTGCTCCGCCATCTGCGGATCCATGACGGGTATATTGCCCGACGCATCTACCAGCAAGACGTCGTCTAGAATTGGCGCTAGTGGTACAGGCGGCGCCATGAACACCGGGTTCGATTCTGGCTGTGGCGGATGGTAAGGATGTGGGATCGCTCGCTGGCGTTGTTGTTTCTGTTGCTGCTGGTACGCCAAATGGCTAAAGATCGTTGTACTTTGTTGGCGGAAAGTCTCCGCCAACCTTTCCATTCCGGCTCTTCGCTTTCCGAACTCCTCCAAGATCACCACGACGGCTTGAATGGCCCGCCGCATTGTCTGCTCATCTGGCTCCCATACCGGGCCAAGACCCTCGTTCATGGAATGGAAGTTTCGGTTCAGGCACCACAGGATTGTGATGCCAGCGAAATAGAGTTGACTCAGGGTCAGCCATATCCACTTTAGCTTCCCGATGGAGTAACTATCCCAATAGGAACGTATAACGGCAATGCTGGCACTGCCACAGCTGATGATGCTGGCCGGGTCAGGTGTCGGGTTGCGAGGACTTGGTCGGTAAAGAAGTAGAAGCGTCGTCGCATGGAGGTAGTCGTAGTAGCTGGTTGAGTAGAGAAGAGCAGGAGGGTATATGGGGCTACTCGTGCGCCAATCGTCGAGTTCTTGTCGAAAATGGCGAAGGCTTAGTGAGAGCTCGGTAGGAGTGGGTGGAGGTTGGTTGGCACTGTATACTTTGGATTTGTTAGATAGATCACACGAGTCAGGAGAGAAGAGCCTACAGTAGCGGTATATTCGCGAGAAGATGCGACGGAGTCGTATAACCTGAATTGGGATAGTCATGGAACTGGATCCTGGTGTTTCAGTCCAGTCGTCGTTGAGTTCTCGTGGAAGAGATACAGTAATGTCCTCGTCGGCCAAACCTAGTGGTCTGCCTAGCGTGCTTGCAATGAGCCGGTCCAGGTTGTAGAGACTCCAGAAGGCACGCTTGGACATTTCATCGTCAACCAAGGTTGTCGGCTGCCGGGCTTTGTGTAAACCCAAGCTGCTGGCTAGTCGCAAGGCAGTACCTAGGACGTGCCATACGCTGGGACCGGCCGTCGCGAACATGGTGTACAGGGCCAGGCTCAACAACGCACGCAGAGCGGTTAAATCTTCACTGTGCAGCGCAATTGAAAGGGTTTCATTGCTTGCACGATAGAATTCTATTGCCCGGGTCTCCGCATCATTAGCTGACCCGATAAGCAGGGCAATGGCGATGGTGATGTGATAGCTGCAATGCACTTCAGGCGTAGGTATTTCGCCAGCATAGATCCGTCGTAAATGATCGAGGAAGTCTGCTCGATGCAGAAATGGATATTGGTATCCCATACTGTCAAAGTACTGCCCGGCCACACGCTCCGCTTCGCTCAGCGACGCTAGACGGAGGACGCGCGGCGCTGATACCGAGATGGCCGGTCGGGGGACAGACGGCTGGCGGTGTTCAAGCTTGTCGCGAAAGATCTCGCCGACATTGGGCAATTCGGTTCCTAGATGCGAGGTACTGGCAGAAGCAGGACTGGCGCTGGACTCGACACCCGTGGTTGAACCTCCCACTGTAGAAGCGTGGTCTTGCGGGCTGCCAGGCGTCACCTTGATCATGATAGCGGGCAACTGGTGCCACAAATTGGGATCTCCGTCCTCGTCCAGCGTGCTGCCGGTCGGCTTGTCGGCCACCGCGATGCCGGTCTTGCGGCGGATCACTTCCTCCAGCCATTGTACCCGATCGTGCAGTTTCTCGAGCTGGTCGCGGGGAACGGAGGCGTTGGCAAGCTGCGGCCCGGGCGGCGCGATGGTGCAGCGGACACCGGCTCGCGTGCACGCGGAGCAATTAGGATAGCGGAAATCACATTTCTTCTTTCGCTTGCGACAAAAGTCGCATGCTGTCGAGACGCGTTTTGGCCGGGAGGAGGAGGGACGTAGGGGCGGAGGGGGTGTCGACGCGGAGACGGAGGGGGCCGACGTCGGTGATGGGGCCGTGGGAGTTGAAGTTGGGAGAGGAAGCTGCGAGGGAGGAGGATCGAGACGGAATCTACCCAGCTGGTGTCGAAAGTCAGGGTCGCGGTTGCTCATTGTGCAGCGAATGTGACCCCTGGAGGCGGCTTGAACCGCTGGCCATTGTGCGAGTTTTAAAGAGTTGAAGAGTCGAGGCGAGCCTTTTCTTCGGCGGCCGCGATGCGTAATTCAGCCGATCAGTGGGCCCCGTTTCACCACCACCACTGCGCTCTTGTCATGGATTCATTATCTTTCATTATCTGTTGTTTATTATCTACCTACGTTCACGAAGAAGTCGAGTTCCAAACTCTATCAGGTAGTAGTCTGCATACACCAGCCCATGGTCCCGTACCGTCTGCGCTCCCTCTGGATTGTTCGACACCGTTGCGTTCCGCAGAATCGCCTCAAATATTTGCGCCGAACTCGACTCAACACCGGCTAGTCGAGAGTCGGAATCCCAGCTAAGCCTCACTTTTTCATCCGAAAGAGAGTGCGCCAGGGTGTCCTCCACAATCTTCATCGCCGCCTCCCGATAACGCGCGCTTAACACATGGTTGCCCAGGGAAAGTAACGACTGCGATAAGAGCAGAAGACCGTTCGCCGCAATAGTGCCTGCAGAGGTATCTCGCAACGGCGGCGAGAAGTCATTCACTGGCGCTGCAAAATCCCAGAGAGGCACATATCTCCCCGTCCGTTTCAGCTCTCCGTGCGGCCCCTGCACCTCGCGCTCCACACAGTCCGGTGCCGTCTCTAACACGTAGAGAAAATATTCCGCTAATCCGCAGGCCGCATCGAGGAAGTCAGCCTTTCCCGTCCAAGCGTATGTCTGCGCGTACCCAAGGATGGCCCATGCTTGTCCTCGGGACCACGTCGAAGTCGCACTAAACCCCTGCGCTGTGAGCTTTTCATCAACCTCACCCGTTGAACAGTTGAAGTTCACGACATGGCAAGTACTGTACATCATTCCGAAGAAGCCCTCACGAGGTTTTGAAGGCTCCGGTCGAAGATGGGAGGTAAGCAGCGTCCGTGCATGTATCTCAGCGATTTCAGCGAGACGACTATTCCCCTTATGAGCAGCTGCATAGAACAGCAAATCCAGATTGCACATTGAGTCAATAATGACGATGTAATTTCCTGGCTTTCCCCGTCCTGAGGTTACGATCGCGAATATGTCTTCATCCCATGAGCGAATAGCGCGCACCACGGGGTTGAAACGAGTTGCTAAATTCGTGGCCGACGCGATGATGCTCTGTAGCGCTGCTTCGTCATGGTACAGCTCCCATCTCGGACGCATGTGAGGCATCATGATAAAGCCCATGTCGTGAGTATTTGTGAGGCAGGATTGACTGTGGATTGGATCCGACCATCTCCGTCCTAGCTCTTCGAGCTTGTTGCGTAACATGGACAGTTTCCTGCCTTTGTCGGCGCTCGTTGCCATACTGCTTGGATATTTGATGAGGCGCTCTAACAGGGAGTATATGCATCCGGGGAAGAACCCGCAAGTCCAGAAGCTGATGTCTCGAGAGCGGTATAGTCCAGTATCCGGCCCATCTTGTGGGACGAGTTCAGGATAGTTTGAAGGAGGGTCCTGCAATTGTCAGTTTGACACTGCAACTGGGAGAAAGGCTGTAGCGTACATTATCTTCAAGATACTTGATTGCTGTTCTGAGGATTTTGGTGGTAATGTTCTCGGCGAATAGCTCCGAGAGTCTGTCTTCTGGTCGTAGAGAAACTGGACTCGGAGGCTCTCCGATGCTGCCCATCTTGATCTGGTTTCTGTTGAGGCGCGATGATGTAGAGCATGCATCACGGATGTAAAGCTGCGATGGTTGTTGTATCTCGAATCTCTCGGGAGGACCAGCCGAGCCTTCCCCCGAAGCCCGATCCACTACACTTCCCCTCTTTACCAAGGCCATCAACCATAATACATGATTCTCAAAGGCAAGGTGATGTGGAGAACCCCGGGCCAAAAGAACTTACTCCACAGCCCGCTGACATTCGAATTTCTAGGACCCCATGGAGTATAAGACATAGCAACCTTGGCAACTCCAACCGAAGTCGAATTTTTCTCAATCAACACACTCGCACCCCGAATGGACTATTTACAATAAAAGCTCCCCCCAACATTCCGGTTCCATCGGATATTCAAAAAGGAGATGCCTCCTCTCCTCGGCTTCAGTGACAACCCCTTCCAATCTCGCGCCGATGTAATCCGTGCCGCAAGATCCCTCCTCACCCCATTACAACCATACCTGTCTAAGTGCAAAGCCAGACTTAGAGTGCCCCATGAGACTGGCACTCACTTTGATGAAACCGCTTCGCAGTTAGAGGGGTTCGCGCGTCCTCTCTGGGCGATCATCTCGCTCATCAAGGGTGGCGAGGATAAGGATTCTGAGCTACTCAGCCAAGCTACTTCCGGCCTCGAAGCAGGGACGGATCCGCAGCACCTTGAGTACTGGGGTGAGATTAGTCACAATGACCAGCGGATGGTGGAGGCGGAGGTTATTGCATTTGCATTGTTGGCGACGAAGGGGTCACTTTGGCGTCGGTTAAGTCAATCGGCGCGGGAGAATTTGAGGAGGTGGTTGGAAGGCATTAACGAGAAGGAGATGCCGAGGGCAAATTGGTTGTGGTTTCGAGTTTTTGTCAATCTGGCTTTGCTTCGTGTTTGTGGGTATGATTGCGAGCAGAAAGAGATGGAGCTAAAGAAGCAGATGCAGAAGGATTTGGCTGTTCTTGATGAGTTTTACATTGGAGATGGGTGGTCTGGGGATGGAAAGTGGAGAACGGAAGAGGAGGATCAGGAGGAGTATGAGCTCTACAAGAAATCAGGAAGGGCTTATATGCTACGCAAGAGTCGGAATGCGGACTACTACTCAGGGAGCTTTGCTATTCAGTTCAGCCAACTGCTTTATGTGAGGTTCGCGGGCGAATTGGATCCTGAGAGGACAGAGAAGTATTGTCAGCGGGCCAGAGATTTTGGGCCTGGGTTTTGTCGGTTTTTCGATGCTGATGGTGCTGTAATACCCTTTGGACGGTCGTTGGTATACCGTTTTGCCTGCGTTGGATTTTTCGCGGCTCTGGCGTTCGCGAACGTTCCTGATATGCCTGAGCCACTGGCAAGCCCGGGGGCAACTAAAGGATACCTTCTCCGGCATATGCGATGGTGGGCGCGACATTCTGACGGCATCTTCCATAGCGACGGTGTTCTGAACCTTGGCTGGACCTATCCGTGAGTACCTCCCCAAGTCCGATGTGCTCGTAGATCAGCTAAACCAAGCACTCTTGCAGGCAAATGTACTTGACGGAGGACTACAACTCGCCGCAGTCCGTCTATTGGGCCCTCAAGACTTTCATCATCATTGGGCTACCAGCCTCAGATCAATTCTGGCAGGAACCTGAGACTTCCTACCAGAGTCCTGCCCTTGATACAGCATTGCGAGTCCTCCCAGCTCCCCGCCAGATAATATGTAACCATCCAGCTGGCAACCACCATTTCCTCATATCCCTCGCGCAGTACATTGCAATTCCATTCAAGGGCGTTGTTGCGAAATACAGCAAATTCGCTTACTCTTCATCCTTTGGTTTCTCTGTGCCTTGCGGCTCGCAGGGCCTGGGTCAGCTAGCGCCGGATAATGCACTAGCTTTGAGCCGAGATGGAATGCAAAGCTGGGCAACAAAATACCGATGTGCGGAGCCAGAGTTCAAGACCGCCACTGTTCATGGAATCAAGTCTGCGGTCGTACCTGCAGCAACAGTTACGTGGTGGCCGTGGGCGGATCGAGACGTGGTAGTTGAGACAACTATCATCCCACCAACGACACGCTGGCCGGATTGGCATGTTCGAATACACCGGATTACGGTGCCCCGCAAAGTTGGGAAAGTATTCACAGCGGAGGGAGGATTTGCAATCCATGGCAGGCACAAAAAGGCTACCTTGAGTTTGCACGCCATTTCTCTAGCTGACCTGGATCAAGCGTGCGACGTAGGAGTGCCGGAGGGGATTTTAGAGCTGGAGGATGATAAAACCAGATCAATTTTGATTCTGAGCGAGCAGGGTGCATCGGGAATTGCGACAAATCGATCCGGATTTAGTCAAGTCTCAGCGCTGAAGCCGGAACCAAACACCAACTTGATGAGACAACGGACGCTGATCCCACTGATCGAGCATGAAGTTGACAACATTGATCCAGATTGCAGGCTTACATTAGTAACAAAAGTTTTCGCCATCTCCAAAGATGCGAATGGGGGATGGAAAAAGCGTGGAAAGAGCTTGAGAGATCGATGGTTGGACCAGCCGGAAATCGCATTTGGAGACATCAAGCCTCCAGGAAATAATGACTATCTGACGGTGTTGTAATAGTCAAGTACCGTTCATAGACAGCCCCCAGGAAGATATTAGCATGTGAGCTATGAGTGCCAGATCGGGTGGACCGCAGGAGATAACTCATAAGATCTAAAGTAAAGTATCGGGCAAGTCGTCTATAGAGGGTAAATCGCCGAACTTGAAGACTCGATCCATCTCGAGAAAGTCCTTGTTCATAAGTATCTGTGAGATGGAGACGAGTTCGTCCTCCCTATTCTGCTCTTCTGAGGGCACGACATCCCCACTCAAGGGCGGCCACTGCACAGAATTCTGGCCACCAGGAATAGTGGGATGAGTCAGGACCTGCCTCGCTGGGTCAAAGAAGTTCAGGGCGCCTTGAAATGCCGACGAAGAAGCCATGTCCCGGCTGGCGGGAGTTGCTCGGTAGCCCTCTCTGTATTGTGATCTTTCGATGGAGATATTTGCGTTCGGCGCAGATCTGTCGTTATGAACATAACTGAAATTGGCGGATCCGGGATTTTGCGGTGGGAAGATATCGGAGAACGATTGATGAAGGTCGCTGATGCGTGAGAATAACTGAGAGAAAAGATTGGGCGTTTGGGGATCGTTCGTACTCCAACGGCGAGACATTTTCTCTAGACTATCCACAAGAGACGAGAACTCGACTGCTAAGTTCGTCTTGTAGTAGTTCCAATGAACTATTGGCACAATTTAGTTTAGCGTACGGCTTCAAAAAAAAATGCAAGCTAAAGGCTTACTGAGGAGTACCTTCGCGCTTACGAAAGCGCAAATACCCATCTGTGGCGGAACAGGAAATTCTAAGGGTGTTGTTTCCAAGTATTTCCTTATGATATTTGCCGTTTCGATAGCAGCAGTATGGCACGTTTCGGCACTGCAAAGACTAGGGACCTGGATACCAGAAAGATCTGCTCCCGGATACGCAATCTTCTGATGTAGAAGGATCATAGAGATGTTATGGGTGGCGTTCGCTACCGTCATGTTGGGATCCATGACACCAGGCAGTATCTCACGGGAAACACCCGAATCCTTCCATTGTTGTGGTAAAAACATTCTCCAGCTGTTGAGTTGTTAATAAGGCTGACTGTGAGACCAAGCCATGGGAGTACTCACTGAACTAAACGAAGATCCAGCTCTTTGAACCTCGTCAACCAGTTCGATACCTCATGTCGGTTGCCATAGTCAACTCTCGGCTGGAGAAAGTAGGTCGTTATTTGGCTGAGAGATTCCATCGCCTCGATAAAGTGAGCAAATGCACCAACATTCGACATATCGGCGGAGCTGGGGGTATCGCGGCTATGTCTTGAAGATGCTAAACCCACAACATCGCCAGTGTTTGACTGAAGAGGACCGGAGTACTGGCCTGGAGAGAATCTAATCAAAGAGCCCATGTCTGCTCGAGAGCGGTCCCAGATACCCAAGTATGGAGTCACTGCTGGCTCATTATCGTACCACCTGCCGCCGCATATTGGAAGCCTTCGGCTTATATCCGCAGCGGTAAGGCTTGTGTTCCAGCTGAGCACAATTAGCAATATGGACTCTGTGTATCCCTGGACTTGTAGCATACTTACCCCATAACTATGGAGGAAAACCTGCAGAAGTTAGGGCTTCGTTCTGCTGAAAGCTTTGCGAAACTAACCGGTCAAGGAGAAAGACATTCCAAAAAACCCTCCGCCGCTCCTCTTCTTCCACCCAATCGAGTGCGGGAGAAGAGAAGCTATAGGATGGCAGGATGGAAGGTTGTCGTTGGCGGTCCTCTTCCTCAACTGACAACTCCATATATTCGACAGTTCTGCTGAGAGATCCTACTATAGGCCACGCCTTTCGAGGTTGCCCTCTCCTATCTTCCTGGCATTAGCGATGGCTTAGCGGCTTGGCAATGAAAAGGCCATCAGTTTCCTAATTCGGAGGATAATTGACCACCTACATCAGTGAAAGCAATGATGATAAGCGCCTGTAGATTCTCAATGGAGAGACCATCCAGAGCAGTGATCATGACCATACGCCTGAGCCTAGAGGCCTCGATTCTGACAAATTCCGCGGGTAGGTGCTTCCCATCTTGTTTGAGGAACCGGAGAGCAGCGTAAGCCATCGCTTGGATGATTATTGTAAGACGCTGCCGTTCTTCCTCTCTTTGAACCCTGATTCGGAAACTGGGTTCTCTGACAATAGGAATCCATGGCTGAACGTGAGAGAAGTATGTATTGAGCAGTTCGTCAAAATGTACCGCTATCACATCGTTGGTGGCCGCGACAGGTAAATCACCCAGCACTTCTTGTGGCCTTTGTCCGGAGTCAGAGCTAATCCCTGTTGATGGGTCGAGTCCTTCTCGTCTTCTCCGTTTCCGAGAATCCAGATGATTGGCGCTCTGGTCTTGGTATAGCGGTAGGGTAGATGAGAGATTGCGGTTCAGCTGTCTTAGCTCAGCTGTAAGGTTCGAGAAAGCAGTATCATAAGACGGTGCAGAAATCTCAAGGTGGG
Source organism: Aspergillus carlsbadensis (assembly GCA_025688815.1). Taxonomy (NCBI): domain Eukaryota; kingdom Fungi; phylum Ascomycota; class Eurotiomycetes; order Eurotiales; family Aspergillaceae; genus Aspergillus; species Aspergillus carlsbadensis. The sequence continues at coordinate 773,153 of MU628161.1, read as the reverse complement.
AAGTCGGTTCGGAATCAAAGGGTATAGACCTGCCAGTTTCCGACTGTGCCGTCCCAAATAGTACCCGTTCAACCTTTTCTATAAGCCTCTGTTAGCCACGACACGCGCATCAAGCGCCGTGATTAGATACCCAGTCGTTGGTTCAAGTGTTCTACCGCGCCGCTCTTCAACCCGGGCTTATTTCTTCGTGTCTCATAAATACATTGGGCTCCTGAAGGCCGTTAATTTTAATTTGATACCTTTCAAGAAAAGGAATCCGCTGTTACCGAGTCTCTCACATGTCGAGCAAGCGGGTTTCTGTCTCGAGCACTTCAGTTTGCGCTTCTTGCATCCTACACACGAGGGGAGCTCATTTTCGGAGCGAGCATCATATGATGATTCCATGATGTAAATTCGTGAATAAGTCCTCGGGAGGCATTTTAGCTTCGAGGCACGGTGTTGGTGTTGCCTTGGTTGGGGCCAGAGGCATCATCGCTCCCCGCCAAGATCTGATCACATGACTCATTTCACCCAAATCAGTAACCGACACCAAAGAACTTTTTACTTTTCTACAAAGATCGATGCTAAGTAACCGACAACTCAAGCTTCAGTTACCGACATGCGACACTGGTTGGATCTTAACTAAACTCGTCACGACAATTCTTGCCAGCCTTTGCTCTTCTCGGGCAACGCGGAGCCTTACCCCCGACAGTTCTCCCGAACCCCGCCCCACACACGATTCTGGACTCTTGAGTATTGTCGAGGATGGGGTCTCAATTGCGCGGTGGAGCTTTAGACCAGCTTGAGACGATGGGGAGGGTGGACTCAAATGTGCTTTTCGCTCCTTGCAGGTCGGTAATATTTCCGATATTCTTCACAGCCTCGATTAGGTGTGCAGTGCGGTCATAAACACGTCGACCCCGGATATATACCTCTGCGCATCAAGGATCTGCTTCTTTCGTGGAAACTTAGCCCTTCTTGTGTCGTATTCCGCTCAACATGCTCAAACCGCAACAAAACGTTGCCCGGGAGCTTGTGTCTCTTGATGGCATTTGGAACTTTGCGTTGGCGGGTCCGGAATCAAACGAGCTTTGGACGCGCCAAATCCCTCCCAGCCTACAAATCCCAGTGCCTGCCAGCTACAACGATATATTTGTTGACCGCAAGATTCGTGACCACGTCGGATGGGTTTACTACCAGAGATTAGTGACGGTTCCGCGCTCGTGGAGCGACCAACGATACTTCATTCGATTCGACGCTGCTACTCACCAAGGCCGGGTTTACCTCGACAAGGCGTTCGTTGTCGAACACATTGGAGGATACACCCCATTCGAAGTGGACATTACAGAACTCGTGAAACCAGGACAAACATTTCGGTTGACGGTGGCGGTTAACAATGAACTCACCTGGCACACAATTCCCCCGGGAAGAATCGAGACATTGGAGAACGGGGACCGGAAACAGCATTATCAGCATGACTTCTTCAACTATGCAGGATTAGCCCGATCGGTATGGCTGTATAGCGTGCCGAAGACCTTCATCAATGCTATCGCTCTCAACACGCATGTGGATGGAAGCACTGGTAAAGTTGAGTTTGACATTGGGTCAAATGATCGACTGGATGAGTTCCAACTGCGTATCTCGGTGTTTGACGAGGAGGGTGAGCTCGTCAATCAGATGTCGTCCCAGAAAGGCAGTCTTGAAATTCCTTCCGTTCACCTCTGGCAACCGGGCGCAGCATATCTCTACCAATTTCGAGCCGAAATCTTATCGCAGAATCCTGCAGAAGATGTTGTCGACGCCTACGAGCTATCTGTCGGAGTTCGGACTGTCAAGGTTAGCGGCAACCAATTTTTGATAAATGGCGAGCCGTTCTACTTCACTGGATTTGGCAAGCACGAGGATACTCCAATCCGAGGCAAAGGACACGACCCTGCCTACATGGTTCATGACTTCCAGTTGATGAAATGGATGGGAGCCAACTCTTTCAGAACAACCCATTACCCCTATGCGGAGGAAGTCCTCGAATATGCAGATAGGCATGGGATTGTGGTGATCGATGAGACAGCAGCAGTTGGCCTGAACTTGGCTATAGTTGCCGGTGTTCTTGGATTGAAAGCCATCCCAACATTTTCACCGGACACAATGAATCACCAGACACAGGCAGCTCACGCACAAGCCATTAGAGAGCTTGTAGCCAGAGACAAAAACCACCCGTCAGTGGTTATGTGGGCTCTTGCCAACGAGCCGTCCTCGAGTGAGTCGGGCGTCCGTGAGTATATGGAGCCTTTGGTAGCTCTTACTCGAGAGTTGGATCCCACCCGCCCGTTATGCTTTGCGAATGAGAACCAAGCCAACGCTCAAGCAGATTATATATCTGATTTATTCGATGTGCTTTGCCTGAACCGCTACTACGGGTGGTACATCAACACGGGGAACTTGGAGGCGGCCGAGCCAGGCCTTGAGAAGGATCTACGCAGCTGGCAGAGCAAGTATGATAAGCCTATTATCATGACCGAGTATGGAGCAGACACCCTTGCAGGGCTACACGCAGTTGGCGACGTGCCCTGGAGTGAAGAGTACCAAGCCAACATCCTGGAGATGTCCCATCGAGTGTTTGATCGGGTCGACAATGTTGTCGGCGAGCACGTTTGGAACTTCGCTGACTTTCAAACCCCGTCGACGTTTATCTTCCGTGTTGACGGAAACAAAAAGGGCGTTTTTACCCGAGACAGAAGGCCAAAGAGTGCAGTACAGGTGCTCAGGAAACGTTGGACGGAACCCTCCGGTCTGAAGAAGGGACAATATAGCATGCGTAAAGAATAGACAACAAATTGAAACTGTCATTATCTGAGTCAAAATTCGAAGTCCATTGCCGCACATCACGCTGGGGCAGACCGAAGTGCGTTTGTTACTCTTGTGTCGACACCCAGCAGTCTTTGAACTTCGAAAGTCAGGGATGTCGACCACGATTCGTCGTTTGCTAGACAATCTGACCATGATGGGGTGAGTGATCATACCACTATGCCAACCTCCAATAGCCATGGCGATGTTCCTCGCTTGCCCTACCCTCTCGGCTATTGCTTGTCTCCAATATGGCTGACTTATCGCGCATTGCGTACTTGACGCCGAGTCCTTCGATCGTCACAATCGATCACAGCATCACACGCCTCAATCCCCCGAAGTTTACCCGGCAAATGCCTCGGTCATCGCAAGAAAGGCGGATTCTGTATGGCTAGGAGCGTGGTTCTGGGACGGTCTATGTTTCGGGCGATGGGGAGCGGCCGGCCGATGAATGCGCCGAAATCCCGCTATACCGAAAATGCTGCACTTCTCCACGCTTGAACTTGCCGGACAACCTCCTCGTGGCAGCGCATGATTCAGTTGCCGTGGAGCAGCCAATCGAAAGCCACAGTCATAGCTGGGACAAAATATTCCCCGCGATTGTCCCCGACATGGGGATGGGTTGACCATCGGTTCTGTGGCGATTGAGCTCAATCCACACCAGTTAAATACCCTCTAGGGGCCACTGGTGTGCTTCCAGGAAGATTGGATAGGTTTGGAGAACACTGCAACGCGTCTTTACCGCATTTTCTCCGCTTCAAAAGGAATTGACCACACGACAGAGTACCAGAGACATGGACAGTGACAAAATGGCAAAAGAACAGGGCAAGGAAGATGTTCTACACATCGAAAAAAATGGCAAATCCCCAGATGAGCAGACAGTCCCTGTCTCTTCTGCGTATGCAACTCTCACCCGATCTCAAGTCGTTCGCAAGTTCTGGAGACTGTACATCACAGGACTAGGGGTTTCGATGGCCGGAATGTGAGTATCGTGCCTTGAACCTCGATTGAAGAAACTTCTTGACATGGCTATGGTTAGGTACGCCGGGTACGCCAACTCGGTGATTGGAAGTATTGTGGCGAACGAAGGATTTATCCAGTACTTTGCAACTACTACAGACCCCGATACTGGAGAACCAGCCCCCAATTCACAACACATATCTCTCTGGTCAGCTTGTTACTTTATTACATCCATCTTGATTCAATCCGTGGCGCCTGTCACCGCCGATAGGTTCGGACGCAAGTTCAATATGTGGGGGGTGACTTTCTTTCTGACTCTGGTAAGATTTTCTTCATGTACGATGTTCCTGTGAGTGCTAAGCATTCCTAGTCAATTATTATCCAAGTCGTGGCAACCAAATGGTGGGTGCTTCTAATTGCGCGTCTTGTCGCCGGCTGTGCTGGTGGGATGATGGGTACTTCCGCAATGGTTTACCTGTCCGAGATGGCTCTTCCCCAGTTCCGAGGTGCCCTGCTGGGCAGTTTCTCGCTCGCCTTTGCTCTGGGGCAGGTTTTTCTTGCGATTGCTCTGAAGATTCTCGAAGAGACCAAGCCAATGGACTTTCGCAACATCTTCTATTCTGAATTTGTTTTCACTGGGCTCTGGCTGTTCCCGATGCTCTATCTTCCGGACACGCCGTGTGAGTATAGCCTGCTCCGTTGGACTGGATCTGACTGACATACTTGCAGCCTGGTATGCGTCTAAAGGACGACATGACGAAGGAAAGAAAGCACTACTACGGCTGGTCGGGAACGTCAAAGACTATGATGTAGAACGCGAATATGCGGTGCTCAAATACGAGATGGACGAGTCCATGGCGCTCCAGAAAAAGAACGAAGGGCAATCGGAGTGGAGAGCACTTCTTACAAACAAGACAAATGTTAAGCGAGCTATCATTTCCACCCTACCATTTACTTTTCAGAATGTTGTGGGAGTCCCGTTGATGTTCGGATATACCACCTATTTCTTCCAGCTGGCCGGTGTGGACGACCCTTTCCTCGGCAACATTGTTAAGCAGATCGTTCTCGTGATTGGAATCATTATTGCTTTCTACACGGTGGACAAAGTCGGGCGAAGAACTCTGGTTATCTACGGCGGCGCTCTGATGGCAGCGATCTGCCTCATCGTCGGCGGGCTCGGCTTCATGGAGCAAACAAGTGCATCTGGCATGGCACTCGTGGCGCTATGCTCTTTTTGGGCATTTGTGTATGCAAACACGCTCGCTCCTATCGGTAAGCTGCATGACCCTCGGCAATCATTCGTTGGCTTACTGATTTCAATGCAGGCTGGATTAGTCTGGTCGAAATTTCTAGCCCCAGCCTTCGGGCTAAGACAACCTCGTTTGCGGTCACTATCCAGTACCTCACTGGGATTCTATTTGTGAGTTGATGTCTCTCTCGTCGCAATAATTATAACTCCTAACTCCGAGATCTAGAATTACTGCGTGCCACTTATGCTCTCGAACCAGTATGCGGGCTGGGGGCAGAAAATTGGATTGTTCTTCGGTGGTATCACGCTTCTGTATCTCATCCCTTGCATTCTGCTTTTCCCTGAGACGAAGGGCCGCACTTATCATGAGCTGGATGAGTTGTTCGAGCGTAAGATCCCAGCATGGCGGTTCGCATCAACGAAGACCTCGCATCAGGAGGAGATGGAAAACGCGGAGGAGAGACGGGATTAGCGGGGAACATGTACAGCTAGTATTTGGGTCGCTGCGCCTCCACGCGCTGTTGGTGATACCAGATATGCGCGTGACAAATCATGAAGATTCCAAGAGGCGCCTAAATATGTCTGTAGACTGTCCTGACTCCTGACTCTCAAGAGTCAATTGAGTTTCGATGTGTGTCTAGCTTCCAAGAAGTTACATTGAAGCCAGCAATCCCATGATATTGTTCTCTATTCCTTCCTATTGTTCTCTATTGTTCTACGCCCACGTTAAGTGCCAACCTTAAAGCCCGCCTCCTATTTCACCACGGCTTATACTACACCTATTTGTCAACTCTCTTTGTCTCCTTGAGAACTCACTAACCGCCATACCAGGTCAGTCTTGTCTTCACGGTAGGCTGATTGGTATGGGTTGGCAGAAGATCCTAGCGGGGCGAGACCGATTCTTTTCTTTGTCTCAAATTGCTTGACGGGTGCCAACAATCTGTGCAACCTCAACACGCCAGCCCCCTGTCTTTCCTAAAGATTCCACCAGTCATGGTGGTTTTGCTCTCGCTATTGTCCTTCCCCTTTGAGTCCATGTTTATCGGCAATCTCAAGACCCGAAATCGTCAGCTTGTGGGTTGGAAACCGCAGGGCTTGGCTGCAGATTGGCAAATCATTTCTCAGTGACTATCAACCAAGGCCAGGCTGAAACACCGTCTAAAATGCGCGCGAATCTCAGATGCGTGTTTGCCCTCATCTTACTGGGGCAGGCCCCTAATGGTTCTCTGGGATCTGGGTTCCGGGTTCACGTCGTATTCAGAACCCCTTGTCTTTTTGTCGCCTAGCATTTAAAAGGGGTAATATTCGCCCCTGCAACCCGGTCTGTCGCCTATGTAAGGCTGGAGTCGACAGGATGCGAAGCTTACTACTCATCTTGGCGGGTGTTGCCCATGTGCTGGGATTTCCTGTCTCTTCGCGCGTTGTCCACGAACGACGAGATGTTCTACCCGAATACTGGATTGAGGAGTCGCGGCTTGACAAACAAGAGAGGCTTCCTGTGCGAATTGGCCTGACCCAGTCCAAATTGGATCATGGCCACGACCTTCTGATGGAAATGTATGTTGATCGCAGCATTTGGCTGGATTTGACTGACCATTCAGTTCCGACCCGGCTTCACCACGGTATGGGAAACACCTCTCTGCAGAAGAGGTGCACGATCTGTTTGCTCCGTCGCAAGACAGCGTTGACCAGGTCCGAGCTTGGTTAGAGTCCGCAGGCGTAGTTGCCAGCCGTATCTCGCAGTCGGTCAACAAGCAATGGCTGCAATTCGATGCGTCGGCGGAGGAAATGGAGTCGCTGCTTCAGACCGAATACTACCTTTATTCGCATAATGGATCTGATAGGTCTCATATTGCGTGTCGCGAGTATGTTTTCTCATGTCGGGTTTGATGTCTTATACTGACTCATTCAGGTACCACGTTCCAGAGTCGGTTCAGTCGCATATTGACTACATCACGCCGGGCGTGAAGCTTCTTGAGTTGGATGACACCGAGTCGTCAAGGCGGAAATTGAAGAGGCGGGGCCCTGATGACCGGGTGACGCTATTTCCCCGAGCATCGGACATTGATTTGGAGGGCATGCTGGAAGACGGCCTCCTCGCATGCGACGTTGCGATTACTGCAGACTGCATCCGAAGTTTGTCTCCCTCCTCCAGCGAAGTTCTTGACTAACAAAACAGAGATGTACAAGATACCCAAAGGCAAAAGAGCAATGCCTGGAAACGAGCTGGGGATATTCCAGTCGGTGGGCGATGTGTACAGCCAAATTGACCTGGACCGGTTCTTTTCAAAAATCGTACCGTATGTTTTGACCCTCACGGTTTGTGGCAATTCTAATGTCGATAGTGAAATACCCCAGGGAACCCATCCGATACTGAACGCAATCAACGGCGCCGAAGCCCCCGCACCACTCCTTGAACTCGCCGGCCCCGAGTCCAGTTTAGACTTCCAACTCTCATATCCGATCATCTGGCCGCAGAATTCAATCCTCTATCAAACAGACGATCCCGTGTACCAAAACAACTACACCTTCCCAGGCCTTTTCAACAACTTCCTCGATGCCATAGATGGCTCATACTGCGACCCATCGGAGGAAGAGCTAGATCCCCCGTATCCAAATCCAGCACCTGGAGGGTACAAAGGCGATAAGATGTGCGGCGTATATAAGCCCACGAATGTCATCTCCATCTCGTATGGTGTTGCAGAATCCTCACTCCCAGTCCGGTACATGCGGCGCCAATGCCTGGAGTATATGAAGCTGGGTTTGCAGGGGGTGTCAGTGGTCATGGCTTCGGGAAACGATGGTGTAGCAACATCTTTTTGCATGGGTACGGACAGAAAGGTCTTCTCACCAGACTTCCCAGCCACCTGTCCGTATGTCACCGCTGTCGGATCCACGCTGCTACCCCCCGGAGGCGATGCGCATAGGCCAAAGGAAATCGTCGTGAAAACATTTGGCTCGGGCGGTGGATTCAGCAACGTCTTCGGAAGGCCAGGCTATCAGCAGTCTACAGTGCAGAAGTACTTCTGCAAAGCGGATCTCAAGTATCCATACTACGAAAGCATCGACAACAGCAGCTTCGCTGAGAACGGAGGAATCTACAATCGCATTGGCCGTGCATACCCAGACGTCTCCGCCGTCGGTGAGAACATCCTTGTCTTTTACAGGGGCACGTCGGACTTGGCTGGGGGTACATCCGCTAGCACGCCAATTTTCGGGGCGATGCTCACCCGTGTCAATGAGGAGCGGCTGGCAGCAGGAATGCCGACAATTGGGTTCGTGAATCCGGTGCTATATGCGCATCCAGAGGTCTTCCGGGATGTGAGTGAGGGGAACAATGCAGGATGTGGCACGGACGGATTTTCTGCTATCAAGGGCTGGGATCCGGTTACTGGGCTGGGGACACCTGTGTATCCAAAGTTGTTGGATGTATTCATGAGCTTGGAGACTTGTGACAGATAGCGACATCGAATATATAGACTGTCAATTTGCATGTGATTTCTCGTGCTGTCACAAACTATATCCAAGCTGACACTTAATTAGAAGCGGAGCGATGCAAGTTGCCAAGCCCAAGTATTTTAAGCTTGGACATGAGCCGCCTCCTTCGGGCGGCTCGGATCGCCGAGCCCGGCCCAGTGCATGAAATAAGATGAATCGCAATGATAGCGCATGACTCAAGGTGAATCTTCTACACAGCCCTGAACCGGCGCGAGCAGACTGGAAGGAGATCAACCAAGAATGCCTGAGCGCCAGGATCCCCAGACCCAATTCCCAGCCTTTAATTGCGAATTGACCAATCAGAAATCCCATTGAAAAGGACTCGGACACTGGACCCACTTTCTGGTTGTTGATTGGCGATGAATCTTCATGAGTGGGAATGACTCATGCCTTGGCATGATCCACTTTCCGCATTGGGATGCTAAACAGGCAGGCCCGGGGATATAGGAGAAATGAAAGGAATATAAATCAAACAGATTTCCATCAGGGTTTTCATCAAATCCATCAAGCAACGCTGCATCAGAGTCGTCTATCTCATGGCGGACGCAATGTTACCCAGCAAAGGCCCCGAAATGCCTCCCGACGCCCCCCTCTCCGAGAAAAGCAACGATGAGCCCTCGAGGGCCTCGACTGCCGACAAGCAGCCCGCAGAAGAGCCCCAGTACCCTGGGAAAAGCAAGCTCGCTGCAATTTTATTTGGTCTCAACCTCGCCATGTTTCTCGTCGGTCTCGACAACACGATCCTCTCGAGCGCCATCCCCAAAATCACCGATCAATTCCATGCCCTAGGCGACGTGGGCTGGTATGCCAGTGCCTACCTGTTGACGAACTGTGCTTTCCAGCTCATGTGGGGGAAGCTATACACATTCTACGTCGTGAAGTGGGTGTATCTGGCCGCGCTGTTCCTCTTCGAGATCGGATCTCTTATCTGCGCTGTGTCTCCCTCGTCAACAGCCCTGATTGTTGGTCGCGCCATTGCTGGCGTTGGCGCTGGCGGCGTCACAAACGGCTCATTCTTTCTAATCGCACACTCCGTCCCTGGGCCGAAGCGCCCGACATTTGTTGGTCTCCTTGGAGCTATGTACGGCTTCTCTGCGATCGCGGGCCCGCTTATGGGCGGTGCTTTCACTGATAACGCCTCGCTGACCTGGCGATGGTGCTTCTACATCAACCTTCCACTCGGCGTTGTGCCAGCAGCCTGCATCATCTTCTTGATTCCCGCCTTTGCCGGCAGCGACAAGGGCCAAACCGGTTTCATGAACCAGGTGAAGCAGATGGATGTTCCTGGTACACTTTGTCTGATTCCTGGTGTTGTCTGCCTGTTGCTTGCGCTTCAGTGGGGTGGAACGAAATATGAGTGGAGGAATGGGCGCATCATTGCGCTGCTTGTTCTTGCTGGTGTGCTTCTCATTGCCTTTATTGTCATTCAGTATTTCAGCGGTGATCGCGCGACGGTTCCAAAGCGCGTGTTTGGAAACCGCAATGTCTGGGGTGCAGCTCTGTTTGGGTCTGGTGTCACAGCTGGCTTCTTCCTGATGCTTTACTACGTACGTCCCTTACACTCCATCCCTTCTCCTCCCGGGTTCAAGTAGAGCTAACAGACACGAATAGATCCCCATCTGGTTCCAAGCCATCAAGGGCGCATCCGCAATCCGCTCCGGCGTCATGAACCTCCCCATGGTCACCGCCTACGTCTTCTTCTCGGTCTCAGGCGGCTACCTCACAACCGTTATCGGCTACTACGTGCCCTTCGCCTACGCGACGGTGGTCTTCATGTCCGTCGGCGCCGGCCTCCTCACAACCTTCACCGTCTCCACGGGCTCCCCCCACTGGATCGGCTACCAGTTCCTCTTCGGCGCGGGCATCGGGCTCGGTCTGCAGACTGCATTCGCCGCGCCGCAGTGCACGCTCCCCATTGAGGATATCGCCATTGGAACGGCTATTGTCATGTTTCTCGAGAACCTCGCGGCGGCTGTCTTTGTCTCTGTTGGGCAGAATGTGTTTAGCAACCAGCTCACGACGAATGTGCGGATTTATGCGCCTGACGTCGATACGACGAAGTTGATTGAGGGTGGTGCGACGGAGATTCAGAATACTGTGCCGCAGGCCTTTTATGATGCGGTGCTGTTTGCCTATAACAAGGCGTTGACGCAGACTTTCTATGTGGGCCTTGCCTTGAGCTGTGTGGCGATTCTGGGAGTGGTTGTTATGGAGTGGGTTAATGTGAAGGGGGACAAGGGGAAGAAAGGAAAGGAGGAAAAGAAAGAGGAAGAACAGACGGAGGATGTTTAAGGAGGACTCGAAAAAATACATGGTTTAGATTATTCTCTGTCATCTAGCGAGCGGTTTAGACTTTGACTTAATAGACTTTCTTCTCCTTATTATTTGGGCAGTAAAGCCTCTTTAAATGTGATGCTTTAACCTAATTAAATGCCACACTATATATAGCCAAGCTAGCCATCGACTACTTCCGTATTAATAGGTCTACTGAACAATCTTGGTAATAAGCTTGCCCGTATTCCCACCCTCAAACAACTTCATCCACGTCTGGGGCACATCCTCAAACTTGGTATCGACGACGGTCTGCATCGAGTCGTCAAGGATGATCTTGCCCTCCTTCCAGGCGCCAACAAGCTCGCCGACGACGTCGGAGAACTTGTGCAGATAGTCCAGCACGATGAAGCCGTGGATGTGCAGGCGGTTGGATACGATTTCCTGTTACTGTTAGGTTGGGTTGAAAAGAAAAAAAAAGGATATGGGAGGGGGAGGGGAAGAATGGGTACGTACAAAGGCATTCTTGAGACCTGCAGATTCACCCTTGTTGTAGTTGGAGATCGAGCCGCTTGTTTCCGTTAGTATCAATTTACCTTGGTGCTATGCGTGTAGAAGAACTGGGGCTACATACCAAGCCGCAATGCGCCCGTGGCGCTTCATGCGGGTAAGCATGAGGTCAAGGATGTCGCCGCCGACATTGTCTATACTTTTATCAGAATTGCACGTAGACCATAAAGAGGAGTAGTTGGCGACGCACCAAAGTAGACCTCGACGAACCCGTCAGTCTCGCGGATGAGATCCTGCTTGAAGGAGTCCTTCTTGTAGTTAATGCAGACGTCCGCGCCCAGATTCTCGACCCAGCGGCACTTGTCGTCGCTTCCTGCGATACCAATGACCTATGTCATGCGCGTCAGTTACCTTGGTATTGACGAGAATAGAGTGTGTGAACTTGAAGAATAGACATACCCGCTTACACCCGATAATCTTCTTTGCAATCTGCACAACCATACTGCCCGTGGCGCCAGCAGCCCCAGAGATGACAACGGTATCATCCTTGGTGGCCCCCGCAACCTCCTTAATGCCATAGTACGCGGTCAACCCAGTCAACCCCAATGCACCCAGGAAATGACCCAGATCCAACCCCTTGATACTCTTAATAACTTGGCACCGCTTAATCTCCTGGATCGAGTAATCCGTCCAGTTTGTGCCAGTCATCACGATACTGCCGACGGGCAGGTCAGTCTCGTTCCCGGACTCGACCACCTCGGCTAGAGCGTTGGAGCCCATGGGCTGGCCCTCGGGAATGGGCGGGTAGTACATGCGCTCGGGGTCGGCCCCCGCAGAGATCCAGGTTCGTTGCGCGGGGTCGTTGGAGAGCATGAGGGTTTTCACGAGGGCTTGCGTGGAGCTGGGTTTAGGGAGGGAGGCGGTTGTGAGTTTGAAGGTTGGGTTGGGGCCGTCGAGGACGGGAGCCGCGGTGGGCTTGGAGTTGAGGATCCATTGGTGCGATTCTGAGGGCATTTTGACGGACTTTTGATGGTAAATTTGGACGTGATGGGTATAGACTATTTACAGAGAAAGGAGGATGGGAGGTCTAGACATTTGTACTCCGGAGCACTCGGAGCGGAGCGACATAAGTCTGCGAGTCGGTGACATCAAACCTCCGAGAGATCCACTCTGTTTGAAAGTGTCCGAGATTGTAATGGAGCTGGCTGAACGGTGGCTTGTGCAAGTCATTGTTGACTTGCAATTGGATGCAAAGTAAAGAAAAAGAACGAGAGCTCAAGTAAATATGTGCAGTCAACTACTATAGAGGCTTCGATATGAGCATGGATGGCGTATGAAGCTTAATTTAGTGCTGACACGATCAGTCTAATAAAGTGGGGCTCATAGATATCTCTCTGAGTCCCGAGGTATCCGGGTATGTTAGTTGACAAGGCGCTTGGCAACTGTTACAGTGCATCCTTGCAGCTTCCAAGGGTTGCTGGGATCCTGGATGGGGGCTTGAAGACCTTCTTCGGTATCCGCGGCGATGGAACTCCATGGCGTGCATACAGGGATCGCCACATGCCTCTTTGGGGTACCATACCTTCGACGATAAAGGAGGATAGGAAGACCATTTAGCACAAGTTCATCTTGCCTGTGACTTTCGTGATTGAAAGAAGCATTGTATAATTCGTGGTTCTCTGGGAAATACAAGCTCGAACTGCGCGATTTGGCGCTGTAGGAATAAGGAGTATGCGCCACAGTTTGTTAGGCTGCCATGTTGCCGACGATGATCTAGAGACTGCGGGGTGAAATAAGAGAGGCTCGAGCTTCGTCAGCATTTGTTGCATTTGTTGCATTTGTTGTTCGAAGTGAAGGTGGGAGAGAATTTGGAGTGATGGTGTTCTGGTAGGTTCAGGCGTTGTCTTTGGTGAGGAGTAGGATTTGGAGGTAAAAAGTGGCCATTCGTCAGCCCTTGTCGGAATATGCCATGGGGACAGTTTTAGCAGTGTTGCAATTATCCAACTGAGCTCTAAATCTTAGGATTAACTCAGTTATGAACGGAATGAGAATCCGTGCCGGTTATCCAGGAATTCCACGATGAAGCCCCAGAAAAAAACGCTCTCCCCCACCTGCTTATCAATCCGACCCCTCAACTCTCTCTTATCGATCAACGACATCATACCTTCATCAATCTCTCTCCTCATTCTCATCCTACCAACTGATTGCTTCCATTCTGCCCTCAATTCGCAATATTAAACGCCAAAATGTCCTCCCAGAAGACCATGCGCGCAATCGGTACGCCCCTCCACCGGTTCCCCTCTTCCAATCAAACCCGCTAACCTCTCCTCACAACAGGAATAAAAAACGGCCGCGGCCCCGCGGACGCCCTCTTCGTCGATGAAATCCCCCTACCAACCCCGGGCCCCCGTCAAGCCCTCGTGAAAGTAAAAGCCTTTGGTCTAAACCGCATGGACCTCCTCCAGCGCGAAGGGCACTACCCGGTCCCACCGCAAGCGCCTCCAACGCTGGGAGTCGAGTTCTCCGGGACGATTTCCGAGCTCGGCGAGGGGGCGACGGAGGACTTCAAGGTCGGCGATGAGGTCTTTGGGTTGGCTTATGGTGGTGCCTATGCGGAGTATATCGCTGTTGCAACGGGGATGCTTATTCATAAGCCGAAGGAGTTGTCGTGGGAGGAGGCTGCAGGGGTTCCTGAGGTTTGTTTCCCTCTCCCTTTTTGGGCTCCGCGTGAGGGATTGAAACGTTGGTTCTCTAACATCGTGCGACTATGTCTAGACCTGGATCACAGCAACGCAGGCCCTCTACCTCGTCGGCGCCTTCCAAAAAGGCCAATCCGTCCTCTGGCACGCCGGTGCATCCTCCGTCTCCATCTCCGGCATCCAACTCGCTAAGGCCGCCGGTGCTTCTGCAATCTATGTAACAGCCGGCTCAGAAGAGAAGATCAAATTCTGCGTCGAGCAACTCGGCGCAACAGCCGGCTTCAACTACCGCACGCAGAACTGGGCCGACGAGATCCTCAAGGCAACCGATAACAAGGGCGTTAATGTCATCGTCGACTACATCGGTGCTGGGTACTTCCAGGATAACCTGAAGGCTGCGGCGATGGATGGGCGGATCGTGAATCTGGCGTTCATGGGTGGGGTCAAGACCGAAGGGCCCGTGGATATTTCGGCGTTTTTGAGGAAGAGGGTGCGGTTTGAGGGGAGTACGCTGCGGAGCCGCGATGAGGACTATCAGCGGAAACTGCGGGATATGGTTGTTGAGAACGCGCTGCCGAGGTTCCGCGACGGGTCGTTCAAGGTGTTCGTCGAGAAGGTTTTTGCGTTTGAGGATGTGGTGCAGGCGCATAAGCTTATGGAGAGTAATCAGACCAAGGGGAAGATTATCTGTACTATCTAGACATATACAGCTATGATATATACGAGTATTGAATATAACCAAAGAATTTGGTGGCATCTATTCATTCATTTTTGACATAACCTATTTACAGCTCATCCAATCATCAGTGACCAGCACATTCACATCCACGCCTAAACAATAACCTGGTGGCCAGCAGGCTTCTCCTCCTCCTCGCCGAAGATGTCGATGTTCCAGCGCGGCTTGTTAGCAACGTACGGCGTGTTGTAGCGGCGGCGGTTGTCGCCCAGCTTCGAGACCTTGGCGAGCTCCTCCGGGGTGAGTTCGACCTCCTGGAAGTTCTCGGCGATGCGCGAGGCAGTCACGGACTTGGGGATCACGGAGTGGCCGCCGGCCTGCGACCAGTTGAGGATCACCTGGGCCGGGGTGACGGTCTTGCCGAGGCGGGCGGAGGCTTCGGCAGCGACGGCCTTGACGTCGTCATGGGCGACGAGGAGGGGGATGTTGAATTGGTTGTTGCCGAAGGCCTAGTCTTGTTAGTGATTACTCTTAAATCGGGAATGCAAGGGAGGTGCGTACGGAGTAAGCGGTGATGTGGATACCCTTCTGGGCGGCGTATTCGATCAGCTCAGGGCTCTGGAGAACGGGGTGACGCTCAATCTGGTTGGCGGCGGGGACGACGCCAGTCGCGCTGATGATGGCCTCGAGGTGCTTGACGGTGTGGTTGGAGACACCAACGGCGCGGGCCTTGGACTTGGGCAGCTTGATCATGGCCTTCCAGGTGTCGACAATGGAGATGTTGTCCTCGATCTGGACGTCACCGTCGGGGAAAGTGCTGGAGGTGTCGGCGGGGAAGTAGTTGTCGCCGGTGGTGAAGGCGACGGGCCAGTGGACAAGGTACAGGTCGAGGTAGTCGAGCTGCAGCTCGGCGAGACACTCATCGAGGGCCTTCTCAACGACGGCGGGGTCGTGCTGGGTGTTCCACAGCTTGGATGTGATGAAGATGTCCTCGCGCTTGAGGCCGGGGATGTCCTTGTAGGCGCGCTGGATGCCCTCGGCGACCTCGCGCTGGTTCTGGTAGATAGTGGCCAAATCAAGGTGGCGGTAGCCGACCTTGAGGGCCTGGTAGACAGCCTCGCCGACCTGGCCGGGGGCCGACTGCCAGGTGCCGAATCCCAGCTGGCTGTGGTTTGTTAGTAGATAGTAGGACACTAGGATCAGAAGCTCACGTACGGGATCTCAGCGCCGGAGTTGAGGGTGACCTTCTTGCCGAGAGACATTTTGTATGTGATGATAGGTGAGAGAGCTAGTGAGGAATGAGAGAGAAAGATGAAGGGATGGAAATGCTCGAGGGGAGGAGGGGGAATTAAAAAGGTCCCTTGCGCTGCTCCGGTGGGGTTGCTCGAGGGGTTCCTGGCCCAGACGCCAATGGTCACGCTGCTCGGTTGATGGAAGACTCATGGTGTTCGGATCGATTCTCTCTGACTAAAGGTACAGCATAAGAGCTCATCTGGCCATCTTGGTGGTCGTATCCCCGCCAGAACCCCTCGGTGGGGCACGACGATGGCATCATCGTACAGACAGCGTCGCAATTAGTGCGAAGCCATCGGAGGACTTGCGAGACAAAAGTCATCGAAGATGATTACTGAGCACTCCACGATGCTCTCTCACAGCACCATCCATCGCATTGACCTTCGTGGCTTGCCCTGGACGATGTCAATCGGTAGACACTCCTCCGCGACGCGACCCGTGGGGTAAGTGTAACAGGTTCCAACCATCCAACCAGCGGCGTCCCAAACAGGGAATTATCCCGCTGGCACATAATTTCCCGAGTGGACGGATAAATTGTAACCCCAAATTCATCCAATCAGGTTGTCGGTTTCGTTGCTCGGAGAAATCCCGATCTCACCATGGAACGGTTAAATTTGTCGGATTCGGCCTCTCGCAGTGGTTGCACTTTCTGAAACCGTCGTTGCGCTTCGGTTGAATTCTATGCGACCCCACGTCCATCCCACCCCGCGCTACCCCAGTGACCCAATGCGTGAGTCTTGACTCTCGGCTGGCCTTGGACGGAGTATTTGGGCTCGACAGGATCACCCTTATGCGCTGGCTTGGAGATTTCGAGGAAGCTTTAACGAGGCGTCTGTTGTCTGGTCTTTAGCACGAAGTGATTATGTTAGCCTGGGATTCTGAGACCGGTCATTGAGTGATCAACCCCCGTCAAGAAACTGAGGAATAATTGAGGTCCCACGTTCAGATCCCTTACCTTTCCAATCTCTTGCTTCGGCGGAAAAACATCGCCCGGGATTAAGATCGGTAAAGGATACTGCTACGTACCGAATTCGGCTTCCTCCAACCGGCCTTGCGTTGTGTACTCTGGAGTATGTCCCGGAGTCCACGCTCCTACTAGCTACGACAATGCCGTCAGGTTGCCATATCTTGAAAGCATGGCGTGATGAACCTGATACCTTAATCGTTGAGTGCGAAAATTGACCTTCCTTTGCTATCGTCTGAAACGATGGTATCCACCAGTAGCAACAGTGGCGTAGGAGCTTCGTCTAGAAATGCCATTCTCAATACTTCGAAACGCGGCAATCTTGGTCATCGGTACTCCCTTCGAGGTACGTCGATATCGATCGAACAGCCGCCCCGAAATTGGCCGGTCAAAGGCCCCCTCCTATCCACAGGAGACGCGTGGGAGTCATGCTCATCTATCATCTATAGTCTTGTGGCCTACTGCATTTTCAAACTATACAAAGGACGTGCCTGAGGGTTGCTAGTTCGGCCCCACCATTCTCCTCTAAGCCCAAAATATCTGATCACAATACTAGGAGCCCCATGCTCCCATGCTCAAGACATGAATTGTGCGATCTTACCCTCTGATTCAACGCCCATCTAAATATCAGATCAGAGTTAGGACAATAAGCTCTGCGTACTTGGTATGGAGAGATCTCATTAAACTTCCGATTCTACACGTGTGGTAGATAATATAAATTCGGAACTACTCGCTCGTAGTTGAAAGCGCTGCCGCTAAGCAGGTGTCACTTGCAGGATGCCGACGGGCCGCGGACCATTTGAATTCCTGGGAAACTAGTATCGTCTATTTGACGCCACATCTTATCGTTTGCAATAGAAGGCCTGGGATTCGCCCGATGGAGCTTTGATTGCCCTTGATGTGAGCGCACTTGTCCAGCAGCCCCAAGATATATATAATTGTTTTACTCCTGAATGTCAAGTCCAAAGATCATAACTATAAGGGAGGCGTGGTACAGAGTCCTCTGCGAAACCAGAAGATCAAGAAAGCCAGGAACGTATATCCATCAATTACTAGGTACGTTTGTTTCCATACATATTTCTTACACAGCCTTGTCAACTACACTGCTTAGGTACTGATTCTAACCCTTTGTGCGCAGTAATAGCTATCGCAAAGGAGGCCAATGAGTGCTTCATAATAGATATGGTACTTGAGCTTGCTGTTAGATGAAAGGGATAGACATGACTGTTTGTTGTGCTCTAGTCAACCTATTTTGTGGATAGGGGGCTAGAATGGCCTTTAAAAAGAAAGGAAAGTGAGCACGTGCCTCCACAAAACACCATATTCTTTGTTAACAACGAAGACAATAAAGGGAGAAAGCGTACTGTATAGCATAAACATGGTGACTGCTTTCTATGCATATCATGAATTGCCTATTTATCACAGCTTCGTTCTGGAAATCGGCGAAATCATTGATTCAACCAGCCCGCTCAATGGGGATTTCCTGAAGCAGCCAAGATGGGCTCAAATACCAGGCTTCTTGGCGTTGCAACCGGAAGAACCTGACTTCAAGAATATCTTGTCAACAGTCAGCTATACTTGCGATACTTGCGATGTCCCCAGATATTTTCTCGAGCCTTGACTTTTTCCTATCGCTATCCACAGCTTTGATGGTCTAAATTGCCGAAGGATGAAAGTTGTTCTATCTTCTGAGAAGATTCTAAAATAAAGCCACTCTGAGCCCAGACTCTCCTGACGTGGGCTAGGCGATATATGGGATAGCTTGTGCAACAGATTGACGAGAACAACTAATCAGGACCGACCTTTTAAAAGAGCCGTGGGCCAGACCTTCCAGAAAGCGAGGCGATTGGGTTAAAGTTCGCCATCCGCCCCTATAATTTCTCCATCCCTGCCGGGCTCCAAAGTTTTGCATTCCAAGCTGGGCTGCTTACGTACGTCACCCGATAAGTTGCACCGACCCAACACGGTTAGTGAGCCACGAATGGACCTCGTTGCCAAATTCCCAAGTTCATCCATGTATCGATAATTGTGACCACCTCTCGTTTCCTGACGCCGACTTGACTTCTCCTCACGTTTAGTCGACGTACTTCTTTCGCGCTGTCTCCCATCCCGCTCGCCTCTCCCCCGTTCGCGGAGAGGTCCGTCCCAATGCCCAAGAGGCGACTCTTCCGCTGGCCAGCCCCCCGGACCACGGTACTCACCTTCCTGGCCCTGGTGTTGAGCTCTTTGATGCTCTTTCTCTATGGAGGGCCATCATTTCCGTTGTCTCGGGACCACCGAGGTGTGTTACGTCGTTGGGTGGACGGAGGCTGTGGTGCTGACGTCGATTGCAGAACAAGAATCGCAGCACGACCAGGTTATCCGCGAGCTCGCCGAGAGAACGGGGTCATATAGCAACGCCAGCCAGATCGGGTTAATATTGGCAGCGACGCAGTCGGAGGACCTCGCGTGGCTATTGGAGTACCTAAAAGAGCGGTCCGCCTCCCTTTTAATGCCTGTTGTTGGAAGAGAAAAGCTAATGAGTGTGTGTTACAGCGGCCCCGACACAATCCCGTTCATATACACCACCGACCCGAAACCCGACCCCCGCCTCCTCGTCCCACGCACAATTCGAGGCCGCGAAGCCGCCGCATACCTTTCCTTCGTTGTAGACTTTTATGACCGTCTTCCGCCATACTCGATCTTCATCCACTCGAACATCAACCAATGGCACAACGACCTTTTCGGTCCGTTTACAAGCCCTGCACTGCGCAACCTTCGCCTCGAAGCCGTTGATGCAATGGGTTATGTGAATCTCCGCTGCCAGCATGACCCCGGCTGCCCGACCAGCGTGCACCCGTGGAGTCCCACCCAGATCGACATCGACAAGAACGATATCCGCGCGTTCTTCCCAGAGGTATACCAGTACATCTTCAACGTCGGCCCCGAGAAGGTTCCGGAGCACATTGGGAATGTTTGCTGTGGACAGTTTGCCGTGAGCCGTGAACGCATCCTGCAGCGGCCGAAGAAGGACTACGAGCGGATGCTGCAGTGGGCGGCGGAGACGGAGCGGACGGATAGTTTCGGCGTGGGCTGGGTGTATGAGAAGATCTGGCATATCATCTTCGGGATGGAAGAGATCTAGTGCGTTGGCTTTCCTTTCTGTTTCTAAATCCGGATACTAACAGATGCAGCTGCCCCCGCTTCGAACAATGCCGCTGCGACGTCTACGGATGGTGCGGCCCACTAGCAGGCACCGGCGAAACACTGCAGGCAGTGCGCGCCGCGGCCTCATAACCGAAGACTACTACACGTAATATAGATGATTGACGGAAACACCTTTTTTTCTCTTTCTTTACTCATCAAAACCCCCACACCCGTGTTGTATTTTTGCATCACCCCTTTTCTCTTTACAAAGCATGCTTGTATAGTATCACGAACCACTTGACTGCGACTTGCAAATGCATTAACCGGTGTCGGGACGGGGACGAGGACACACGCGAAAGCGAACGAGAACGGAATGACTTGGATAGCGGCTAATACCCTTTTTCTCTGGCGAGGGCTAGTGATTTATAGTCAGCCTTTGCTTTTTATTGTTACCAGGAAAGGATAGGAAGAGATATTTATAGACTGGAATGGGTACTCATTTCTATACTTCATAACCATCACATCATATACAGAGAAAGAACCAAGGGAAAGCCGAGCAGAGGATATCAGACGAGACGAGAAAAAAAAAAAAAGCAAAAGCGAAGATCATGTACTACTCGACTGGTTCTGCCCCAGCGCTGAACCAGAAGCAGAAGCCGGACTCCCCCCCTCCGCATGAATCGCCCTCTGATGTCTCGCACCCTCGAACCCACCATCCAACTCAAACGTCTCCCCGGCCCCAACAACCCTCTCACCAATCCTGTCCCCTCCATTCCTCGCCACGCCAACCCCCGAAACCTCATGCACATCCCCGCTATCCAACATCGGCACCTCGGACTCGCTCGGTCGACGCTGCCGCGGCGGCGGCCGCCCAGCCATCGGTGTTGCAGCCGTGAAGAATAGCCCGTCGCCTTCACCGAGACCTCGAGTGTCACCTCCAGGTCCGACTCCGGGACCACCGCCAGGCGCGCCGCCGACGCCTGGTGGTGGGAAAGTCGCTCCTGCGCCGCCGCTGATACCTGAGATCAACGAGGAGGGTACGGGCATTGAGGAGCGGTTTGTTACAGAACCCGGTGTGAGCGAGGAGGGAATCGTCGATGACGGGTCTGTGGATGTTGGCGAGTACGAAGAGGGGTCTGTTGGCGCTGTTGAGACGGGGCGGCGCGGGATTGCGCCTGCCCCTGCTCCTGCAGCAGCAACACCAGCACCAACAGCGGCCGCGCCAGTGCCAGCGCCAGCAGTGAATCCACCGCCGGATGACGGGTCCGTCGTTGTAGGACTGGTGCTCTGGCTCGGCTGCTTCTCTTCGTCCTTTGCGGCTAGGGCTCCCGCGGTACCTGCAGCACCAGCGCCAGCGGCGGCGGCTGCAGCGCGATTCTTGCGACGTTCGCGGAGGAACAACCAGATGAGAGCGAGGATGATGATGACACCGACGACGACGCCTACGACTATACCGGCAATTGCGCCGCCGCTGAGGCCTGAGTCTGAGTCTGAGTTTGCGTCTGCGGCGTCGGTTTGCGTGGCTCCGGGGGAGGCTGTTGATGAAGTCGATGAGGTTGACGTTGAGGTGGAGGTAGATGTTGGTGAGGGAGACGCAGTCTCTGTCGCGCACGTGTACGAATTCTGGAAGACGGAACCGGAGTTGTTGCTATCGTCGTCGTCGTCGCCGCCGCCACCTCCGGAGGAAGAATTGAGCTGGTCGACTGCGGCGCATGTCGCGGAGCCTGTTGTGACGATCGAGGACTGGCCGCCGACTTGCTCGAGCCTTCTAAAGGAGAGGCTGTCGGGCCATCAGTACCACATCACCTCTCGCTCAATTGAGGAAAACCACATACGTGTTGAACCCACCACTCAGCTGCAGACCCCCCGTCACCCGCTCGAGGTTATTCAAGGTCAAATCAACCAGCGCATTGTTATCCTGGACTGTCAAGTCCCCGCCTACGGTGGCTACACTCTCGAGCCCTAATTGCGTGAGCTGCTCATTGCCGGTTACCGAGAGGGTTCCCGTGATGGTCTCGATGTCCGGTATCGTGATACCCGTGAGCCCTGTGTTTTCGATGACCAGGTCACCGTAGACCTCTTCGAGGCCGTCGAGGTCGAGTGTCCCCGTTGCATCGGATGAGATTGTTAGTTTGCCTCGAATATCGTTGCAGTCGTCAAAGTAGCGGTCGGCGTCCGATTGGCTGGTAATTGTGACGTCGGTTGAGCCTGCGTTGTTCTTTTTTAGCAGGGGAACAGGGGAAATAGAGTTGGGATCATACAGTCCTGGGCCGCGACGGGCCTAACGGCCTGAAGTGAGAAAAAGAAAAGAAGTAGGGGTATCATTGATGCGCGTAAGACCATAAATCTAGTATATGTACGTCATGGGGAAAGAAAACGAGGGGAACAACTACACTCGAGACATGATGGACAACAATGAAATTCGATGCCTGGAGGGCCCTGGCGCTTTTATTATGATCGAGCTGGAGATGGAGCTAAAGATTTAGTCTGCTTGGCTTGCTTCTGGGGACATGGTGGATCGCTCTTCACGTTCCATGATCCATCGTCGGAGATATTCTTGTGTACATTTCCACAAGCCTTACCAACCACGGTGACATCGAGCTCATTACCCAATGCTGAGTCCAGATGGAGCTGTGTATTCCCTCGTCCATTCACAGTACTTGTCTGTCATCATGTCACAGGAATCGAAGACAAGTCAAGAATGCCAAGTACACAACACTGCCTCACTGACCCCACTGCATCGCCGGTCTCCATCCACTCCCGGCCCAGGGTCTGCTCACTAGCCTCATGGCGGACTCAACCCGCTCACCACGAGGACGATTGAAAGCTGTTTCCATGAGTCGTGCGACGGTGCGGTGATGATCTATCCCAGATGCGGTCTATTTATATCGAGACCCTGGGCGCCGTTCCATCTTCCCGCCTGCAAGCTCCTCTGCACACCCCCGCTAAATCCAGGCATCGAGATTCTTGGGCGCTCGATTCTTGTTATTAATACTGTTACCTGGTCCTGTTCAGCTGGCGATTGGGGAGACCCAGATGCTGGGCCGTTTTGCAGTGGCCAATTGATCTCAGCCGCTGTGCCAGCCGTCTGTTTGAGGTTTCTATCTTAGGCACAAAAAGATCGTCTTCAATCATGAAGCCACTTAGTTCGCCAAGATGCCTACCCGGAAGTCCGCCACATCGGGTATGAGGGCTTCCCGGCCATCCCGGGATTGCTGCGCATTGAGCCTCTTGGCCTCGCCTTGCATGGTGTTGACTCGGCGAGGGTGACCTGTGAGCGATATCCAACATGGGCTCGACCTCTACTGAGCAGAAGAATCATAACACTTAGAGGGAACTTCTAGCCGCCTATGACAGCCCTATTTGTCCCTGCATGAGAGAAAAGCCATTCCATCACAGCCCGTTAGCCATGTCTCACAGCTAACCCAAGTGGAGTTTGGCCATTTCTGTCCCTTGATTACTGATCGGTGCTTCGCCTCAGAAGAAGCTCGACGACGTCCGGGTGGACTGTCTTTGCTGCGAACATCAATTGCGTTTGTCACACAGTATCCTTCGAACCAATAAGGGGAGCGAGCCCGAGAAGGTCAACAGCTAGATCAGAGGGGCCTTCTTCGGTTGTCCAAGATAAAGAAGTGTTCCCTAGGAGGCCTTCAGTATCCGGGCCCCAGCCGTTTGAACCAACATATTTACAGCCCTCGCTAGCCCGAGTCTTGCGACAAAATGCAGTCCATCAAGTTGATGTGGGATGGCCCAGGCCTTGCCTTTTATCAGTACTCCATCTGATTCGGAACATGTTCGACAATTCCCTCTAGCGCCGTTCGATAGACCGATACATCTTGCCCGGCCGCTCGGATCTCAAATGAGGGCATTTCACAAACGCAGTCGTTTCGTGAATAAACCTTGATGTGACTAGAATATTGGAGCTGACCTGCAGTGCACGAGTTGCTGCGGGTATTGGCGCGCTGGTAGAGGTGACTTACTCACCACGAGCTTATCTAGAATATTGTGCAAGAACTCGAGAAGTGTGGTCATCCCTAGCTCTATCCTGCTGCTACATTACCTAAAGGGACAGGTTAGCTTTTAGTCCATTTGTTCTTGAGGTATCACCTACCTAGATTTCCATGCATCGAACCCTTCACAAGGTGCATCGAAGCTCTGTACAAAAAGTGAGGACGATGGATTCGTATCTTCATTAGTCTCCTCCCAAGAGCTTTGTCAAAGTCCAGATGTTGCCGCAGTATGTTTACACGGTGTATATATTCGAACGAAAACAGTATCATGAGACGCAACAGCAAGGGTATGTCTATAGCATAATTCGTCAAAGGCATCGTTCCAAGATCTTCAGAACCGCGGGCTCCAGGCATCGAGAGCCTGAAGTTCGCCCCATTCGGCTTCTAGTGCCTGAATGATTTGAGAAGTCGGCCAACCCAACCTCTTCTCCACCATGGTCAAAAACTCTAATGAGCCCTGCCGCTCAGACGGATGGCGAAGACAGAATCCATCTGAAGGGGGTTAACTTAGCACTGGACGGAGGAAAACGAACATACATCGCTTGAGAAGATGACAGGCCATGAAATATGCATTATCGACTGTCTCGTTTGACTTGGACAGGCCGATGACATTTATGATGTGCGATGCGATGATTTGCTTTTTGACTGTCAGCAGAATCTCAGTTAGTCGGGAGGTGATAGACATACCTCTTCGATGCGTTTCCGCTTCGCTAGTTCAAAGTCGCTGATCACACCCTCATGTCTATTTGAAGTCTCAAGAATAATGCGAGACGTGTGGTAATATTGCAGACCAACGACTGGATCAGTCAGCATGGCCTTCACTCAATAGACGGAAAAGAATGAGTTACCCGCTGGGGGAGAAACAATCCACAGCTCTGGGAATGGGTTATTCTCCGCAGGATTCGACTCCTTATACTTCAACGGCTGCCAGCTGATAGGCCGTTCTCGATACCAGCTTTCCACACTATCGGACAGAAATTGCCAGTCGCCTGCCTCGAAGCTATGTGCATTCGGCCCCGAACGGAGCTGGATAATCCTCGCACAAAGAAAAATTATCTGGTTGGCGTAAGCCGCGTCATCTCGTCGCTGGAAGACCGACGAGTGCTCGTAATTCTCCAGATTAAGGTGCATGGGCTGATACTCGACGAGGCATGCATAAATGGCCTGGCGCAGAAATTGCCAACTAATAGCCTCAGCGAGTCCACCAGACGAGGCTGATCTGGCCATGGTATTCAGAAGCCTGGTAGACCCAAGCCAATGACAATTTTCATCCGAGTTTGGCTCGAGCTCTTCATATACACGTAGAAGGACCACGGTGATTAACAGATTATCGTCGTATGCTCCCTCATGCTTCGCAAGTGCTTTCAGAAGCAATTCAACGCACTGGCTGTGATATTCAGATGCTTCCCAATCATCGGATTCAGACATTATTGCCGCATGCCTCGCTGAGAGCGACAAAATTGCTTTCAACACCATCGGAATTTGCAGTGCCCTCCGGGGCACTTCGGAGGAGAAATGAGAATTCGAGTCGCAAATATCATACTGCTCGAGAATTAGAGATAGTTTAACGTCTGAAAATAGAACACATACCCTTGGCGCATAATTCTGAATGAATGATCGCAGGAGGAAGGCTTCACGTGACGTCATCGCAGGAGGAGCACTCAGATTGGGACTGAGGGAGCTCAATGAGGGCGACAAATCAGCCCAACTGCTGACGGACGGCAACGGTGAGGGCCCGCTGACAGGTTTTGGTGAGATGCCGAAGGAGGATATTGTTCGTCGTTCATCCGGGCTGGAGCCGGGCAATGGGGGTAACATACGCCCATAATTGCTAGATGTCGGGACGTTTTCGCGAGGACTCGGTGTATTCGGGACGTGTATATGTGATATCGTCGCAAAGTTGTTCGCAGCGGGAGGATTCTCGGTCGGGGCTTCAGGTGGAGCATCCGAGTCGGGCTCGTCGGCGGACTCTTCAACAAACATCACTGTGAGTAGATCTAGTTAGATTCATCGAATAAAAGCAGACGTTGCTTGGACAGGGTGCGTACAAGATTTTGGAACCCTCACCCATGGTTGTCGGTCGTCCCAAGCCAGCTCAAACTTGGATGCGGTCCCCTGACCCTTCTGGTACACATGGCGGACTGCTTTGAATCGGAACGGAGGATCGAGGCGGCACGCTCGCGATAAGCGGGTGCATTCATTGCAAGATGGAGCTCCTTTGACAATGGTGCATTTGATATGGCGAAGGCGGCAACGCTCACATCCCCTGCCGATTCGCATTGCAAGCAGCGGAGGGAAGTGTTAGGCGCGGGAAGAGAGAATCGATGACCGCCGTCTACATCGGTGACGTCCGGATGTTCATCTGGATGATAGATCAGAGAAATGTAAAGTTCGGAGAATATCACAACAGATATAATGGTGATTGGGAAGAATGAGAAAACGAAAGAAAGAAGTGAGACGAGACACGAGCGTGGAAGTTTCCCCGCAACCCCGGGATCACTGCTGGATCGCTGATTCAGCGGCGGTTTGCGGGGGGTGATTGGTGCCCTCAGGCTTCGGACGATCTCCGAGGCACTCCAGGCTTTGGAACGATCGTATCGCTGTTGGGGTGAGTTATCCTAGGCCACTTGCGTTAGTCTGGTTGCTGAGAATGTGGCCCGCACTACTTCATCTTTATGTGTCAATGGCCAGCCTCAATCCCCGAGTTGGAGTTTCCGGAACACCCCTTCCAGATCCC
Source organism: Aspergillus carlsbadensis (assembly GCA_025688815.1). Classification (NCBI taxonomy): domain Eukaryota; kingdom Fungi; phylum Ascomycota; class Eurotiomycetes; order Eurotiales; family Aspergillaceae; genus Aspergillus; species Aspergillus carlsbadensis. Next base: position 746,337 of record MU628161.1, on the reverse strand, counting down.
TCAGACCTCTAATTAGAACTAAAGCCTTAGGCAGTGAATCAGGTACATATGCATGTAAGCCTTGAGTGTGTCTAGACTGACCACAACCCCCGATACTTTCAGCCCTGATGCTCATTAACGCTCAAGCAAGTAGCCAGGAAACTAAAAGTACTCTGTCACTCCCGCTCCCCAAATCGAATGACCTTTTCAAGGATCAAATACAAAGGTGGAGGGGTTACTGAGAAGCCAAATTTGGTAAGATGTCCTCTCCTCAGTGAATGATATACTATCCATTTTTGGTGGCTAACAAGACATACCCTCCAAGGCTGTGTTATCGCTGGGATTCTCTCAAAGGATCAACTGAAAGCACTGGCTGATTTCTATGCTATGGATATGAATGCAGATCTACGCTTCGCTCACCACCGCCGGCCTTGACGAACAGAATTTCGCTATCATACAGAGAAAATTTCATTTCCATGAATAATAGCGGCTGCCTGGAGGGTACAGCAGGAAGCAAGGTCTTGAGTGTGTTTCTTCACTTCCTTCCAACAACTACGCGATCATTTATCTGCAAAGTCAATTAAGAGCTATTAGCGATAGCCATCGTGGGAAACAGTCACTGGTGCTTGCGCTAATAACCGTTTGAAGCACTCACGTCGGTTATGGGAACTTGCCATAGACAACTCCGGCCAGGGCTCGGTATGGTCCTCATGGCACGGATGTGACTATCCCATCTCTACAGTTGAAGACGAGATTCTTACTAGTGTTGAGCCTCATTCGATGTTCTACGATTCGGGCCTCGCAACCTCTGTCGCAACTAGTCACGCCTGTTATCCCTCTATTGTGTGGGGAGACTCCCAGGGCCGGCTACGTGTGCCACCTATTCTAACAACAGTACGGTCCCTCCAATGCAGTTATTGTAGGAGGAATGTATGGATGAAGAAACGTGTGGAATGAAAGTGAGTTATGTTGGGGCTTTATCATGAATTAATGCCACTTTGGATACATGTCTTCTTGGGCTTGCAGTCTTACATCTGCACTCATGCTGCAGCCAGAACTTGAAGGTGTTTCCAAAGCGAAGGGACTGGTCGAAACAGGAGCTGGAAGAGAATATCTCTCAGTTATGCTGGCATTATCTGTACTGCCTCGAATCATCATCGGACAATATGATGAAGGGTTCACTGTTCAGCAGGGGTTATTCTGCAAGAATCGCCGCGAGTCAATCCAAGCGGAACCCTAACAGGCGCCCTGGCTCTGAATGGAGCGATCAGAAGCACTACTCATGATCCGATGATCCTCTCTAATAATCATGCACCGTTCCCCAACTCAGCAGTTGTTCCTGGGGGCCAAAGCAAGCTATTGGCAGAATATTAGATCCAAGCCTTGCTCGTGGTGTAGGGTCTCAATTAAAGCAGACCCACTTTTGCTGCTCAGAGCGTTGAACGAGCGTTCAGCGAAGCATGCCTCAAAGGGGGAACTCCGGCTGTTGATTGTGAAACGGGGATGAATCGTCAGCGCGATATTAAAGGTCGAGCTGTCATTTGGCGGAGTGTTCCGACGGGATCGAGAATCGAATCCTACTGCTTGTTCAATAATGGCTGCTCAACCACGGCCATGCGGCGTACCGGTCGGCACAATATATTCATAGCTAACATTCACCCATGCTCTCTAAACTTATTTGTACCACCTTGTTGGCCTGGTACTCCAACCTAGAAAATCAAACCCATTGAACTCTGGCACTTACTATGCGAGTAGGTTGCCGAGCTCGTAAACTCAAGAGCCCGTTGCTTACAGTGATATATAAGGGACTGTGACCAAATGCTTGAATACCCTCAAACCAGCACGAAATTTTCTTCCACGATTAACTATTTACCGAGAGATATCATCGTAGCGTAGCAGAAGCCGTCATCTCTGGATTGGTAGGTCATTGCAATGCGCGGTCAACGTAATTATGAAGATGACTTTGTCGGACTTGCTCAACGCTGTAACTTTATCGATTGCTTCAGATCCTGGCTGAGGCATTTAGGGCTCGCGGTAATGCAGGCCCGAAGTAGGAGGCTGTGTGTTCCACATTGGTTGAGCCCCGCGATTGGCTGCATAGCTGCAACACAAAACTTCTAAGGTTTACACTCTAAATTCTTACACTTGACTTCAAACCCTTTGTATGGAGTGCACGCAGGTCTCCGCATAATTACACCCTGGCTCATAGAGTGCTAACCATGACGGCTACCATCACGTGGCAGCTCCTATGGCTCAGTTGGTAGAGCGCATGACTAGTACGGATCAACAACGTTGTTATCATGAGGTCCGCGGTTCAAATCCGCGTGGGAGCATTTCTTTTTATCTTTTTATATTTTTATCCACATAACCACTTTCCTTCCACAAGCCATGAGAAAAAGGTAGACGAAGTGCGGAGGGGATGATGGTACGAGGTGGTTGTGTCATTCATCCCCGTCAAGAATCCATCCTTTCTACCTACTGGTTGGTATACTTCAAATCTAGGTTTATTTGTAGAGCCGCCCGCACCCTTCCTTGCCCTAACCTAACTCCAATGCAATGGGAAGGTGGGTGCACCGCTGGTCGTGCCTTCCTTATCTGCTCAGTTTACCTCTCAAGGAGAGAGCGACCCGTGTGAGATGGACTGTTCCTTCCTATCTTGCTTTAGGAAACTCTGAGCATCCCCGGTCGTGCCTTCCTTGCTGCTTGTACTGTCCAAGGAAGGAAGGAACGACCTGTGGCCGTGGGTCGCACCTTCCTAACCCGACTACTTCCAAGGTTGGATTGAGAGAAAGAGCGACCGTCTGCATGACTGGTCGCACCTTCCTTGTTTACTTCATAGTTTAGAGTGTTCCTTCCTCGTATGGCCAAACAATGTACACAAGGAAGGAGCGACCAGCAGTAGGTAGCCCGTGTTCCTGCCTGTTCTGTACTAGGAAGGTACATGGTAGCTGACCCTGGTCGCATCTTCCCTGCGTACTCCATTAAGCCGCAGGGAAGGCGCGACTGCCCCTCCCTTGGACGCTCCTTCCTATTCAATAACTGGAAGGCGCCCATGGTCGTGCCTTCCTCGTGTACCCTAGGTCATCTCGCAAGGAAGGAGCAACCCACGAGCCACGGGTCGCGTCTTCCTATTGTATCTGCGCTGGGTCGCACCTTCCCTAAGTGGCCAACCGACTCCACAGGGAAGGAGCGAACAACAACAGGGCTCAGCTGGTGATATTTCCTTCCTAATCAGGTCTAGGAAGTTGCGGCTCTGGGTTGCTCCTTCCTTAGTTGCAACTTTCTGTGCTCTAGAGGGAGGGAACGACCCATGCCTAGTGGACGCTCTTGCCTATTCTGTAACTGGAAGGTACACCTGTGGTCGCACCTTCCTCACAGACTTGATCAACCTCACAGGGAAGGAGCGACCCAGGACCATGTGTCGTTCCTTCCTTAATCAGCGACACAAATTTGGAATGGAAGGTGCGACCATGACCAGGAGAGTAGTTGCTCCTTCCTGTTCTGTAACTGGAAGGCGCGAGCATGGTCGTGCCTTCCCCAAAGATTTGACCACTTTTCAAAGGGGAGGAGCAACCCAGGGCCATACATCGCTCCTTCCTTTTCTATCGTCAACAATATGAAACGGAAGGTGCGACTGTCTCTAGGATTGCTGCCCCTTCCTGTTCTGTAATAGGAAGGTACGATGTTTCTAGGTAGGCACAGTCGGTCGCGCCTTCCTCCCACCTCGAGGTTACATACATGGAAGCGCGACTGAGCGTTCCTTCGTATTTTTGGTTGTGAAGAACCTCCGGGGTATGGTCATGTCGTCTTCGGCGTTCGCGTGCAATACTTGCTTCTGGCCCAGTCAGCATGAGCGGGCAACTGACCCTCGCTAGGACTCTTGCTTCCCCTCATGCGGCTCTCGACGCCACAAGAATAACATATCGCAAAGCGGCTACGGCTGAGGCAAGACTTTGGCGGGTGAGGACTCGGCCTTCTGCGCTGGGTGCTTGGAGTTGAAGGCTTGGTCTGAGACGAAATATAAGAGATATCTGAACCCCCGCGGGCATAGATTCCCTACACAAAAATCTGCTTACGTTGCAACATGCGTGGAGGCAATACGGAGATCGTATTCTATTTCGAGATATAGAATTCAAGACACACCTGAATATATGTCCTGCGTGGGACTTGCACTATGCTCCTCCACGTCATTAGACAGGCAGCGATTGACCAAATCCCTTGCCAACAAACAAAGGTTCGAGGCGGCAGACGAGAAAGTAACAACTTTATCGACGGGACATAGCCCTTTCGTCGTCAAGGCTCAGCAACTCCCACTAAGCAGCTTCAAGCCACGCCACTTATGGCTTGGGCACCGACCGGCGACAGACACCTCCAGCGCAACGCGACCCCCATTAATTGCCATAGCCTGTCAGCAATACTCACAGGGAACAAGGGAAAGCTTCATGTACTCACCCCTCGGACAAATACCCAGGCGGCATATCAATCAATGTCTCCGGCGCCAAGTCTACATGGGCCGTGACAATAGCCTATCGAGAGCCGGCTAGTCGGCACCACCACCCAACAAGGATCATAACCTTAAGCGTTAACTTTCTTTCTGATCCGAAGTGGCATGCATAGTGCAGACAGGATTCTCAAGCCTCTAAGTAGGCTATGTATCCTTCGATTATAAACCCGTCGTTGTTCGACTGGCCAGCCGGCATCTAACGGTAGCGCTTTCACGGCTGGAAACATCCCGTTGCTTTGTCAAAGGATATGAAGGCATGTAGGTCAGAAGGTGGAAAGGAAATCCTGTAGTATAAGAGCAATCGAACATACCGTCTAAGAAGCGCCCCCTCCTCTCCATCGCCCGAGTCAGTCAGTTACACCTCCACCTCCTTGACTTTCGACACACGCCCAACCACAAGCATGTCCACACCACCAGTCCGCCTAATCTTCGGCGGCGCCTCCTTTGGCCCAACCATGGAATCCGACTTCACCACTCTAGAAGATACGACCGAGGCGCTAGATCTCCTCGAAGACTACGGCGTGACGACCATCGATACGGCGAGATTCTACCCAGACAGCGAAGAGTGGCTGGGCGAAGTGGCTGCACCTTCGAGGTTCACCATCGACACGAAATATCCCGGGGGATTTGCCTCAGAGGCATCGAGTAAGGATGGCCTTGTTGCTAGTGCGGAGGAGAGCCTTGCGGCTTTGGGAGTGGATCAGGTATGCACTATAAGATGATTTCGCTTGGTATAACTAGTCTAGTCATCTATTGACGCAACCAGGTCGATGTCTACTATCTCCACGCGCCTGACCGCCGCGTACCGCTAGAGGACCTGCTATCAGGCATGCATACCGTGTACAAAAGGGGCATGTTCAAGCGGTTCGGCCTATCCAACTTCCTCCCCGAAGAGGTCCTCGACGTCATTCGCATCTGCAAGGAAAACAACTACATCCTTCCTAGCGTCTACCAGGGGAACTACAACGCCGTCGCGCGGCATTCCGAATCGCTCCTCCTACCGATCCTTCGCAAGCACAAAATAGCATACAACGCCTACTCGCCCATCGCGGGCGGGTTCCTCACCAAGGACGTCGAGACCCTGATTTCTGGTGGTGAAGGGCGCTGGGATCCCAAAACGCCCACGGGCGGGATATTTACTGCCCTGTATGGGAAATCGTGGATGTTGGAGGGGTTGAGGCTTTGGGGGGACATTGCGGCCGAGGCGGGGATTCCAAGGGCGGAGTTGGCGTATCGGTGGGTGGCCTTTCATTCTGCGTTGAGGGGTGAGCTGGGGGATGGCCTTATATTTGGGGCGAGGAATACGGGGCAGGTGGAAGGGACGTTGAGGGGGTTGGGAAAGGGCCCGTTACCCGGGGAGGTTGTGGAGAGAATTGAGAGGGTTTGGGAAATAGTTAAGGATGAGGCGCCGCTTGATCCGTTCAATAGTGTTGGGAAGTAGGGGGTTGTATTTTGGGCACAGACTTGTTTGAATAGCACGTTGAGAACTTGAGACACAGCTAATAAAGGCCTTGGATTGGAAATAATCCTGTAGGGCGCCTTGGTTGATTGCTGAGCCCAGAAACCAAAAGCTCAGCTTTGTACGTGCAAAATCAGCTCAAAGTACAAGGAAAGGTTTAGGGACGCAGATCGATAGCACATAGTGTTTGAGACCACTCCCAAAGCCCATCCAGAACAACCTATTAAGATAGCTCGGTCATAGCATCCGCATCCATATTGCCCTTGTCGACCCGCGAGGAAGAGATCCCACTCAACCACTTATAATACCTCCAACACTCCCTTGCAAGCGATAATTCAGTCGTATCCGCCGCGGTTAGAAGAGGTGGTACTACCGCAACAAACGAAGCGCGACTTTTTGGCTCGTCACATGCCGCTGCGGCAGTCAGCGCAACCCACAGGTACGCTTCTGCATTGTGTTTCTTCCACACTGAAAGATCTAGATCTAGAAAGATAGCGCCCAGCATTTCAAATGATGTGTGTGGAACTGGGGTTGGTAAGTCGTCGGTTGGAGAGGGACTCTTGGAATGTGGCGCGTTCTGCACGAGAGACCAGAATATATCGGTCGCTATACGGCAGCACTCGTTCATGGTTTGGGCGGTTTTGCTGGAGGTGGTAGTGGGAGACTCTGCTTCGGGGCTTGTTATTGTGGGATGATCGGCCCTGGTGACGGCGTGGAGGGTATATAAGTTAGAGATCGATTCGTGCTCGGCATTTTCAACAAAATGGAGGACGTTCTGTAGTTCGGATACAGTATCGCTGCTTAGTAGGCTGTCTTGATTTCCCGGTAATAACGTACGTCGAAGGAGATTCGATGGCATACAGCCGGGCTCGAATGTGAACGCGTTAGTCTGTGTCGAAGAGTTGACGGGTGGGATAATCGGAGGATCTTGGTTGACAACCACCGTAAGACCTAGGAGTATCCTGGACAGACATTAGTTATAGCTCAGCACGATCGGGAATTGCTTACAGGTTCGCCACGGCAGTCAAAGGCTCAAACTCCTGGCCTCGATTCTGGCTCTTCGCAAGCATCTGCAACAGGCCATTCCTGTGTATGAGGGCAGAGTCGGTGTTATATCCACTCATCTGACAATGTTAGCATAACCCTCAATGTGTTATCATACCGGGGTTGCAAACATTGTAAAAAGTCAAAGAAACCACAGAGGCTGCCGTTTCATACTCGATTTGGCTGCCCGCTTCTAACCGTTCGCGCAAGATTTTCAAAACCTGCGAATGATGATATAACGTCTGATAGGTATGTGGTATTCCCTGAACCATGTCCCGGTGGGCCGATGCGCTGTAGAGAAGTGTATAGAAAAGACAGGGATCTGCTAGTGCTCGGCTCATCCAGAAGCTATTGATGTGCGCCATGAGGCTAGTCTGTACAACATAGCTGGAAGGCATACAGCAAGCCTCGGTATCTGTTAGGTTAGTGACTTTTCCTTGATTGCGGAACAGGGAACCTCACAATAATGGATCAAGCCCGGAAAATAATCACGTTCGGGTATGGGATATCGTGGCTTATACTGGGGTGTTGACAGTGCAAGCGGAGATAGGTATCTGACGCTCGACAGTTCCAGGTCATCGAAAGGCTGAGAACGGTTGGTAATGTCTGATATTTTATCTCGCGGAGACCATGCTCGAACCGGTATACTTCGACTGTTTTGATCAATCGAGCAAGCTTTGCCGAGCTCATAGTTGCAGGGCGTATCTTGTCTGCCAATACAGTTAGGTTCAAAACAAGCTTCCACCAAGCTAGCGCGGATGTTACTTTTTACATCTCAAGCAGACCGGCAAGTCTCTACTACAGGCGCGCTTTCCTGCCCGGCATTTTTCGCAGTTGACTGCAGACTTGAAGGACGGTACACTCCGAACGAGCGGTCTGATTGGAACAGAGTGAGACAAGTGCTCTAAGTCGGTTTGCTGCGAGTTGGAGCCACGACACTTACCCAATACTATAGCCTGTAGGTTGGTCTTCAAAGGGACCTCGATATACACATTGCCGGTTTGTTTTTGACCTGCTCCCGTTACTTGATCGGTTATTTCGACGGATCGGCGTACCTACCGAGCACACCTCAAGCATGTCGGAAAGGTCTTGTCGCATTTCCTCTTCTGCGCCGCGCAAGTAAGACACGCATTCGGCATCTGACGAGCCATTGTGTTGGAACCGGTTCTTTGACTCCTTTCATGTTCAAGTCCGAAGTTCAGCTGGAAGACAATCGCAATTAGCGCGCCATAAGGCCGGCTGAGTCATCCCCAACGGCGACCCCGGAAGAGGCTTGAGTCTTGGCCGCTGAAAGTCTGAAGTCGTTTCGAACGAGATTGGCGGAGAGAACATCCCGGCCATTGAGAGCGGGTGGTGCCAGGTGGTGGGGAGGTTCCGAGTCTAGACTTGATTCGTTGTCGAGAAGATTGGCGGGCTGGACAACCTTGGAAGGAACAGAGCTGAGGGAATCGAGGCAGAAGAGAAATCCTGGGGATGGATGTCAAGGAATTAAGGTTCTAAGTGTTTCCCCTGGTGCCTGGTGGTAAATAACCATAAAAGAAGTAAACACAGGCTTCTTGGTTGGTTGACTAATCTCACTGCTCAGGGCAACCGCAGCCGACGACTCGGGAATATTGGAAACTCCAACTTGAACCCTTGATTGACCCTTGACCCCGCACCAGTCAGGGAGGGCACAAAGCCGCCCCTCCAGCTCCCAGAAGCAATGCTGATATTGCACCGCCATAGATCCGATGTCCGACCGCAGATCCATCCTCGGTTTCGCCAAGGGACCCCGGACGACTTTGAATCGGCGTAGGGATCATAGGGTAGGTACCTGAGCTGGAAGAATATTCCTGTGGGATACGATGTGTATCATATTGCTGAGCTACTCACCAAGTAGGGAGGAAGGAATTTGGAAGTCGTCGGTTCGACTGTCCGATGACCTTTATATGTCGACCTCAATCTTAGCTTGTATACGGAGCACCCTATCATCACCGTCCCATCCTTCATGCCCGCTAGTGCCGAGGCGCTGAGGCCGGCTAGCGGCCTCAGTTAAACGCATAGAGATTCCTCTTTGGCTAGACATCTTAATGCATACTAAACAGGCAATAAGTTGCGACGACGCGTGGTGCGCAGGGAGCTGGCGGCAAATGCAAGTTGTGTTGTATTGACAAACAAACATTATTTGCTAATCAGACAATTCAATTCGGGCCGAGACAATTTCAATATCTTCAGGGAAAATAAGACACTCGACAGAAGAAGCGGTTTTCAATCAAACATGACACAAAGAAAGGGACATCGAGCCAGCATTACAATTTTCGACCAGACAGAGGACGTACGCCTACAGGAGAAACGAACTGATGTAAGAGAAAGAAACATCCGGGGAATTTAGACAGAGAAAGAAAGGATGAAGAAAACAAGTCCGGGCGCACCCAATGCTGGATGAAATAGGAATAAAAGAAATACAGGACCGTGGCGGTCGATCCAGACTCGGTACAGGGCAGCTAGCCCTGGTTTAGGAACGTTTGGTCATCAACGTCATTCGTCCGGCGCATGATCATAAGCAATATGAGCCGTTTATACGTTCTTATAGAGCAGGAGAGGCTCGCCGATGTTTTCGATCTCGGGGATTGTGCATTTCAGGTCAAACGCTTTGGCTAGGACGATTTTGAATATCTACAACAATGTTAGTACAGCCACTAGCCTGAAAGGGCACTAGCTGGGAAGAAAATCTTACCTTTTGCACATTGATACTGTGGCTGGTACTGCTGAAGATCAAACTGGCTTTCATAGCCTTTGCAAAGCGTTTGGCCTGTGGATGTTAGAGATGGCGGAATTACGGTAGCGACCTGCTCACCTGGATTGAAATCTCCTCTTGGTCTTCCCGAGGGAAATTCACAAAGTGATCATACTTGGTACCTACGAGGAAGGGGATGGCGGTCTTGTTGAAACCTCGTCCTTGCCTGTACCACTCCTTGATGGAGTTCAATGTGCTTTTGCGGGTAAGGTCGAACATGAAGAGAATAGCAACGGCATCGTTACACACAAGTGGCAGCATGTTGACAAACTCGCGCTGGCCACCCAAATCCCAGATCGAAAATGTAATCTCCGTATTCCGGATCGAGATTGTTTTTTCCATAAAGTTGACGCCTGCATAATTAGCAAGGGTCAACACTGCAACCAAGGGAACGTACCCAGTGTCTGAATATAATCTTCATCCCAGCTGCCCTCGACATATTTCACCATCAAACTAGTCTTTCCGATTTGTGCATCTCCGACCATGCCGACCTTGATCACCACGCTGTTTTTCGACGGCTGTGCAGGCTGTTTTTGAGTAACTGACAGCCCGGAACTGGGTCTCGATGTCGCCGGCGGTTGAGAGTGGGGATCATGCGTAGGGGTAGTGTGGTAATCATAATGAGCGCGCGAGTCGCTGCTGTAACCGTTGTGATAGCTCGTCGGAGGGAGGGTAGATTCTTCTGGGGCGGAGGCCGGGATGATGGTAGTAGGTGTTTCAGCTTCTAAGCACTGCGGAATGTCTTGCTGGTGGGGCTGGGGCTCTTGCGGAGCATCATGCTGGATCTCCTGTGCTTGCTCTGGCAGTTGCTCCTGCTGAACATCTTGTTGAAGGTGTTGCTGGTCAGGCGGAGGCGCCTGTTGTGTTTCCTGAACTTCGGGCGCAGGTGGCTCGGCGACCGGGGGGTGGGCGGGATCCATGGCGATACGAACGAGGGAATATCAGAGCACAGCTCCTGATAAAAGAGGGACAGTCGAACAGTGTGCAATAAGTGATAGAACAGGAGCGAATCGAGTTGGACGAGGCAGGAGGGGGAGAAGCCTGAGGTCAACAACAGCAACACAAGGTCACAGCCAGCCGCAGCTCCAGCTGGACCGATCGCCGCTAGACCGCGATAGGTCTAGTGCGGGCCACCCCAATTTTCCAGAGAAAAAAAGTTCCTGAACCACGAACGGCGGAACATCTTTCAACGCCTTGCATTGCCGTACGACTGGCTCGTTGCTGCTCATTAGGGGGACTTGAAAAACATTCTGATAAAATGTCGAAACGAAGTGCCGACGCCTCTGACGACCAGGCCGCTGCCCTCAAGGCTGGCGAGCGCCCGGTCGCTGATGCCCCTCCCGACGAGATGGGCGAGTTCGAGGATGAGTTCGAGGACGAGTTTGAGAGCGAGGATGAGATTCTGGAGGCTGGTGTGGACGGGCGACCAGACGCAGAGCGAGAGGAAGAGGAGAAGGGTATGTATACTCGCCATTGATTATGCGTTCTAACCAACTGACATTGTACAGCGGACGCAATGGAGGTAGACCAGCAGACATTCATTCCCGGCCGGACGAAACTCGCGCCCGGAGAGGTCCTCTCCCCTGACCCTTCCACATACGATATGCTACACACACTTAGCACACCGTGGCCGTGCCTTTCATTCGACATTGTCCGCGATAACCTCGGCGACAGCCGCAAGACCTATCCTGCGACGGTATACGCAGTGACCGGAACCCAGGCGGAGGGACGACGTGCGAAGGAGAACGAGCTCATGGTCTTGAAGCTCAGCGGCCTCGGCAAGATGGAAAGAGAAAACGAGACAGACTCCGAGAGCGATTCCGACGACGACGAGGGAGGTGAAGCCATTCTTGAGTCCAAGAGCATCCCGCTCGGCTCAACGGCAAACCGAATCCGTGCGCACCAGACCCCTTCGCCGACCGGAGACTTTACCCCTCAAACAATCACCGCCACCATGCTCGAGAACTCACAAGTCGTCATTCACGATGTCACCCCACACTTTACTAGCTTTGACGTTCCCGGCACGATGCTCCCCCCTTCTGCCTACAAGCCCCTGTCCACACTCCGCATGCACAAGTCTGAGGGTTACGCCCTGGACTGGTCTCCTCTGCAGCCTCTTGGCAAGCTGTTGACAGGTGACAACGACGGACTAATCTACGTGACAACCCGCACTGAAGGAGGCGGCTGGGTGACAGATACACGCGCATTCACTGGACACAGCTCTTCTATTGAGGAGATTCAATGGTCGCCAAATGAGAAGAACGTCTTTGCCTCAGCTAGCAGCGACGGCACCGTCAAAGTCTGGGATGTGCGATCAAAATCCCGCAAGCCTGCCGTCGACGTCAAGATCTCCAACACGGACGTCAACGTCATGAGCTGGTCCAAGCAGACCTCCCACCTCCTTTCCACTGGCGCCGACGACGGACAATGGGCTGTCTGGGACTTGCGACACTGGAAGCCCAACCCCGCTGCGCCTTCGGCACCCATCACCGCAGCCCCCGTTGCCTCGTTTGATTTCCACAAAGAACCCATCACAAGTATCGAATGGCACCCGACAGACGACAGTGTCGTTGCTGTCGGATCAGCTGACAACACAGTCACCCTATGGGATTTGGCGGTCGAATTGGATGAAGAGGAGAGCCGTGAGGCTGGACTCTCGGACGTGCCACCGCAACTGCTGTTTGTGCACTACATGGAATCCGTCAAGGAAGTGCACTGGCAGGCACAGATGCCGGGTACTCTCATGGCTACCGGAAGCAGTGGATTTGGGTACGTTCTCCACATGATCCCCTTGCTTTGACCCTTGCTAACTTTTCCACAGCGTGTTCAAGACGATCAGCGTTTAGTAGATAAAAGTGCTCGAATAATGACCTTCATGTTTATATTTTCCCTTTTGGACGCTCCGCATCTATACCACCGTCGCTTCTGTGTATAGACCATAGCCAATCAGATTCAATGAATGACACGACACTAGAGCATCGACATGGCATTGTCTATATTCTATCAATTGATCTAACAAGCCAGATACATCTAACAACAAACAGCCACCAATCACAACACATCTAACAACAACGCAGATCTATACACAAACCGATTTTCGCATCGCAACTATCTACTCCACCTTCTTCGGCAAAACCCAATGGAGCACCCCATCCTTCTTGCCACTAACGTCGCCAACATGCGTACACTCACTCCAAGTGCGCACAAGGCTGCGCAGGAACCCAGAATCATCGTGATGATACTGATCGCCGAGAACGGGGATGATCGCATTCGTCGCCTCCTCGGCGCGATAGAAAGGGATGCGCGAGAACAGGTGGTGCACGACGTGGTGGTCGATGATGTGGTGGAAGAAGTGGCGGCCGATGAAGCCAAACTCGCGGTCGACGGTGCTGAGCGCACCGCGCGTGAACGTCCAGCTTTCATTCGTGTAGTGCGCGATGTCCTTGTGTGTGTGGTGGAGGTAGGTGATTGCCACTATTTTGGTTAGTTTGGGTTCTCAATGAGCTTTTGGAGGTTTGGGTGAAGACCCAAGGAGAAGGGGACGTACCGAGCCAGTGGTGCACCCAGAGGTAGGGGACAAAGTAGATGAGGAAAGTCTTGAGTAGACCAACCTGCTGACCGAGGTACCAGACCGCCGCGCCCATGAGCAGAAGGCCAAGATCGGAGATCGCAATAAGGTGGCGCTGCGACTCAGTCCACAGCGACCCTGTGGGATCAAAGTGGCTGTTGGTCTGGAGCCAGCCCGTGCGTTTCCCCTGGATGGGACGGCTCTTGGTTCCCGCAGTCACATAGAAGAGGAGGTACGTCTGCCACCCGGCGAGCTGGTGCGCGAGCAGGCTGACGAACGAGTAGATGGGAGTGTCCTCGAGCATCTCGAGCCACTCGGGGAGGTAGCTCGTTTTCTCAGCAATGTCCTTTTCAGTCCAGGGGACGAACGCGGTGTCCTTTTCGGTGTTGTTCGTATAGCGGTGGTGGCGCGCGTGCGTGATCTTCCAGGAGAAGTAGGGGACGAGCAGGATAGAGTGCAGCGCCCAGCCAATGATGTCGTTGATCCGTTGGTACGGGGAGAAGGCGCCGTGGCCGCACTCGTGGGCGAGGATCCAGATGCCGGTGCCGGTGCAGCCCTGGAAGAAGCCGTAGAGGATCCAGGCGAGGACGCGCAGGGGTAGCGAGGGGAGGTAATCGATTTGTAGGGCGAGGTAGAAGAGGATTCCGGCATAGATGAAGTCACGGACTACATAGGCGCAGGAGATGAGGAGGGAGCGGTCGAAGCAGTGCGCGGGGATGGCATCGCGGATTTCCTTGAGGGTGAGTTCATCCTGCGGTGCTGTTAGTCTTATCGCAGCCGTTGCTGAGCAGAGCAATTAGGGCACCTTTTCCTCTCCCTTGGATAGGGATATAGTTTCACTCATGGCGGCGTGTATTGATCTCAATCTGACCAACTGAACAGGAAAAAGAGTCTCGCAACCTCGACCAGAAGGAGACAGCGAGCTATTTATTTAGTCTATCGAGCTGCCGATTTTTTTTTACAGAAAAAAATCAAACGCCCCGGTTTCTCGCGATCCTCTACAAACGCGGCCAACCCTAACCTTACTCTGTATCCAGCTAACGCAGAGGATGCTAGTCTACCAATAATAGCACAAGCGATCCTTTCCCTCCTCAGCCGAGACAGCCAGAAAGCCTCAGAAAAGTGTTTGGCTGTGGACCCCCGTTGGCGATACCGGCAGTGTGATAGGTGCGTGCCTAGCCTCCTTTAACGGTCCCGTGGAATACTCCGTTGACATTTTGAGCTCCCAATCTTTTGGGTGAGAAAAAATTCCCAACATGTTTTGGATTTGTCTGGGCATTGGCCCCTTTTTTTCGCTCTGGGCCGAGTTCTGCGCAATCGGAGCGAGCGGTCTGCTCCCGAGGGACTATCGAGCTCCGTATTGGGGATCTTCTTGTGATGAGCACCCAGCACGTTGTACTGTCCCGACTCCCGAGGATTGGAGTTGAGGCTCGTCAGGCTCTGATCACTGATTTCGGCAAATTACGTCTGGCAAATCTGGAATCAACCCGACCCCAGCAACAGGCGATTGGCCGGTTATGCTGCTGCTGGTATGGACTTTGCGCAGGGGCCGGCAAAGGGCGTTATGTCTCTAAAGGATGCAGTTGACATGCGCATCCCGTAGATAAGACGGTCCTGATCCTATTAGCGCGCATTCTAATGCAGATGTCGAAGATTCCGAGGCTCGAGCTGCGTTTGCAGCTTCAGCTGCCAGGCCCCAGGCGAGACAAAGCAATACATTATTGCATTACATAATCTATGCATGCACAAGGCTGCCTAGCCTAGCCTAGCCTAGTACCCTACTACTCGGGTACAAGTCCTCACGATATGCATTATACGGCTGAACTGATTATCAATGATTGGAAATACAAGACTTTGCTCGCCTAAAGACGCCAGGTGGCGAATATACTGCAACGAGGAATCCATGAGACCCTCATCGTCTCCAGATCTTCAGAGCATGCGTACCTACAACGTACAATGCCACCAACGAAGGAGAGGAAGCGACAATGCATCTGTATCGGCGTCCAATGCCCTAGCGGACTGAGACATCCCGCAGCCTGAGATCAGTACTACTACGACATCTGCTTGGGGAGCAGTTCACCACGCGACGACAGGATGCCGCAGCCAGACTGCAGACCATGTTGGATTAGCGAGGCCAGCGTTTGCCACCTTCTTGTGTTCCCCTAGTATTCATCTTGATTCGCTTGGACCCAGACAACAAGCTGTCGTATGATGCAGCCCAAGACTTATAACCTTGATCCCCCCGCGTCTCCTCGGAGCAGGATGCTCTGACCCGTTCCTGCCTCTGAACGCCACAGCTTCTCGTTAAAAGGTGCTCGCGATCCTCTAGCTGGACTTTGCGACGGCTGTTCTTTAGCCCAGCTTTTATCCCTTGGACTACTCCAGCAACTGCTATTGGCAAATGTATCCTTGCTCCGAAGAACACTATCCTCATGTATGCCGTCGTCTAGGCTACTTTTATCATCATGATTGCATGCAACATTTGGTGCTGTAAAGCCCTAACTCCGATCGCGGGAGCCACTGGGGCTAGGAGTGTCGCGCTGCAGGGCCTGCGAGTGGAGGCTATCAACGCCACGGCTTTCTCGTCTCCTAACATTATCGTTATGGAAACCATCTTCCTCTCGACCAACGAGCTGCGGATAACATCCGTGACGGATCCTGTCGGACCCAAGTCCGTTCTCACCACCGTTGACTAATCTCCAGGCGCTGGACTTCTACGACAGGCACCTCTATCGTCGACGCACTAGGTTGTGTTTCATGCCATTCTATGACTGGTTGGTGGTGTGGCAGGCTATACGCTCTTGAACTACCCGTGACTGCCCACCTTTGCCGACCTGGTCAATGCAGTCGAGACATTGCGCGACCCCATCTACCTGCTCGCCCATATTGACGGCAGCCCCTGGAGCTGCATCATTCGAGTTTGTTGGTTGATGTTCAAGCCACACGCCTATTATCCAGCACCCGCGACAGGCGCTGGATTCTATGAATTGTTACAGATGTCACCACCGGTGGGGCGAAAGCTAGTCGGCGTCTGTGTTTGCCTGGAGCAATGCTCTCGCATGGTCCAGCACTACGCGGGCAGTCCTGCAGTCCCTCTCTATAAGACCTACTGGGCTATAGCAGAGACCTTATACATCACCGTCTGCAACCTTCTCCTGATAAGGACGATGTCCCGAGCTCATTTCACGCCCACCACGAATCAAACACGGATGAACCCGATCTGTCTCAGATGTCCATGTCGCACCAGCGCGATCCTACATGCGGACCAGGTTACCGACCCAGCCAGGAACTCTCCTCCAGCCTCCGCTCCCTCGGCCAGAGCGGCTTTGTGCGCAGAATATTGCGCGTCCCCAGCTGCTGTGGTGTGCTGCTGTATCCATCAGCGCTCTGGTCGACCAATTGCGCCTTGACTGATTTCCTACGTGGCGCCTTTGTCCTGGACTCGGTTTGAATACATTCGCCAAGCTCGAGGGGACGCTCCGAGATTGTGTGAGTTTAAGTAGCGGTCCGGAATCCGTGAAAGGGCATGTGGGCACTTGCACGGGGAGGTTATTGGACCTGGTGAAGGTGCGGTCATCACAGTGTAATCTTGCCCGGTCGATTACTGTTGCTGTGACCTACGAAAGGGAGCTGTCTGAACCAAGTACACCAACGGACTTGTTTGCGTGCAAATGGTAAACTTAATACCCAAGAGCCTTCCTACCACACCTAGGATGCCCTGGCCCTTACTCCTGAGCCTGAGGCACAAATTCATGATATCAGGCTCGAGACCGGCCGAATATGTCCCGTAGTTCGAGGTATCGAAATGGTTCAGCGCCCAATCTGACACTTAAAAGACAAGACTGGCCAATTTCGGGCTTTGGCCGTGCTCTGAAACGCCAGGCGTCATGTGAATCCGAAAAAGGTAGTACCCTGCGCTGGGCGAGAAGGGTCCAGCCGACTTAATCCGTTTCTAGTAACAGCCATTGTGCTGTCCTAAATCCTGCCAAACCGGTCTCGCCAACATGATTCCGCATCTGGCAACCGCCTTTCTTGCGCTGCCAAAATCCTGCCAAGCGCCAAGTCGCGGAAACAAGACTTTGACAGACCGGGGTCGAGATTGTGCTAACCCTAAATGGAAGGGCATTGCTAGAAGCTGATTGGTGGCCTGGTTTATAAGGTCAGCCAAGCGACAGCTTCGACCACATGGATATACAGGAACAAACCATGCAGTTATCACGAACGCCCATTCCTGCAGCCAGCTCGGAGTTGCCCACCTTTTTCGGCCACTCATTCCAGAAATCAGGATCACATCTTGCATGCCGAGCATTCGATAAGAACCGGTGAGGACTCGGTTACTGCCCATTCGCAGTTGGAGCGCCGTGTGTCCGCGGAATGTTGGTCTCGGTCCTTTGTTTCGATTCGCCCGACGGATCAATTTCGGTCTAACTATCGTTTAGGTTGCAGCGCCTGACGTGACATCGTTACTACTCTGGCGCCAGAGGCACGCATGCATGGAAACCGAATCTCAACTGGGTTCTGAAGAATCACTGAGACCTGAGTCCTCGAAGAGGAAGACATAACAAGCATCAGTGGCAGGGCCTTATCTTAAAAGCCTCATAGAGTTCTCACGGTGGCTTCATCCTGAAGTTCGGACTTTAAGTCATGACCTCACGCAAACATCATGATGCTGGACGACTACATTGAGGGAGAGAAGGTATTGGCTGCGACGTGACAAGACCGTTCAAAGCTCGTCACGCTAATGCCAGCCAATATTGAATTAGCCTGTAGTAGCAGATCCTACCGGTAGCGCGAGGCGCAGACTAGACCCTGCTCTGGGAATGACAGCTCCACCCTTTCAATCAGATAGAAGCAAACCCCTCCCTGAATGAGTTAGCACCTGCGATTGTTGGAGAACAGGTTCCGTTTCTCGAATATATAAAGGGCGAGAGCGCCCGTCGACCCGTCAAGCCAGACGGCTCGAATCTACCTTTTCCTTCCAGACCAAACGAATCTAGAATGTACTACCCTCCAACTCACACCATGTCTCCCTTCTACGTCGGTGACCTCACGCTCGACTCCGTCGATGGAGACAGCGCCCAGCGCCACGCGCACTGGGATGACAGTGCCGTCCACCTCATGGGAGATATTCCTCTCCTCTCACCTGTCTCTCCTACCATTCGAGCGCCCGGAGCAGAAGATATTCTATTTTCTTCCGCCTCTTCGACCTCGACCTCTTCTCCTCAGATGTCTGGTCTCTGCGTGCGAGACTCGCAGTCCGCCCCCGCAGAAGCAGACGAGCAACCCGATGACGAGTGCATGGCAAACCCCAAGGTACTTCACCTCCCTCACTCAATGAGATGGAAAAAAAGAAAAACACTAAGAAGCAGAACAAAAACCGCCGCACGCAAAACCGCCAAGCGCAGCGCCGCTTCCGCGAACGCAAAGAACAACAAAAGACCGCCCTCCTCACGCGCCTCGAAGACCTCCAACACAAGCACGACGAGGTCGCCGCCCTCCTCAACACATTCCGAACGAAAAACCACACCCTGGAAACCGAGCAGACCCGCCTCACCCGCGAAGTCGACGTCCTCCGCAAATGGCGCCGCAAGCTCCTCAGCCTGATGTCCGACCTCGTCCGCCAGGACGAAATGGCAAATGACCAGCTCACGACGATCGCGAAGAGTTGCTCGGATACCTGTTGGCGCAGGGGCATTGAGTACTCGCGGCTGCTGATTACCATGCAGACGCTGCTGTCACTGTTTGAGGAGTTGCAGATTTCGCCGGACGGGGGGTGACATGTCTGCACCGCACCCTGGAGCCTGACTTTCTACACCTGCCTTTTTTGGTCTCCTGCGTTTCCGGGTAATATATAGGCTATGTATGGTATGGATGGCGGAGTGGTTGGTACGGCGAAATTGCCAAGGATTCTAGCTCAAAAAATAATATGCTCATTCCAGCGCGGTTTCACAATGCAAGATTGAATATCCTTCATGCTTCCAGGTTACTATAGGCTACCCCTCTTGCCGTTATTCGGCCAGTCCCCGGCCGAAGCACGAGCCCGGAGCTTGGAGTCTTGGACAAAGCCACCGCGGTGGAGGCTAGCGGGTTAGACCGCCGCGGCGGCTCCAATCACCACGCCCGGCATCGCTGGCGGAATTTCCGGGGCTGACGAAGCAGGTTTGTCATGCGTCCGATGACTGACCAAGATGACTGTGCAGGCTGGCTTTTCTTGGGTGGTGGAGGGGGTTTGTCGGATCAGTCAAGGCAGACAGAACTTGAGAGGAGGGAGGGTTGGACTGTAGGCAGTGCGGCTGAGGATTACTCTGGACTTCCAATGGAATGGAAATGGAATGATTGGATTGGTGGTGATTTGCATGTGACTTGAGTAGAGTGCAGGTGGACTAGACTGCGGACGCAAACCATACTTGAGCTCTGGCTTCTGGTGTCTCTTCAGCCCTTTGAGAACAATATACACTAATTGATTAGATTATTGACTGCACATTGATTATCTCATGAAATAGACTCTCTCGATGAAAGAGCAATAAGCTGATAAATCTTGGAACAAAGTATTGAGATTAGCTGCCTCATACGTGTGTTCTGACTGCTGTCATCAGGTTCCAAAGACCATAGCCATGGGTCCGTCCCCATGGCATAGTTTCGTACCACGTCCTATAGCTAGGTATTCTCCAAAGAGTTTAGAATTCAGATCCTACGCCCATAGCAGACATATCAAATGTATCTCTAGAAAACAGGGAATCGCCCATGTATAATATCTGGACCCCGATCGACCTACGCCACTAGAAGAGATGTCGACTCTGATGCATGATGCATTTCATCACTACCTAGTATCTATATGCTCTGTACTCCATAGCGTTCGTCAATCACCACATCAACTCTACGGAGACAGCAACCTTATTCCCACTCCAAATTCTGCTTCCGCCATGTCCAGGCCACCTAGCACGATTTAAGGAGCTAGGCATAATTTTCCCAGAGAGATCCCCTCGAAAAGGCATGTTGGGGGACAGTAAAAGCGAGCTTTGCCTCTCATGCTGTGCAGGAATTTCGTTGTGCGTTTATTCTACAATGAGGATTAGGTATAGATCAGTATGAAGCTTGTGGCGTAAACGGAATGTCGGAAATGGTTGGATTGTCCCGACACGGTGGTACGTACACATGCATACCCTAACCTAGATTGAGAGCGCTTAATGTATAGAAACATTGAAACACACCCTTGTGCGCTACAACTCTATTTTTATACTTTGCATAAAACCTACAGGCTTGAATGAACGTAGCATACACCCTGGCTGTTGGGCTGAATCTGCTAATGCGGCCGATGTACTGTCTGGGAAGTATATACTGGTCAAGATCGTCTTGACAGATAATCCTGATGTCGCTTCCAGCTTCTACGCTATCCGTGTCCCAAGAAGATGATTGACATACGATCAAGGTTGTCATCCTACCTGCTACGGTCAAGTTCAAGAAAGAAAGTTCAACAAGTCCATTGAAGGCATTTCCAAATTAATGAATGCAACACTAATCCGTATAAGTTCCCGAGAACATTGTCCATAAACATACCATAGCCAACGCTTTTTTCCCAAATCCCCCCAGACAGAAACAACACCTGAAGACCTAAGAGTCATCCTCATCCCCATGCCGCGCCTTCCGAACATCCTCTTTTGAATACGGCGGGACCAGGAAATACAGCACCCCATGCAGCATCGACGCCGTCAGCGGCCCGATCCAGTGGATCCAGTGGTAGTACGAGAAGTGCGACCCGACCATTGCGCCGAAGCAGCGGGCGGGGTTTCCGGCTATCGTCACGAAATACTAGTCAGCAAACGTATACAAATATGGAAATGAGCCCAGCGCGTTAGCTTAGCTAGCTGCGGAAGGGTGACGTACAGAACCCCGTATATCCGTCCCTCGAAATCCCCGTCAGGAACGAGCACGCTCCGACGATGATACCGACGAAGATGGGGCCCAGGGCGGGACCGAAGACCTCGCGCTGGCGCGGGTCAAGACCGACACCGAAGGCGAGGAAGATCATGGCGAAGTCGGTGGTTGTTTCGATGGTAAAGGCGCTTCCGAGCGAGACCATTGACGTGTCGATGTAGCAGCCGGGTACGATGAACTGGTTTCTGTTAGTTTGCCTTTCATCTATTTAGGTTGTACTCTAGAGGTGGGTGGGAACGTACAGATCTCGTGTCAAAGCTCGCTCGTAAGAGCCACCCGGCGATTGCACCTCCAAAGGACTGGAAGGAGATGTAGAGGATTGCTCTGGGGAGCGAGCAGAGACGGCTGAAGAATGTCGCGATGGTGATGATGGGGTTGATGTGCGCGCCGGAGATGGGGCCCGCGGAATAGACGAATAGAGGGAGAGTAAGAACGGCCGAGAGGAGGCCGACCAAGCCCGGGACGAGGGGCCCAGAGTCAAATGCGCTGATTTTCTTAGCTTGTACTCACTCAAAGGTAGCAAAGAGGGAGTACGTACGGGGTCATTTGCCCTAATCCCACGGCGACAAAGCACGTCAAATAGACCAGCAAGCAACTCGCTACAGGCCATCTATCAGCCTTCACTCTTTTCCAACTGAACAACCAATATACAGACCAATGGCCTCGACAACAGCAGCCTTCCACAACTCAATCTGCAGAATGCCCCTCATCGCCAGCGCATCGCGCACGGGGATCCACGGCGCGGCATCGGGGAATTTCTGCAGGATCTCCTCGCGCGCACAGCTGCTTTTTTCCAAGGTGAATTCCTGGTTCGCACCGACCCGCCCGGCGAAGGGGACGACATTGTTTTCCGGGAGGTGATCTCCGGCTGTGCGCCAGAGGCTGGCGTGGGGGGTTTTTGAGAACATAGTCGGATGTGCTTGAGATGGTTTGGCGGAGGAATTGAGTAAGACGTTGAGTCAGTCTATAGTCGGACACGACAAGTCCCGGTGCTCATAGACACTATCTGATATTATTCAGAACGATCACAAGACTCGAACATCCCAAGGGAAACCTGGGGTGCAAGAACCCCTATATGGCGGCCGGGAGCTGGTTATAAAGGTCTTAGTCATGCTTAAGAAGCATTCCGTAACCGACAGCATCAGCCGTGGTAGTCTCACCCAGGAACTGATTAATGAGGCTAGTAATGTATGATGGCTAGAAGGCCCAACCCTGCTTTTGATTGGTAATCGCTAGAAGAGATCAACTTTATTTCAACTGTTGCGTCGAAGTAGGGCTGAATTCTGGTCTTGGCGATCCCGCTTTTATATGTATTCCGCTGTCAAGCAGAATGCCTCATGGTCACTGCTAAGTAACAAGAGTCTGCAACTTAGATAAGTGTATTACTGGCCTCATTAGGCAACAATGACACCCTTCTTATCCCAAGTTTATCTAAGAACCCATCCATCCTCTATCATCCTCCCACCCCAAAGCCCCATCCAATCTAGTTCGTTCCCCCTCTCACGTCCAAGAACCCCCTAATAACCCCCAAAACCTCTGAATTCTTCTCCAGATGCACACTATGCCCTGCCCCCGAAAGAACAACCAGCTGCGCATTGGGCACTTTCTCCGCAATAATTTCTGACTGCTTCGGCGGACAGATCCAGTCCTCTGCCCCGACGATGACGAGCGTCTTTGCGGTGACTTTGTCGAGGGAGGATCTGTAGTCGAAGTATTTTTCTGCTTCGGAGTACAGGTCGTCTATGAATGATGGGGTTAGCTGGCCGTGCCTTCCGGACTGGGTAGGCCTCCTTCTTTTGCGAAAAGGGAAGGAGCGATCCGGGTCGGAGCCCCGAGGCCTGAATCGCTCCTTCCCTATCCATCGGCCATCCCGCAGCGACGAAACTGAAAGGAACGACTCGGGCCTCAAGGCTCCGACCCAGGTAGTTTCTTCCCTGTTCAGCATCATCCGACAGCGACGAAACTAGAAGGAACGACCCTTCCCGCTCCCCTGCCAGCCACTCCTCACGAAAAGGGAAAGAACTCACTATGCGCGACCGCGTTAACAACCATCCCCCTCGCCCTCTCCAACGCGCGATCCGCATCAAAGTTCGCAGCGTCGACATACAGCGGTGCCGCGGCATGCATGACGAGTCGAAACTCCGTATCGTCGATGAAGGATCCGAAGATCTTGTCGCGGAGCATCGAGATGCTCATTCCGGGGGCGCGCTGCAGGCGTGAGGATAGAGTTTCGATCGCTTCAGCTTCGTCTGGATTTGGGGTTTAGTCAAGGATTTGGGTGTGTGCTGAGGGGCAAGGATATACGGTGGTGCGAGGGTGCTGTTCCTCGGAGTATCAAGTGTGATAGATTCTCTGGGTATGTGATGGCGTATTGCTGCGCGAGGAAACCACCGAAACTTCCTGCAATGAGGATTACGGGGTTACTCTTTGAAAAGTGGACACGGAGTGCTTCGATATCGTCGACGAGTTGTGCGAACGTGTAGGGCCCCGTTCGCGAGCTGAGGCCGTGCCCGCGGTAGTCGAATGATAGCACGCGGTAGTTGTCTTGGCTGAGGGGTGAAAAGGCTTGAAAGTCGGAGCTGTGGTCGCCAAAACCGCGGCCGCCGTGGAGGGTGATTATCAGAGGCGTATTTGGATCATTAGCGCCGGCAAGACGGTAGGCGAGGGTTGCACTGTTGATGGAGATATAGGAGACCATTGTCGCAGATGTGGTTGTGTTAGAGGTTTGGTGGGGCGAATGGTCATTTTATATCTCATTTCGATGTTCGTTCTAGAAGCGGAGGGTCTCCGAGGGAAATTACTCTATTTGATCATTCAAGGCTATACCTCCACATCACTGCTTTCCGTCCCTCGCTTGTTCCATCGTTCAGCAATCCTCTGCGACGCGTCAATGCCAACTCCAGTGAAAATCGTCAAAGCAATCACAAACGCCAACCCACTTGGCCACCCGTGTGTCTCCTTGAACTCCGGCGCCTGGCCACTGGGAAACTGCAGCTGCTGGAACGGAATGACGACCGCCTGTCCAAGCGAGACCATGAAGGCCAGCACGAAAGCCCTAAGCTGCTGATCTCCTCCGCACACCGAATTGCACCATCCAGCAAGAATCGGGGTGTAGCAACCGTAACAGCCCGCAAGGATGAAAGCTGCCATCTTCAATCTGTCCGGAACATCCCACGCTACCATGACCGCATAGCAAAATATCAACAGACTGCCAACAGCCGCACAGATGGCGCCGCGCCGTTTCGGCCCAAGTATATCGATGGTGTACCCCGTCGAGATCATAAACACAAAGTTGACCGCTCCCAGAGATGTTGGGATACTGTTGATCTGCGGGATCGAGTAATCGCCCGTTGCTTTCAGCCAGAGCGTAAAGTACTGCATCACATATGAACCACATGTAAGTGTCCATAGACTGTATGCGATGGCGAAAACATAGAGTTGCCAGGCGCCCAGGATCCGGCGGATAATAGTCCAGTCGAACTTCATCTTTGGTGCGCGGCCGTCCTGCTCCATGCGTTCAATCGCTCGTTTCCTTTCCCACTCACTAAGGTAAAAGGCTGTTGTAGTTTCAGGCGTATCCGGATAAAATATCAGACCATAGATAGCAACAGGAACTGCTATGATAAAATCGAAGATGAAAAGCCAACGATAAGCAGGCATTCCTCCTCTGCCCTCCATTCCGCTATACAAAGCTGACTGGAGGTACCCGGAGAACATTTGGCCTAAAACGCCGGACATGACGAAGAGGCCACTCCGTCTGGCAATTTCGGATTTCGTGTACCAACATCCCAGAACGTACTGCACACCTGGCCAGGCAGCAGACTCGAAAAGACCAATGCAGAAGCGCAGAGCGTAGAATTGATGCGCACTAGTGCACTTGTACAAGAAGAGGACGAAAAACGACCACGTGAAGAGGCAGAACGGCAGCCAAAACCGGGGCCGGACGACAGTCAAGATGAGATTCGAAAATGGTCCACCGATAATGACAGCGGCGTTGAAGTAGGTGTTCATCCAGCTGAGTTCGTTGCCCGGGCCGAAGCCTAGATCCGCTGCCAGGCCAGAGGCGTAAGCATTCGTGACGTTGTTCTGATCGAGCTGCTTTACGAAAAAGCATAGACAGCTGAAACTGAGGAGGAACCAATCGAGTTTGAAAATGAGCCATTTCTCAGCTTTGCTGGTGCCCGGCTCATGCCATTGGAAGAAGCGGCGGCGGGGTGTTTGCTCGGTGGACGAAGAATCACAGGAGGATTTGGCGACCGTCGTAGGGTCTTTGCCTGTGGTGTCGTTGACGGAAGCCATGATTGTCGCTGTTCTCATTCGAGTGACCCAACCTGGTTTTATATTGGAGGAACGGACTTGATTGCGCAATCCGGGGTTTGCAGGCTAGAAGGTAGGGTTTCCGTTGTAAATTTCCACATTGGGAAGCCCAACGTGGTGGGGCCGACGGTGGCGGCTTCCCACGCAGCAACACATGGCTGTTTCGCGCCAATGTCGAATTCAAAGATAAGAGCACACAATCGCACTAGCATCCTCGACCGGGACAAGGGACGGCCCAGATCTTGGAGACTCGTCCTCCACGCGGGAATATGTCACGCTCTCCTCCCCGTCAATGAGATCTTGGTAGCACGTGGCTTTGCCTAGTGTCTCGCCTGCCAGGGATACCAACTCTCTTCGCAGTGATCGTAACCATCCTTGCTGCTGGACTTCCGGAGTATAGGCTTCGTGGCTGGCAACAAGCTCAGCGAACTCGATCATGATCCCTGCAAGACGCCGCGCATGCGTCCACTTCTCAGAGAAGCTTTCCAAGATGTCAATAACAGCACGGATCTCATTTCTGGCTGTCAAGGCAGTGCTGCTCTCGTCGCGTACGAAACAGTAAAACATGACGAGGCATGCGGGGACCAGCCGATCGAGGGTGACCCGGTTCAAGGGCAGCTGCTGGTGACTGAGAAGCACGCGATTGTACTGCACAAACTTTCGAACCAGCTCCAGCAAAGCACTAGCGCGCGCTGCACTATGAGCTGATGTACTAGCGTTAAACTGGCATGGATAGTAGAGCAGCAGCAGCAGATGATAGTACCGCGCATTCAACCACCCCATAGTGTCGTGAAGGCGCACATTATCTGGCTCCGGTTTCGTGATCAGACATCCATGGCTATACCAATTTTCGATCTCGGAGCGCAATCGTGTCGTGATGGTACTGCGATCCGCCTGGGTCAGGCTGCCAACGGCAATCCGTGCTTGCAGATGAATTGTCGACAGGATCTTAGACTCCAGTTGCCGCAACTCGATGACATGACGACTGACCTGCAGCATGCTTGCGTGATCTGTGCGTTTTGGTGAGGCAAATTCCACAACTGTGATGGCGGGAAATGGAAGAGCCATTTCTTCCACCACGAGGCCAGGAGTCTCGCCGACGGATACGGCCATCATCCGGTCCAGGCCAAAGATGCTCCAGAAAAGTCGCCGACGGAGCTCAACCGTTTTCGGCGGTAGGTTGTCCTCGACAGTTGGTCGAGTCAGGCCTTGGGCGAGGGCTTGTCGGGTTATGATGCCTACTATCGACCAGGTTGAAGGGCCAATCGGGTCGAACAGCGAGTACAACGCAAGGAGCACAAGTATCTGAATCGAGTCTATGCTCTCTTGCATGATGCATCGCTGCATAATGTCTGCGTATGGGATCTCAAACCCTGATTGAATGCCGGCTGGCGCTTTGCCGGATCGCTCAAGACTGGTGTAACCGATGGCCATGATCATGTACAGAATCTGCTTGATTAGCTATCTCTATAGTAGTATGGGAGCCTTACTTACCGTCGATTCGGTATCGCGACAGCTGGGCGCGGAAGACACAGCAGCCTGTCGGACGCGATCCTCGTCGATGAACGGATAGGCCCTGTAGACATGGTGAAAGAAAGCGTCGACCAACACAGTCAGATTTGATACTTCCACCGGCGGTGGTACATTGATCGGACTTGCAGGTATATTCCACTGCCCCAGAGAGTCATTCGCATTTGCATCCGTGTGCTCCAGACCGTTGATCAACTGCTGAACTCGTGCCTGTAATGCTTCATAGGAGCAATTTCGACCGGCATGGACGCAGTTCGCGCAATCAGGAACCTTCCTATCACATCGTTTCTTCAACCGTCGACATCGATCACACACGGGACGCACACCCGGATTCTTTGGCACAGACGACGGCTCAGAGGACGATGGGCGCTGGAGGCGAAAGCGATGAGTTGCAAAGTTGTGTTCCTTTTTGGCGATTTTTGGCGGCATTTTGCCGATGTTGAGGGGGGAAAGTTCTCCAAGTGGGCCTGGGAAGCGAAGCTATTTATTGGCGTCTTATCAGCATGCAATCGCGTTCTGCGATGGTGTCATTTTGGCTTGGTGCATTGACCCACATCCTGTTTGATGATTTAGGTTGGGGGTAGCCCAGAGTATATAAACGGAGGACATGGGTCTAGAGTAGTGGCTGAGAAAAGGCTACACTGTGCGATCGCTATGGCTATATCTCCTGACATCAACATCTCAATTGGTACGTTTTCTGCAGACCATCACGGGCTCCAACGCTAATTCTCTTAGCAAGACCGGGGTGGGACTTTCTGCGATGTACTCGTGCAAGTCACTGGCCAGCCAAATCGCGTCTTCAAGCTCCTATCGGAAGATCCAGCAAACTACCGTGATGCGCCGACAGAAGCCATCCGACGTGCGCTGGAGGCCATTGAGGGTCGTTCCTTGCCAAAACGCGAAAAACTTGACGCCTCACGAATCGCTTCTTGCCGTATCGGCACTACCATAGCGACAAATGCGCTGCTGCAAGGGAGAGGGGAGAAGTTCGCTTTCTTGGCGACAAAAGGGTTTAAAGATGTGTGTCGAATCGGTGACCAGACCAGACCGAAACTTTTCGACCTCAAGGTTCGCAAGGCGCAGCCGCTGCATGAGAAGGTCGTTGAAATCGATGAGCGGGTGACAATAGAAGACTACGATCTCAACCCGGCTCCTCTTGACAAGACATCGAAAATTATAGATCCGAACCTGGTTCGAACAAAAAGTGGTGAAATCGTCCGCATACTCAAGCCATTGGATGTTGCAGCCGTGCGAGATTCGCTTCTCCAACTGAAGTCAGAAGGGTACACATCTATTGCGATTGCCTTGATGCACTCATATCTGTTTCCTGACCACGAGCAGCAGGTGGCCAAGGTTGCACGCGAGATCGGCTTTCGCTTTGTGACCACCTCATCCGAGATTTGCCCCGTCATCAAATACCTCGACCGCAGCAACTCCGTCTGCTCGGAGGCGTTCCTATACCCAATTGTACAACAGTACATTGCCGATTTTGAAGCCGGGTTCTCTACTCTCCCCCTGCGAGTTGATTTTATGTGCTCTGATGGAGGATTGCGATCAGCCGCGAAATTTAGAGGAAATGAAGCGCTTCTCAGCGGACCGGCTGGTGGTGTCGTCGGTATCGCGAAAACGTGCTTTGACGATGAAGATGGCACACCGGTTATTGGGTTCGATATGGGTGGTACCAGCACAGATGTCTCACGGTACGACGGTACCTACGACTATCTGAGCCAAACGCTCATTGCAGGACGCATCATCACCATTCCCATGTTGAATATTGCCACGGTCGCCGCTGGAGGTGGCTCGATTCTGGCTGCCCGGAATGGCCTCTTTGTGGTAGGGCCAGAGAGCGCAGGCTCGCATCCAGGCCCAGCCTGCTATCGAAAGTGCGGGCCCTTGACCGTCACAGATGCCAACCTCTTCCTAGGAAGGTTGCTACTCTCGTCATTTCCGTCAATCTTCGGGCCGAATGCGGACCAGCCGCTTGATTATGAAGTCACCGCGGAGAAGTTCAAGACAATCACGGAGGAGATTAACTCGCAGACTGGCCAGACTCTAACGACTGAAGAGGTTGCCTTGGGATTCCTTGATGTCGCAAACGAGACCATGAGCCGTCCAATCCGAAATGCCACCGAGGCACGAGGCTTTCATCCAGAACGCCATAACCTGGTCAGCTTTGGTGGTGCAGGAGGCCAACACGCATGCTCGATTGCTCAGCGGTTAGGGGTAAAGCGCATTTTGATTCACAAATACTCGTCGATCCTTTCTGCCGTTGGGATCTCCAAAACAGAGCTACAATCGGAATCGGTCGAGCCGTATGTTGGCGCCTTTGAGCTGCCGGCGCTCGCTAACATAAACGCTCGGCTAGCCGCGTTGAAGGAAAGAGTTAAGGCCGACTTACTAGACCAAGGGGCAACCGTCCAGTCCATTCGTTTCGAAGAGTCGCTCAGCTTGAGGTATCAAGGTACTGACACTAACCTGGTTATAAGCAAACCACTGGGCGAAAACTACGGAGAAGCCTTTTGCACGAGACACAAGCGCGAGTTCGCATTTACTCTGGAGCGGCCCGTAATTGTAGACTTGCTTCAAGTCCGTGGCACAGGCGCTACGGGCGCTCTAGGCGCGGTTGCCTGCTCACCATTCCCTGCTCTGCAGCATCTCAAACAGAATCCTCAGAGCGTTGCTCCCCAGTCACAATCCAGAGTATTCGTCGAATCCTCCTGGAAGGAAATTCCGGTGTATAAGTTGGGATCTTTGTCGTCTGCGGTGATTCACGGACCGGCCCTCATAATCGACGCTACCCAAACCATCTTCGTCGAGCCACAGTGGCAGGCGTACATCCTCCCTGAGCACATGGTCCTCGAAAGGCTTGAAGCCACACAGGCCATAACGGCCGAACTTGGGACCCAAGAACTCAGTCCAATCCAACTGCCAATATTTTCGCACCGATTCATGTCTATTGCCGAACAAATGGGCAACACTTTGCAACGCACGTCGATCTCCACCAGTATTAAGGAGCGCCTCGACTTTTCCTGCGCTATCTTCTCCCCAGACGGCAGGCTCGTAGCAAATGCTCCACACATCCCCATCCATCTTGGAAGCATGCAGTTCGCTATTCAGTATCAGCACCGACTGTGGGAAGGCAAACTCCGGCCAGGAGATGTGCTGCTTACCAACCATCCTGAATGCGGCGGTACTCATCTCCCCGACCTGACGATTATCAGTCCTGTTTTCACACACGACGGCAAGACCATCGCATTCTATGTCGCCGCTCGTGGTCACCACACTGACATTGGCGGGAAAGGCATCTCGGCAATGATGCCAGACTCGAAGGAGCTTTGGGAGGAGGGACTGAATGTAAAATCTATGAAGATCGTCTCAGATGGAGTCTTCCTAGAATCGGATGTCCGCGATGCCTTCCTCGCTGCCGGCAATCTTCCAGGCTGTAGCCCGACGCGCCGTCTGAACGACAATATCTCTGACATCAAAGCGCAAATCTCATCGAACCAACGGGGGATTCTCCTCTTACAAAACTTGTGTGAAGAGTTCTCACTTCCAGTCGTACATCGCCATATGCTTGGCATCCAGTCAAACGCTGAGCTTGCCGTCAGAGAATTCTTCAAGAAGACCAGCCTCAACAAGCCGGAACCTCTGACCGCAGTCGACTACTTTGACGATGGTACTCGTATTCAAGTCACAATCACAATCGACCCGGAGACAGGTAGCGCAGTCTGGGATTTTGCCGGCACCGGGCCGCAAACATGGAGTAACTACAACTGCCCGATTTCCGTCACACACTCCGCCGTCATATACACCACGCGCTGCTTGATTGACATGGACATTCCACTCAACGACGGATGTCTCGCTCCAATTGATATTCGCGTCCCGATGGGGTCTGTCTTGAATCCCACTGCTGCTGTTGCTATCTGCGGTAGCACCCTCGCTAGTCAGCGTATCATCGACACTATTCTTCGCGCCTTTGGCGTCTGTGCCGCCTTCTCAGGATGTGCAAACAGTTTCGGCTGGGGTCTCGGAGGTAAGGATCCAGCAACAGGTCTAATCAAACCTGGCTGGAACTACGGAGAAACCGTAGGTGGGGGTTGTGGAGCTGGTCCAACCTGGGATGGAGAAAGTGCCATACAATGCCACTCAACGAACACGAAGATCACAGACGCCGAGGTTGTTGAAAAGAGGACTCCCGTTATAGTTCGTCAACATTTGGTCCGATATGGGAGTGGAGGCGCAGGGAAATTCCGCGGCGGAGATGGAGCGACCCGGCTGATCGAGGCCAGGATTCCAATGCGGTTCAGCATCTTGAGCGATAGGAGGGTGTATGCGCCCTATGGACAGGAAGGAGGGGAGGATGGAAGTGTTGGGAAGAATTATGTGTATCGGTGGAATGAGGGTAAAATCGGTTATGAGCAGATCTCGCTAGGAGGCAAGGCCGAGCTAAGGCTGGACGCCGGAGAATTGATGGAGGTGAATAGTCCCGGAGGTGGAGGCTGGGGGCGCCCAGGACGTGAATAGTCGACTATACTCGATGCATTCTGTGCTATCAAGCTCATACCGCTATCCTAGCGATGATCTGTTCGGACAGGAGCCCATTGGTGCAACAAAAGTACCTTTAGCGTGGTACATCCGATCGAGCCTCACATCAGGTTCGAAAATCCTCGGCCAAGGCAGGGCTGCGCCACTGTGCAAAAAGTTGTGCGTTCCTCATCTCTTCATCGTACCTGTAAGTATAACACGCGTTAGCGATCATAGAAACCATCCCACGTCCCCTTCCGAGATCGGACGCGCCTGGTTATTCCGGCTGCCCGTGAATGTGATACCGACCTGTAAGAGAAATAGATCCTTTGCGTCGTCTCGACGCTAGCTTGATGCTGGAGCGTCTTGCAGTCCCTGAAGCTAGCATCGTAACACCCCGCCTCCGAACGCGTCGGATCGCCGAACGCGTCTTCGCAATCGTCTGTTGCCGTAATTGAAAGGAAACTAGCACTCCGACCGCAAAAGAATACCAATTGGTCGAATAAACCAGCAAATACATGATAGATCGCGACGAGTCACTGAATCGAGGATTTGTTGACAGCGTGGATGGTGTTGTCAAGAGGAAGCGGGGGAAGCCGGGAGAAACATGCGCGCAAACAAAACAGGAAAGAGCGACCCTGCGCTCCTTCCCTCGTCTATTCTGCTCTGAATTGTTGAAATCAAGCCTCCCCCACGCTACCATATGTACACCACTCATGCAACCATCATGCTATATACAAGTTTTCTAGATCCCTCTATCCGAAATCGTGTTGACCCCTCTATTCGATCTACCCCGCACCCCCACAATCTCGAGCTCAGAAATACTGTAGTAGCTGCAGCTCAGCTCAACCCACTGACGCGGCGATGCGGTGCGATGCCTAGTTCGCCGCATCCCTTTCGCTCAACAGCTCGTCGATATGCGGGTTAAGCCAGTACCCCTCCAAATCCTTCCTGCTCATTTCTCTGGCTCCCTGAATGAGCCCCTTGCATTTCTCCCCTGAGCCACAGTTGCACTGGAACGCCTGGTCCATCTCCCACTCGGAGCTTGGGTAGAAGAAGGTCAGCGCATCGCCAGCGTGTAGCGGGCGCTCGTCGACAACGCGGACCTCCATCCTGTGCATGTCGAAGTTTAGCGATGGCGTGCAGGAGTGGTTACAGAAGACAAGGTCGGAGTTGAGCTCGATGTGGCTATCGCGGCCGGTTTGCACGGAGGTATAGGCCTTTGTCCCCGGGGTTGCGGTGGTGATTTTGGCGAAGAGGGAGCCCGCGGGTAGGGAGACTTCGGAGTAGGCACCGCTGGCGAAGGCTTTTGTGCTGCGGGAGACGTGGATGAGGCCCGGGTGGGTTGCTGGCGGGGAGAGAGGTGTAGGAGTTAAGGTGGGTTCTTGGACGGCAATGGGTGCCATTTTGATGGAATCTGGTGAGTGAAGATTGCGGTTTGGATGCCTGACGCAAAAAATGAAAGAAGGATAATGCTGGAAAGTCTCGGGGGATCGTTGTTTATATGGTGACGCTCCTTGTCTGGACGCTGAACCTTGAACCTCGGAACTTGGGCTGTTCCAAGGATGGCCGAAGCCGGTGGGCCTGCCAATTGCCCTGTCGAATGCGTTGCAGTCCGTCCTGAATGGACTATTCTTATTGACGTATCGCCGGAAATAGCCTCAAACTTGGCGGCTGATCTTCTTCCATCTATCCGAGGTACTAGACTGCCGCCGCCAGCTCACATCATCACATGGCATGCCGTGCAGATCGCACGGTGCCTGAAAATCACCTGCATCGGTAACAGTACTTGGTTGCCTTCTGTGGCACCATCTATTCTCTAATTATAGTAAACTACAGGAGGGTCTTTAATTCCTCCCCCTTCAACCACCTCTCCAGATTCTCCGCGACCTCATCATACCACCCGTGGATCTGCTCATCGCCGTATCCCATGTGCGGCGACAAAATGACCTCACTCCGCCCATCCCGGCCCCACGCCGTGGTCCTCCACCGGGAATCAAGAGGAAGCGGCTCCGGATCAAAAACATCAATCGCAGCGCCCTGAACGGCTCCAGCATTCAACACCTCCAGCAACGCCTCCTCATCAATCAATGGGCCCCGAGACGTATTAACCAACAGCCCCGTCTTCTTCATCGCACTCAACTCCTCTTTGCCGACAACCCCACGGCTCCTCTCTGAGAGAACATTGTGCAAACTAACCACATCCGCCTGCGCGAAAAAGTCCAGTTTCCCACTCACAGCGACAAAACTCCCCTTGACCAACCCCAATCCCTCGGCCGCCTGATCGGCCTTCTCCTGCGTCAGATTCGCCGACCACGCAATGACCTTCATCGAAAACGCCTCGATCGCAATCTTCGCGACTGAAGAACCAAGCTTACCCAACCCGACGATCCCCAGCGTCTTCCCCGCAAGACTAACACCCAGCGATCCCTGCCAGTATGCGCCGGCTTTCAGCGCCGCGTCGTCCCGCGGTACGTGTCGCGCAAGGGCGAGGATGAGCGCCCAGGTATGTTGTACTGTAGAAGGCGTCCCGACCGGTCGGCGCGCGGTGCCTGCGACGTGGATACCGCGTTCGGCGCAGTAGGCGATGTCGAGGGAGAGGTTGCGGGTGCCTGTTGTGAGGAGGAGTTTGAGGTTGGGAAGTTGGGCGAGCGTTTCGCGGCGGAAAGGGGTGCGTTCGCGCATGGCGAGAATGACATCGAATGGGCGCAGTCGCTCAATCAAGGCATCGCGTTGAGCGTCATCTCGCGGGTCCAGTGTTTCGGGGAAGTGCGAGATTTCGATGCGGTCTTCTAGGTGAGCGAAATGCGGGGCTGCGATGCCCTGGTAGTCGTCGAGGATGGCGAATCTTGGTTTGGACATTTTGTTGACTTTCACGATTGTGAAGATCCCTCGATTCCTTGAAACTGGTGGGTTGCGAAACCAAGAGGGGCTCTGGGGGCATTTACGTCTTCTAGCGGGGTAAAACTTCTGCCCCGCGGCGGTCGCCCTCGGGACTCGATGACTCCATCAAGGTGAGAATTGCGTCTTCATCCGACTGACAATCATGGAATAGAAGGTCCAAACACAGTTGACTCTTGAAATCCAACCTACTTTATCTAGTGACCACCCCCAATCGCCTCAAGATCGGTCAAGTACTTCCCCGCAAACTCCTCGAAAGTCGTCAGCTTCCCCTCAACCAACCCCACCGTCTCCCTCACCTTCTCCGCGGTCCCAGGCCCATAATACCCCGGCTCATCAATAAAGCTCATCATGGCCACCATCCTCGCGCCCATCTCCTCCTTCATGAACCCCGCAAATACCTCCTTGGGAAGCGCGCGGTACCTCACAGTTTCCCCAGAAACCTTCGAAACAACCTCCACCATCTCATTAAACGTATAAAGCTTCGTAGCCGCATACATGACCTTCCCATCCATCCCCTCGGGATCCCTAAGGAGCGGAGTGGCATAGAGCCCAAAATCTGCAACCGTCTCAACAAGCGGAATCTTCGTTTCCGGGTCATTGACTCCGACAACCAGGTAACTCCCATCATCCTGCTTCCGGGGCATCATGACAGTCGTGAAATTCGACATGAACATCGCCGGCGCAATGAACGCACTCTTCAATGGTAGCCCACGGATATACTCCTCGATCTCGGCCTTGGTGTCGAATTGGTCCACGGGTCCATTATCCCAGAGGCGGGCGCAGTGCACGGCCGTGCTGAAGATGAGGAACTCAATGCCCCCGGCAACAGCTGCGTCGGCGACGGCTTTGGCCTGTCGGAATTCGCCTTCCTTGAGATCCTTCTCGTAGCGGGTTTCGGTGATGAGCACCACGGTGTGTGCGTTTTCGACTGCGCGGGGGAGGGAGGAGGGATCGTCGAGGTTCGCTTCGACGATCTCAATGCCCTTTTCTGCGAGTGCGATGGCCTTTGAGCTGGATGTGTTGCGGGTTATTCCGCGGAGCGAGTACTTCTTTGAGAGCTCCGGGTGGTTGAGGACGGTGGTGAGGATCGAGGAGCCTTGCTGGCCGGTCGCGCCGAAGACGACGAGTTTGGATTGAGGAGACATTGTTGGAGCTTTGAGTTGTGGTTGTTCTTTGTGTCAATTACTTGCTTTATTCGATGTCGATGTCGATGTCTATGCCTCTATCCTTGTCGCAAAGAATGATTTATATACTAGAATCTACAGGTCTTGATTGGATACAGCTGGACTTGCGCATTCTAATTCCGAACAATCTCGACGGACACCGACCTTAGATCCGGCCGGAGATAAGCGTCGCGTCAGTCAAGCCCCACTTTACTACTATCAAATCCTGGGCCTTGCCCTACATCGGACAAGCAGGCTCTACAGTCTTCAACCTCGACGAGGATTAAGCTCTATTTCCGATCAGCATCTTCCAAGGTTCGTCCGAAGCACTGTCCGAAGCGATACGGGCAGCATGTTCCGCCGCGGCGGTGGAAAGTCGAGTCCGGATGTCACTACTGGTTGAAGACTTCGTTCATATACGGAGCATGCAGGTTTATTTGCTGGATTTGTTTCGCTAGACTAATCTGGTCATCTATTTCCTTGTATTCTTCAAACGACTCTCGTAATCTGGATTTCAGCCTGACTGAGAACCTATCTCTCTACAGAGCCTAACCGTGCCCTAAATCTCATGTACCGGAAACCCATACTCAGGCCGACTAACCAAATTCCTACACAGCCCGATCATACTTCTCAAAAACTCCTTCCGCGCATCCCAGTCCATTCCTCCGATATTATATCGTCTCGAGCGCAGGACTTTCAACGCGCCCTCTGCCGGCTCGTTCCCTCGAATAGACCGGATATAGGCCGCCGATGCAACCGCGCGGATGAATGTGTATCGGAAGGGCTTGTCGAAACTAATGAGAAAGGCATCATATTCTTCCCGTGTGGCATCGAAGTTGTAGACCATGTTTAGCTGCAGGAGTAGTTGTGGGATTTCGTACCGCGCCATACCGAGCTCGCCTCGTTTTCGGTTTGCCTGTCGGAGAAGATAGTCTTAGACACATACAGTCCAAACATGGTCAGCATCAAATGAGAAATGTGGGACGTACCGTGATAACAGCCAACGGAATCCCAGCTACCATTTTGAGTACCCCATCCGTCCTATCGCGACCGACATGCGAGACAGTCGCGTCGACCCTCTGTCCGTATTTCTCCTTCCGCGAGAGACCGAGCTCTGTGAGGGGGATGTGGTCGTGCTGTCTTACGCGTCTGCGAACGTTAGCTTGAGAATGGACTGGTACCAGTATAGTAGTTGTAGAGAAGTGAAGAAACGTACATCCGTCTATCCCGAAATACCTCTCTCACAATATCATCAATCAGATCGATAGTATCATAGATACCTCCAAAATCAAGCGTCCCATAGCTCACGCCGTACTGGATGGCTGTGAAGAAGTTGAAGAACGGAATCGTTGGATCGATGCCTTTTGATCTGTCTGGTCTGTCGGAATCTAGAACGAGCCAGGGGGGATTCCGGAGGCATTTTTTCATCTTTTTGAACTCTAGTTTCCGGTTAGACTTTTATGCTAGCAATGAGGCTCGAGGATGCCTTACTTTTACTATCATCCGGCGGAATGTACCGTGGGTCTATAATCATCTCAATCGGCACGTCGGCCTCATGCTCGACATTCGCGATGCGCAGATGCTCTAAAGTCCATTTCTCCGGGACTTGGTAAAGCAGTAAGGTGTCTCGTTTTGGTGCTCTCGAAATGACTCTCGAGGATGACTCATTCTGGCCGTTATTCGGCGTGGCAGGCCTCGTTCGAGGGTCAAACCGTCTGAAGATATCATACGGGAACTTTCGCGCCTGTGTGCGTAGGTTATTTCGTGTAGGGGGCATATTGTGTAGGTCTTGTTTTGTATATGGAATGTTTATTTAACTTGGTGGTGGATGAGGTTATATTTGAGATGGGAATGGCATCTTTGGAGACAGGTAACAATGAATTTCACGTTTCCTTTCATCGTCCAAGGAAACATGAAGGGTTTGAGGTGTTCTGTGATGGAGTCAAAGGCAGAAAATAAAGGGCAGCTTAAAGGGGTGAACAAAGAGCCCTCCAACATGGACAAAGAATGCCAACTCCCAGCTATTAGCTTGGTCAAACAATTCTATGACAAGAGGAACAATCAATCAGATACAAGACCTATCTGTCAGGTAGACTTTGGTACAGCGTAAGGAGGTTAGTGCCTGTATAATCTGGCACATAGTTTAAATGGCTATTAGCCCTTGGATTGATTCACCAATTAATATTCCCTGAAGATCACCAACTAGCTTTCCATTTTATATACCTTCTTGTAGCCGCGAATACCTTCGTCCAGGCTATCTAGTATTAGAGTATACTTTCATTTCAGCTCGTTGATGCACCGTTGAACATGACAGCGGGAACTACTAGTAGTTCCCACATATAGTATGCTGATGGAATCTGGAGACACTTTAGACTTGTGCTTCGAGAATCGAGATTGCTGAGGACTAATCCTAATTTGCTATTGAATGCAATAACACTTTTGTCTGAGTATGTGCATGAAGCGAGCAACTATATATTACGTACGGTGGATCTTGGCCACCTAACTAACTTGCCCTAGAACAGGCAATCGCCTACGCGACGCGTGCTCTAGGGCCACTCCCTACATTTATTCCAATTCCCATTCCAGATCTTAACTCTTATTGTGATAAGGCCCATGTATGACTGGCCCAAGGCTCAGCACATCCGATTCTGTGGTAAGAGAGCTCCTGTAGATGCCTCGTCATGTGACATCCTCCCAGCCCCCTTTTCGAGGCCCTCTCAGGTCCCTTTCTTGAGAACCATCACCATCACCATCAACACAAACAATGTTACTCCATTTTGGACCTCTAAGAGCCAGCGCTCGCCGAATATGTCCCTTCACCACCAGGAAAATCTCACATACCCCGCGATTTATACCCCCAGGGACTCTCGTCGAGGAAGAGACACTGCCACATTACAACCCTGCCTATTAGTACCCTATCAAAATCGGGGATGTGTACAAAGACAATTATCAGATTACAGGGAAACTCGGATACGGAGCATACTCGACGAGTTGGCTATGTCGGGATTTGCAGTGCGTTTTCTCATGTTACTTGAACCTGGCCCATGCTAATCACAATACCGAGAGTCGACAAGCACAAAGTCCTCAAAGTATCAACCTCGCTACCGGATTTTCCCAGCGCAACAGACCGCGAGGTTAGGATCTACGAGCACCTCTCCAAAATTGAGTCCACGCACCCAGGACAGGGTCTAATTCGCGAACTGTACGACTGTTTCGACCTCGCTGGCCCAGGCGGTAAACATCAGTGTCTTGTCCTCCAGCCAATGCATATGACCCTGTATGAGATGATGAGGATGAATCCTAAGCCGTTCGATATGCCGCTACTGAAAATGACGGTTCGGCGGCTTTTATTCGCGCTGGACTTTTTGCATAGTGAGGCGGGGGTTGTTCATACTGGTACTAACATTCTCCATTCCTCAATATTACAAGGTGTCCTGGGCTAAGTCGAACAGACCTCAAGACCGATAATCTCATGCTCAGCATCGAAGATCCGAGCATGCTGGCTGACTTCGCTACAACCGAGATGGAGAATCCCAGCCCTCGGAAATCGATAAATCACTCACGTACTATATACACAAGCCAAAAATTCCGCCCTCCTATCAATGGAAAGGGCCATGGCCTCCCAGTTCTATGTGACTTTGGCGAAGCAAGAGTCGGCAACACACAGGAATCCGGCCCATTTGTCCAGCCTCATATATACAGGTCGCCAGAGGTGATATTCGAAATGCCGTGGGGTTGTCCTGTGGATATTTGGAATCTTGCTGGACTGGTGAGCTGTTCCAATCCTGCTCTTCCGACCCTTGGAATTTGATTGCCTTGCTAACTATGTCTGAGATTTGGGATCTGTTTGAGGGAGAGCATCTGTTTGGTGATATCTTCAATGCTCGAGGGCGGCATGATGCGTTCAAGCATTTGGCTCTAATGGTCGCTCTAGTCGGGCCTCCCCCGAGCGAGTTTGTACGACGGAGTGAGACGGCAGAGCAGTGTTTTGACGCGAGCGGTTAGCCTCTGCCCTACGTTGCTTGACAAAACCTAGTCTTCATTTTCAACTGACAAAGGCATAGGTGCCTGGAATGCTCATGATGAAGAGCCCATACCTATCGTTTCACTCCAGACTCGTGAAAGGCGGCTTGAGGGCGAGGAGAAAGAGTTATTCCTGGCGTTCATAAGATCCATGCTCAAGTGGATGCCAGAGGAACGGCACACGGCCAAGCAGCTTCTCGAGCATCCGTTCATGTTGTAACCTGTTGGTGTCCGCCAGTAGATTGACGACTGCTTGCGTCTAGACTTCTCGCCCCGGTGTACGTAGGGTTGGGGCGGTTTGGTTATTATTTTATGGTCATCTTGCCATCAGCCAAACCCTCACATGGCTTGCTGCTGTCATGTCTCAGCGGGTTGCCCCCTGACCCAATCCGTAATCGAATCCATCACCGCCCTTTCTAGCAGGCTCACCCTTGACCTACTGCCCCTCGATCTCGCATAGTCTACGGGCGCTGCGCCTTCGTTATCGCACAAATCCGGATCAGCATCGGCTTTGAGCAGAACATGGACAACTCCCTTGCGTCCTTCACCAGCTGCGAAGGACAGAGGAGTCCTCCCGCAGTTCGCTCTGGAATTAGGATTGGCTCCGTTCCTGAGCAGCCACTTCATGACCCTGCGTGCGGTATACAAGTTCTGTTCGACCGCCGCATAGGACAAAGGCGTTCTCCCCAAATTGTCCTTTGCATCGACGTTTGCCCCTTTGCTGACGAGAAGATCGCTCATTCCTCGATAGTCTTGCTTAGCGGCATAAAATAGAGGCGTTTGTCCGTCAGTGTCCCTAACATCAACGTCCGCTCCTTTTTTGAGCAAAAGCTTCGCGACAGCGGTCAAAGAGGACGAATCGGCCGCGTGGGATAGAGCAGTTTTGCCAGAGTTATCCTTCGATTCCAGGTCCGCACCATACTCGAGAAGAAGCACCACGTCTTCCACACGGCCCGCTTCGGCAGCGTAGCTGAGCGGTGTTCTTCCAAAAAGGTCCTTGCACTCCACATCAGCTCCGTGTTCGAGTAGCTGTTCTACCGCCGTGGACGACGACTTGGAGGTGCCCGGCACAGCGGCCGCATGCGATAGAGCGGTTCTCCCAGAGTTATCTTTCGAATCAGGGTCGGCTCCCGCTGCGAGTAGCATTGATACTGCGTCGCTTCGAGTAATGGCCATTGATAATGGACTGCGGCCGTCATTATTCTTGGCCTCGAGATCAGCGCCTTTGGATATTAGAAGTTCTGCAAAGGCCATCGTCCTGGCGTGGATCGGAGATGCCCAGTGAAGGACACTCAAGCCCTCAGAGTCGGTGGAATTGAGGTCAGCGCCATTATCGAGAAGCAGTCTCACAACACCTTCGTTCCCGCGCCGTACTGCTAAAGACAACGAGGGAACGCTAGCATGGCTATTCAAGGTATGTCTCGAGTTGGGATCGGCGCCATATGCAAGCAGCAGTCCAACCACTGCTTCATGGCCCTCTGTTATTGCATACCACAGGGCAGTCCTCCCGTGTTTGTCTTCGTGGCGTACATCTGCTCCCAACTTGAGTAGCATCTCAACGATGCTCATAGAATTCCTCTGTGACGCGAACGAGAGTAGTGTCCTGCCCTCGATATCCTCGTCTACCTGGTCACCCAACGATGGGTCCATCATCAGGAGCATGCGGGCTATTTCTTCATTTCCGCTCATCACAGCAGCATGGAAGGGATGACCGTACCTCTCCGTTGAAGGGGTTAGGGGTGAACCTGCATTAATCTCTTCTTCCAGAAGGTGTGGATAGTTCCTCTCTGCGAATATGTACATTCGATCCCCAGAATTGTAGCGTCGTGTGTTATGTTTCTCGTACAGGTTGTTCTTAAGGATCCAGGCGTCGCATGGAAAGTTTCCCAAAAAGACTGTCTGCTTTGCCCCGTGAGCACTGGCTGTGTTTGCATGGTGGAGCACATTTTCAACCGCGTATTGAAGGAAAGGGTAGAGTGACGAGGCCTTTTTCCTCAGATCACGGCATACCGGATTCTTACTCGGCGGCAGGTTCGTCCAGTAGGGCAATTGGACCGAAAGGTCGATGTTCATGTACTCCAGGCAGCAGTTTCTGAGTGCTTCGTGGCTTGGGCCTGCAGCAATGCTACCAACTGTCACATTGACAAGGCTCTCATCGATGAGAAATTCCCTGACAGACTCGTGGATGAATTGCACAGTGGGCTTCCTACCCTTGGTGACCTCGACGAGGCCTTTCGAGGAGTCGAGCACGAATTTCTTGATAACTTCTTCGTCAACCTCTTCCGCGGTCCAGCTGACTAAATCCGATGAGCACATTGTCCCTGCTAGAATGGCGAAGTAGAGTTCTTCTTGGGATAGATGGCGCCTGGCATAAAGTATCCATTGTAGACAAAGTAGAGTGTTCGTCATGTCGTTGTTATCACGGGTCAGTATATCCTTTAGGAGTGATTGCAGGCCGTCTGGTATCTCCTTGAGCCTTTTCCCTAGCGCGTGAAGGCGCCCGCGGTCGTATTCCTTATTGAGAATCTGCACAACCAGCACAACCCACAGGAAAATCCCCGAAGCTCGCCCTATTATGTCGTCCTTGATCTTTAGGGCTTGCTTGCTTCGGCCGGCTTTGAGCTCGGCATGGACATAGTCCACAATATCCTGCTTATGTCCATCTTGGTCCTGCAGCACTAGCTCGATTTTGTGGTCGATTGTAATGTGTGGGTAGTGGCGACTTGAAAAACACACGAGTAGCGGACAACCCTTTGATGCCGCTAGCTCACCCAACTGCTCAAAAAAGGAGAGCATATCCCGAATCTCCGCCTCGTCGCCTTCGTCCAGGGCGTCGATATAGCACCGCACCGGGCGATCTTCGGCCTGAAGTTTCTCAACAGACACCTTGAGTAGATACTTCAAGGTCTCAGCATCCCACTCTCGAGCCTGATCGGGGGTTATGAAGGTTGGTAGCATGTCGAAAATACTATGCAAACCCGGCAGGTGGTCTAGAAGCTGGTACAAAAGAGCACGAAGCATACCTACCACCGTTCTTTCCAGCGCCTCGCCTCTCGCATTGAAAAAGAACGAGATTGTTGTGGCATTTGCCAGCTCTTGAGCCTGTGTAAAAGCAAACTTCATAATCGTCGATTTACCCGCGCCGGGCTTCCCTTTAATCCATAGAAATCCGTGATGTTGATCAAGAAGCTTGGGGTCAAGCCAGTCCTTGTACTCCGGGCAGGTCAGGATCCATTGGCATGTCTTCGAGTGTGCCATTCTGACGGTTCGGTGACGGCTATCCAATTGTTCAAAGCCCAGAGACTCGTGATACAATCGCCGCTGCTCTGGTGACAGTCGGGCCTGCTCGTTGACAGCAACTCCGCTTTTTGGTTGGTTCGAAACGAGGGCATGTTTATGGTTTAGTGACGGTGCGTCGATGCGGGGACCGGTCTCCGTAGAGGCGACGGGCAGGTATATTAGGATCTCTCTTGTGACTGTAGCGGCGGCTGAAGCAGCAAATGGTTGGAAAGCTTTGTTCTTATGCGAGTCGGCGTAATCACAGATGCCACGGATTACCAGGCAGGGCAGTAAGTTGACGACGCCGGCGGCTTCCATCTCAAAACAGAGAACGCCCTCGAGGGCAGAATTGATCATGTCCCTTGTACGACCGAATTTGATAACCTGATTTCCAGAGGCGATGGTGCCGAAAAATATGTGAAGATTGTCGTCGCTGCGCTGTGACCGATTCATAACCATGCCCCTTTGACAACCATCACAAGTGTCTCCCTCGGGGTGGTCGTAAGAAGAGTCGAAAAGAACATCTGCGTCACTGGAGGGTCGTTCAACGAGGTACCGCCGCATCCTCTCCTTAGCGACGGTGTCATTTAGATTGGATTTAAATTTCGCGACCGCTGTCAACAGCGTGTGCGACGGCGCGTTCATAGAGCCAATGCGCTGAAACCCGCCAGGGACGGTCTTGCCAAAATCATACTGGACAACGCCCCCGTACGGTCCGACGGGCTGACCGACAACGACATCGCCAAGTCGAATGTCAGCCTTGTCGCTCGGAGCACCACCGGCGATCCCCACAAGAAGGAACGATTTGAGCCACGGGTACGCGGAAAGCATATGCGTTGCGCTCGCGGCAGCGGCATTTGTTCCCATGACCCCTGCGGGTAGGCAGCCGATGACCACATTGTGGTCGTGGATGCGACCGGTAGAGAACTCGCCGTCGGACTCGTCGTACAGCTCATCCAGAACCGACTTTGCCGCGGCATATTCCAGCGCGAGGGGACAAATCCATCCTACGGTGAAGCTCGCAGGAGAGGGTCGACGCCGTTTCATGGTAAGAAGTTCAATGGGTCGATGGACATTCTGTTAGCAACAGCAATTGGGCGAGGGATGAAAATATGAGGAAAAAGAGAGAGGAGGGGAGCAGGAAGAAAACGACGCCGGCAAGCGCCCAAATGAGGCTGAGGCCGGGGCAGGTCCAATCAGCGCCGTTCAGGATGCAGCATCGCCCCCCTTCCAATCACAGACTAGGTACTAGTACCATCGCTCTACCATTTCGTGGCAACTTAATAGCGCAAGCCATTGACGACTATTTAATTGCTTAAGCGGAAGTGCCTGGTCTTCCAGCTGAGTTGGAAAGAGATAAGGGGATGGTTGGGATGAAATCACATTCTATATCCCACACGTATGCAAACCACAAGGAGTGTTCGCTATGCCAGGTATCGGATAGTACACTGGAAGTCACTTGTTGTCCAGGAAGGATAGGGTATATGCTAGATACAAGTTATTTAAGCGCCTCAGTTCACCGCTACCTCTGGAGTCCTAATGCCCGTCCTCTTGTAATAGATGGAAGAAGAGCTGTTCTATGCTGTGTCAAGTGAGCCCGA
This sequence comes from Aspergillus carlsbadensis, assembly GCA_025688815.1. Lineage (NCBI taxonomy): Eukaryota > Fungi > Ascomycota > Eurotiomycetes > Eurotiales > Aspergillaceae > Aspergillus > Aspergillus carlsbadensis. The sequence goes on along the minus strand of MU628161.1, from coordinate 701,731 downwards.
AAAGCAGAGGACGTGTCCTTAGGTAGTATCAAAAGTCGCCAAATAGTCTGCATGGGAATCCGCTCTCAAATGCAATCAGGTAAAAAAAAATAAGAAACTACCCCTAGAGCCGTGACACCTCGCTAACCCCAACAACCGCCCCCTCCACGTTCCCCTCCACCTCGTCAACGCAAACGCCATCAAACGCCTCCGCCCGATTCTTCAACCTCGTCGCTGCCTGTTCCTCACTCGGCTGATCACGCACCGCCTGGTCGAGCTCCATCGTTTTCCGCGCAACCTTTACAGCGAGTCTCGAGTCCCAGATCCCTTCGCGGCGGTTACAGATTGACAAGAGGTGCAGCGCTTTTTGCTGCACGGCGGGGTCGCGCGAGCGTGAGGCTGTTAGGCAAAGGGGTGGGACAATTCCCAGGGAGAGGGTGAAGGTTCGTTTGCGGGTTGGGTGGGTTCTAAATATTATTAGCTTGGCAATCCTTGTCTTGGGGATTAGCGGTAGGGGGAGAGAGAGGACTTACTGGAAGGTTCGGGCGAGGTACCCCTCGGCCAGCGAGACTATCCGCGCAAAGTTGTCGTTGTGAGGGCCCCATGCATCCGCGGGGTCCCACGTATGTGCCGTCAGGAGCATAGGCGAGAGGAGGAACCATATTCGCAAGATATCCGGATCCTGTCCATAGTCTTCCCCTGCCATTGGCACTGAACTAGGTGGCCGTTGAGAAAACGCGCCGTGCAACCGCTTCATATTCTCCTTGACGTCCGTCTGCGAGCTATCGATCAACGGACTCGACGGCACTCCCTTTGCAACCTCCCTCGCGGCATCCAGCATCCCGTGTAGAATGTGATTCCACAGCCCATTCAACGCATCGTGCACATCGTCATCCGGCGAGGGATCGGCCGCGATCACCTCGAAACTATCATGCGACGACATCATGCTCATACTGCTCCCTCTCATCTCGATAAGCTGATTATCCAGCCTCGTGAATAGCGACCGCATCGTCCGCCTCGGAACAAGCAGGCCCGTCCGCAGATTATTCTCGTACTCCCGCAACAGATTCAACCCGGAGCGCATGTGGATTATCGCGGAAGACACCGAGCCGCGCAAACACTCAAAGCACGCGAAGAATATGCACGAGATGAGGATAATATCCGGACTCGTCGACCCCGTCCCGCGGGAATTCAACGTCACCCGGTCCTGGAGTAACCGCAACGCCTTCCCGTACTGCTGCATCGCAAACTGCGTCATGGGACTCCAGGTCCCGATGGCGGAGGAGTCGTCGTACTCGTAGACCTGCTGCATGGCGCCGAGGGCGATAACAACATGCGAGAGGACATCCTCGCGATGTGCAGCTTGTAACACTGGCTGTGTGAAATGGAGCGGGAACCGACTGCGCATGGCGGCGAGGAAAAAATCAAGAGAGCGCTTTTCGGCGCCGGTTGTTGCGAAGGAGGCTTTTGGTGTGTAAACGACGATGCGCATGTTGGTCTCGGTTGATGGGTGCGCGTATTCGCACAGCCGTTTCGAGCGCGTGCACTTTAGGCATACCGGGCGGGCCTCGTCGCATTTTATTCGGCGGGCTCTGGGCAGTTAGTTTCTGAATCAACACGTAAGGAGGAATAGAGGTTTCGTACTTGCAGACCAGACACCCCGAGCGAACCTTTGTCGAGCCGAACCGAAGCGGGCGTGTCTTTTCGGTCATGGTGCGGGGGAGAGAGGGTGTGTGAGTAGGGTGGTGTGGTGTCCCTGGTGTGTTAGGAGGCAGAAGAAGAGACGGGAAGCTTGGGCTCGGAGATGAGGAATTATGGAGTCGGGGGCGCGGGGCCCGGAGAGTCTCCTGCTCCTAACAGCTTAGCCTCCGAGATTTCGGAGCGCCCTTGTAGATCTGCTGTCTGCGGTTGGTTACGGCGATCGGTGGGGGCCAGTGGGACGGTGTTACCTAAGATATCAAATCATTATGCAGTGTCTCTGAGAGCAATGTCATGGTGTTGATTTAGACTAATTATCAAATTTCGATAGAGTGTCGTTCGACACAGCAGGGTATCTGTTGGTACGACCACTACTTCACGCGCACATCCGTCGCGCCAGTATAGTTCTTGATGTCTTGAACGAGGTTCTTCGCAGCAGTAAAGTACCCGCGATCCTGTGCATCATTTCCTCCGAAAAGCAATCCAACCACATCTCCACCTATATTCGTGACGAGCGAGTCCGAGTCTCCCGATGCCACAACGCATTGGTTCTGCCCAACAACAATGGTGTGTTCCATTGTCACGACCACATCTTCGCGCCCGCCGGCCAGGGATCGCGAGACCCTGCACTCAAATAAATCCCCCATACCACCCGCGGGTGACGCCAGACTGTGCTCCCACCTTGTAGAGGGTATCGTTGTGCTTGAGCGCACTGAGATTGAATTCAGTCAAAAAATGTTCCTCTGGGAGTATATTGTACTTTTCGGTACGGGCAGGTATCTATGAGGCAACCGTCAGTTAGTTTGGTGGTTCCTTTGTTCCAAGAATAAGTCATTAGGGATGCCTGCTTACCTTGTTACTTCTGGCCACTCCATAACGGGGCTTGACCAAAGCCCAGTCCAGATTGGACGCCTGGTCTTTGAGATATGCCGATTTGCCGGCGTTCCACCCTGCCGTCTCCCTGAGGGCCCTGAGGCCTGAAGCCGCCATCACAAGGCCAAAGACGCAGTCTTCCCTCGCGAGCATGGACGTGTAAGTGGCCTTTATCGACCGATACAGGGCAATTCTGCGATTGATAGTGTCCCAAGTCTTCTGGTCGCGGTCTTCAAGTTCAACCTCTTCCTCCACGAACAGAGCAATTCTTTTGTAAGAGACTGACTCTGTTTGATCTGCAATGTACTCTTCTAACTGGTCTAGACGATCTCTGATGAAGGTCTTTGTGGGGGCGTCAACTTGTAGAATTTCCGGCGCCCTGATATCCCCGAATCGAATCCCATCCCGCGTCCAACGTTGAACATCTGCTATAAAGTCAGTCATCCATCAAGGTTATTCCCTGAGGTGGAATTACTTACCAAGGGCATCAGTCTTCGTCAGTGACGACGCGCCTGGTAGGACACGGCGAGTGCAAGAAATCCCAAATGCCTGCCAATTCGTATCCTTCCAGCGCAGCTCGAGCCAACCTCCAAAGGTTGCCCTACCATGTTCAACGCTGTGAGGACGGAGACTCGTCCCTGGGCAGATATCGATGATGCTCTCTTCTGTTGCCGTTGCCCTAGCCGGGGCTGATTGTGATGGTCCCTCCATTGCACCCAGCCAAAGCGTGTCCCATCGCATTAGAATACTGACACTACCCAGTTCGTACCAGTCTAAGACACGGATGACGGTCTCGCGAAGCTCTTGCCAGTTGGCTTAAACACCTGCATCGACCCCCACTAAGATTGTGACGGGACAATCCCGCCGGGTCGTGCTCAAACCAACTCTATAACAACCCACGCTGTGGACACCTCGAAGTTCGATGCTGTTGATAATGTCTCTGCTGGCGCGGACCCAGTTGGACCAGATCCGGTCAGTAGGATGACACGGAAAAATGCTGGGTCTTTGGTCGAAACGTCGGTCGATGATTTCAATCACTACGCCCAGAATTCCGTTCCGGGTGAGGTACTGTAGGACAAGCCGGGCAGCAGTGATCCAGCCCCTCTCGGTAGGGTTGCCGCGCTCAGCGTATATCAGGACGGCAAACCGTGCATTTTGTGGTGGTCTGGCCAGGGCCGAGCGGCGCCCGCAATAGAGAATTTCTCTCACTCGAACGCCGGCGTTGGTCGCGATACGATCTATATTCTGCATGTGATGCTTCTCGGGGTCTTGTAGGGCCCTGTGCTGGGCTATGTGAGAGGGGATGTTGGTGATTGTCTCGACAGGGGCTTGGCAGAGGGCCGGGCCACCGGCTCGGAAGACTTCTTCCATAAACCGGTCAAAGGGTAAGGGGGCACCTTCATCTGCAGATGAAGAGCGGTTCGATCGCCGGGCCCGAACGCTGGCTCCTGCGGAGGACGACGACGCAACTCAATCACTTCCAAGGATTCGCGACGCGCAGCGCATCTACTTTTCCCAGCCAGGACGGTGTTTGCAACCCGTAGAAGACAGGGAAGCTGGGATTGCTTTTTAGGCGGGGGAATAGGTGGGCTTCCTGGTCGAACCGCGGATCGAGGATTTTGATGATGACGTTGGCGATCTTGCTCTAGGCGAGGTGACCGAGCATATGGCGTGCGATGTGTATCCAGCCTCGGGCGGTAGGATCGTCACCGCGGTCGGTGAGCATGAGCACGGTCAGGGGAGGATGTGGTGGTGGCTCTGCAAGTAGTGGCCGCCGTCCGCAGTATATGATCTCTTGGATATGTAGTCCAGAATCAGAGGCCATTTTAATTGGGTTCAGCTCGTGGTGCTTCTTGGGGTCACTCAGGGCAGCGTAGGCATTTGTGCTGGATTTGGGGATGCGAAAGATGGTCTTAACAGAGGGTTGGCAAAGGTCAGGACCGCCAGCATGAAAGTCCTCTTCGGTGAGGCCGTCTGTTGACTGATTCTCAACGGCCTCGTTTGCGAGCTCGTTCGAGATTGATGACCAGTGATTTCAATGGAACTGAGGGGTTCCTTTCCATGGCGATCCCATCCCAACGCATATGTTACTTCGGCCCAGGTAACTGGTATAAGATATGGGTTATCCATGGTGTCGGCTGTAGTGACAGGTAAGTGACGTGGATAAGATTTGGCAAGAGAATATTGTGAGATGGAGAAGAAAGAAGGATGGATGAGGGAAAAGAGTCCGCTAGAGACTGAATAACAAGGTTAAGGTTCTTGTTGAGTCATAGAGTAAATCACTGGCCAAATACCACTACCACTAGTTGGTCTATTAAGGTCTGAGCAAGGAGCCATATCAGTTTTACGCCAAGTGTAATGTAGATAATACAAGCAAGAACATGGCTTTGGATTTACTAGTAGTAATCGCTAGCATGGGGATAGGATATAAAAGACCCTGGTCAGGACCATGAACTTGGCAGCCAACTTAGTCCTGCAGGCGGCTGTTGCCTGAGCTAGATCAAAGCGGTCATAACTTTTCCAGTTACATCTCCTCTGATGAACACCTTGGCTGTCCAGTGGTCTCCATAATGTCCTTAACCAGGCCCTCATGGTGGATGAAACACCCACGATCATCTGTATGTCGCGCCCACCAAAAGAAGTCCCACCACCTCCATGTCTTTGTCGAAAACAAGGACTGCGGAGTCCCAGACGTGACAATATCCATACCAGCATGGCACGAATGTAGTAAGATCGCTGCTGGTGGCGAATGCCGGAGATGTGGAAAGCATGAGCCAGCCTGCTGCAGGGGTGAAGGACCTCAGGATTACATGAAGAACATAACATAGACCCAAGCATGCGAGTCAGCCGGGACGCACACCCAAAACATTGTCGTTGGCCTTCGACTAGATGATGGCATTCACCGCTGGTTGCTTTTGGGGGCGGGGTTCCAACAGAGACGACGATTGAGCCAACGATTGTAGTGACAAATTGCTTCACATTAAAGGTACATTTTGGCGAGGTGTACAGAATTCAACCGTCTATCAACTTTTGAGATAGATACAGTCAAGATTCACCATGAGCTCAGGGGAGGAAAAGTCTAATCGAAACAGGATCTGTCTAATGCCTCAAAGACGCCATGTATGTCCAACCTTAGTTCTATCGTACCATATCACCCAATACCACAGAAGACGACAACAGAACAGACGAGACAGTCAAAGAAAAAAGCACACCTGCAGGATAACAAACATATCAAGACAAGTGGTCTGGTTAACAACATCATGAGCACTTCCAAAACGACGCCCATCATCTCTGCAAGTGAAGCTACGACTGTCATAGATATCACCCCCGATATAGTAAGGCTTCGCGGGGTACTTGCAGAGATTCCGCGACGCAACTCGACCATTTGGCAACCTTGATCTGGCACGCAGTGTCTCCGGCGGAATACCGTTTTCGACCCAGTTGATGAGTGCCCCCATGGCGTCGAGAGGCAATGGGCCAGTGCCGCCCCGACAGTGGCCCACGCCCGGCGCTGTGAAAACGCGATAAAACTCATCGGTTGAGGCACCAGTCGGAAGACTCGCAGAGACGGAGCTATGGAATCGGAAGAGGTTTGTTGGGTTGATGTACTCGTCGCTTAACCCCACCCAGGTGAGCATTTTCCCCCCGGCGGAGCGAAAGCCGGTCAGATTCAAGCTGGTTGTCCCAATGATCTTATCTCCAATTTTCACCGACTCGTTGAAAGCAGCAAAGTATTCGTCCGTAGTTAGGTTGAAGAGGTTCGCTTTGAGATTGCGCAGAATCATCCCACGAAGCCAACCGGCGGCAGGTGGGAAGGGAACCGGGACCAGGGAGTTGTTGTGCAGGGTGGTGTTGGCGATACCGCTGAACGTGGCACCGGTGGAGAGCCCATACCACAGGAGGTTATCGTCTCCGTCCCTGACTCCGTCCATGATCTTTTCGACGATCCTGGCGTGCGTTTCCGTGACAGCTACCGACGTGTTCTTGCCGCACTGGGCGACTTTTCCGATGACGGTGGAGGGATCAAATGGGCAGGACTCGAGAAGATCGTAGTGCGAGATTAAGCCATCGGCGAGGCCGTCGAGCGGGTCGCAGTACCTGATTATTTCCCGTTGGAATGTCTCAAACACACAGGTCGGGACGAGCTGCCTCTCCTGCGCCATGACAATGAAGGGCCAAAAGTCTCCGGGTCCAAGAAGCTCAGGGCTCAACGCAGGGGCGACGGCGAGGATTCCATCAAAGTCGAAAGGGTACTTGGAAGCCGAATGGTAACCCATGCGTCCACCTTGAGAACAGCCGGTGTAGTACGAGCGGAAGCCGTTGACCCCGTAGAATTGCCCGATGATATCCTTGGAAACCACGCTCATTGTATGCACCGCACGGTGTGCCAGGTTTGTCAGAAGAGCAGTGTTCAGACTTCCATCGGCCCGGTGCCCCCAGTATCCGGACTGAGGATCAACGCGCTTCCCGAGTGTCAACCCACCGTCCGTGTAGGAGGTTGCGAATCCGGAATGGGCGGGGAGCACCATGTTGAAATCGTATCCCGCTGCGAGACCGCCGCCACCAGTCGCTGCATAGCGGCCATTCCATTTGTCTGCGGGAGGTAGCCAAACGTTTACGAAGACCGTGTCATTTGCTCCGTTATGGGTGAGTGCGATGGAGACGTTGCAGAAGTTCAGACCCGGGATGTCGCCAGGGATACCAGTCAGCTGAGCAGGGAGGGAGATGTTGTGGGCGAGGTTCGAGTGAAGGGACAGGACCGTGGCACCTGGGACGACTGGAAGGGTAAAACTGGCACAGCTACTGGCAAGAACCAGGCCCTGGAAAAGAGCCAAGATGAGCAGTATTACCATCTTGTCAGAAGGTAGAGATGCGTCCGAAGGAGAAAGGAGTAAAGTTGTGGGGGGTCGGTAGACACACGTGTGCTATAGAATCAGCCACACATAGGAGGAGAGGGAGAGACAGAGAGGAAGAGAGAAGAAGTGGTTCTGTGTTATATACAAATCAAAACATGAACCTCAGGCATTAACTCATTCACTTATTTGGAAGAAAACCCCCTAATTAGGCAAAGCGCCATTGTGCAGGCAGCTATTGGAAGCATGCCTTGAAAACAAGAGATTTCACCTGCAACGGACCAATAGGTGCCCGAGACATCTCTGAAATTGCTCAAGACAATAACGTCCGAGTAAAATACCTGCCGACTCCTCCGAAATCAAGACAAGAGGACTCTACGACCGTCTCCCCGAGTCCATCAAGTCAGCAATGCTGAGAGTGTAGTTCCAGAGCTGCGGCGAGTAATCCGTGCAGAATGTGTATCCAGTGTAGTAAGTGTTCCGGTGCCCCTGCAGTGCGTAAAGCTTCTTGTAAAACCCGTTTCTGATATCGTCATTCGAAATGTGAAGATTATTCGGTGTGTGGTTTGCAAGCGCTACGATGGTCGGCTCCTGCCCACCAGGGAATGTGCCGGCCTCTTCCATCCGTTTGAGATCTCCCAGCAGCAAGCTTCGAGCGTCTTCCTCGGTAAACTGTGCGTCGCCGGTAATCCGAGTCGTGTGATACCCCGGAAGTCCCGTATAGTCCAGCGCGTATAAAAACGGCGGAAGGGGAAGGCTTCCAGGTTGGTTGTTCGGATTGAGGTTGACCAGGTTAAGACCGTCTGGAATACTTGTGTTTGCCACGACGCCGCCATAGAAACTGTTGTGTCTCAGTTTCGAGAAGACGGTCCGCTCATCCTCATCCAGATTGAAGCCGTCGAGATTGGCGAGAATGGGAGGGAACGTCATGAGCAGCTGCTTCGCACGGACGACTGTTTGCATGCCGTCAATATTTTCAACTAGCAGGTTAACGCCAGTAGAGCCCCGGCTCGCCGCCATGACTCTGGAGTTGTACAGAATATTCCTCTTGCCGATGTACCTCGCCGCCATCCGGAAGAGCTCATGCGTGCCGTTTGATGGAACGATTCCCCCAACGCGAATGAAGCCATCGATAGGGGACAGGCTGAAGCCCTGGATCACGTACAACAGCGGCGTCTCGAGAAGATTACCCACGGCTTCGGTCCAGGTCTGGACGAATTGCAGGACGCCTTGCAAGGAATGCGCCTCGACAAACTCCCGAAATGGACGGAGGAGCACCTCAGGAACTTCATCGGGGAGATAGTACGCACCTGTCGACAGGTAATCGAACGGCTGAAGTGCGGCAAGATACTGAGTAGCAGCGGTGTAGGGGTCGAGTGAGTGTCCCGGGTCTACCCTTTCACCCGTCTCGAAGTTGATAAAGCCGTAGGTGGCAGCAGGCGCAGTGAAGTTCTGGTACGGCACGCCAACGAGGTCGAAGAAGTTCCTGGTGATCTCCAAATTGAAATATCCGCCAACTCCATACTCGATGTGCCCACTTTCTAGGTATAGGGTGTGCGAATGGCCACCTAGATGGTCCTCCTTTTCAACAACAGTCACGCTATGCCCGCGACTGATGAATTGAGCCGCAGCATAAGCTCCCGTCCCGCCTCCTCCGAGTATGCACACGTCAGTGACAATCTCATGCTTATGCGCTGCTGCTGCTGCTGTCACTGCCAGCGGCAAGACGCCGGTGTGTGCGAGAGCCCCGAAGCGCATGGGAGCCGTTGTTCCAGTCTTACTTTGCGACTAGGGACTGGCCGCTGTAATGGGGAGACAATGTGGTCTCCACGTTTCATTTCGAGATCAGAAACAACTTCTCGGAGCTTCAAGAACCTACGACGTCTGAATAAGAAGGAGCGAACCCCAACCCAGGCCAGACCGAAAAGGAAGGTACAGTCAGCCCCAAGCTGCGCTCGAAGTCACACAACTGCAAAGGCATCGAATTAGATCTAACAATATGGTATCACAAACATTATCACGCGCGCTGCAACCCAAATCCCGACTCGACGCTCAAATCATCCATATCAAGAAAACCGAATCGCAACACCAACAATAACCCCAATGATCGCGCCGACGACGAACCCAATCAGCACATATAGAAGATACTCCTTGAAAACCCGCGACTTCGACCCGTACCGCCATTCGTGCCTGATGTCGCCCAATGACCGGAGTTCCCTTTTCGGCTGTTGTTGGAGCTCCAGCGCGTTGGAGTCGTTGTACCCTTTCATGTTGTCCTCGTAGACTGCGGGGGTGGGTGCGGGTGCGGCGTGCGCTTGGGGTGGTGGGTAAGGGGGTTTTGTGTCTGGGTCCATTTTTGTGTTTAGTTCGGGGACTGGCCCTGGTTCTCCTGGTTAGCCGTGTGCAGATGAGAGGAATGGTGGTCTTTAATACCTCTTTGCGCGCCAGAATTCTCTCGAGGGAAGTCAACACGGGAAAGAGGATCGGAAAGCAAGGCGTTGCCCCATGATGGATACAGAGCAAGCGGTTGATTTAAAGTATCTGATCGCGACCGTGTGCGGACCGTGAGGCAGTGTATTGGCGGTGCATGTGCGTGACGTACGGGGTCCCCACCCGGGCCACCCCTGCCTCTCATAGTGGCCGCCTGAGACAGCCTGGCAGGTGATCAGCATGGGGGCCGTTTTGTGGGCTGCCGGGCTGGGTCAGCCTTGGAGACTGCCCATGGCATGGCGCCCGGAACTTGGCCGAGACACACAGCTCCGTGAAATGGGGCCATTATTGGTAGAAACTGTCTCCAAGCCCTGTATACTTTGCCTAGTTTCTTGGATTCCCATTCTGCAGCCACCCACTAGTTGCTGCTATGTGACATGCGAGGTATACATCTCAACACGTAGATTGATGAATATCACGCAATCCCCAACAAACAACCCGTGTGTACCTTCCAAAAATACAAATTCTTCAAGCCCGACTGACTGATAATGTTGCTCCTAACAACCTCGCCGCCCAAGTTGTGGTGCTTGGCGCGCATTTCCGCTCCGCTCGCCAAGAAGAGTCAGCCCTATGGGATGCCGCCAGAGTTGAAATACGAGATCAGTATCCTTCGATCGAGATGATTGGATGATTATGCTTCTAGGCAGATAGATTAGACGTCGAGGTCAAGAACATGGGACAATGTCTATCCTTGTATAATTTGAGAATATGACCACATTTGTGCTGCTTCGTGCTCTAGGTTAATTGGCTAGAATATAAATAAGAATAACAGGAGCAGATAGTGAGTATTTGTGTCGAAAAGGCTAGTTGATATCCTGAAATCCACCACATGTATCTAGGTAGTCCTTCAGATCTTTACCGGCGGCTGTACACTGCCCTCAAGAACCTCCACATCCCCCAACACCATCTCGGTGACATCGACATCCTCCCACGTCGCCCTCACGGTCTTCTCACCCCTCAGCAACCTCTCGACATTCAACAACGTACTATACATAGCCCCATGACTAAACGCGCCCTCAACAGCCCCCTCAAACGGCCTCCCCACCTCCCCCTCCTCCCCATTAATATCCGATCCCTTCCCCTTTGCTTCGGCAGGTCTATACCCGCCGGTAAGCGCCGGATACGGCGCGAAGCATTTCAAATACCCACTCCCACATAACCGGCCGAGCGAGACGTCGAATTGCGCGCCCGTGTCGATGTCCGCGGCGAGATGCGACGGGTTCACGGAGAGCGCGGAGAGGACGCGTTGCGCGCCGCGGAGGGAGACGGCGTAGAGGAGGGAGCAGACGCCGTCGGTTATGGGGCAGGTTAGGCGGGAGGTGTTTGGGCGGTGCTGTGGTGGTTCGTCGCGCCAGTAGGGGAGGAAGTGCTGTGGCGGGGGGATTGTGGGATCGTTCGGGGTTAGGTAGGAGGGGTCGGCCGGGTTGCATTCGATGCCGCAGTGGCCGAGCCAGAGGATATCCCAGTCATCCCCGTAGGGTGAGGGCGGCTGTGAGTTTGGATGCGTATGTGATGAGGGCTCTGTGGATTGGAGTGCGCGGACTGCAATGGCGAAGGATTGGAGTTGGGTTTTTAGTGATACGTCCCAGTCTGCGTCGTCTTCCATTACTATTGCGCTGCCGAGCCGCTCGTGGATTATTCTGGAGACGTTAGGGCATGTAGTATAATTGGGAGCTGAAACATACTTTTGCAGGGCGTTGAGGTGGCTTCGTCGAGCAGCAAACTCGACTGGTCTGTGGTCATAGTTCCAGTTCTGACAAATCAGTATGGTGCAATCACCAAGGGCGTTGTACTAACAAAAGGATATGTCTTTGGGTTGATCTCGTCAGGAGTAATCGCGTCAATGAATTCGACATGAAAGTCGCTGAGTGACGAGCCAAGGACGAGGTTGTCGCGCTTATCCAGCCGGCTGGGAAGGCTGACTGCGAAAATCTTCTGGACCTAGTCAAGTTAGCGAGGTTGAGCTTGAAAGCAGAAAAGATAGGTCAATTACCCCCAGAGTGCTATTCGTGATAGCATTAATTGGGTCAGAGCCTTCAGTGTGCTCTAAACCCGCGCTGCCAGCCGCCGTTGTGGGAGCCAAGGGATGAGACCAGAAAATGAAGCTAACGATGACAATCACCCCGATCGCATATAGCATCAAGCGAGCGATACCTCGCTGAGACGTTGACCATGCCATTATTCATTTATTTCTGACATTGACCTGCTGAACCCCTGGTGACGAGAATTTCAAGGGCAGGCCACGGCGGATGTCAGCGTTTCAGAGTGCGACGGGCGGGCTGATCTGAGAGTCTATGATGATTCGACTGCTAAGCGCCAAGAATGATGCGCTCCAATTGGCCACTTTAGAGGGCTTGACCAGAAATTGAATCTAAACTGGTAATCTTCAAGACATACAAATGTGATATCAAGCCCTAACTTGTGTAACTGTCGTTGATTGTCCGCATCCTATGCGCTCCACAAGGTCTCCCCAATCCCCAACCTCACGTTGATCCCAAAGGCACCACTGTCGTATCCGAGTGCTTAAAAGTCGTAATTCCTATTCTCGAAATCTTCAATTGTGATGGACAATTTGGATCAGGGCAGGCGATGATCGAATCCGTCGTCATCCAGTCGTGTTCGTGGGTCATGCGCTGTTTCGCAGCCAGCAAAGGAAGGACCGCCGCTGGAATATATATCAGCCACGAGGTGAATTTTGTGCTAAAGGATCAAAAATCCCGGGGGAAGAAATCAAGGTACCTAGACTATAAATACTAATTCCCTGGCCCGATGGAAGATGCATTATTTCGCCCTTTAGCGTAAAGTAGTCGCCCTCCTTCGCCCCGCACAGTATGCGCCTCCCCTCTGGACAAATCACCTCGACGCGAAGGTCGTATAGCTGGAAGGAGTCATCGCTTGACATGTTGAGGTTGATGTTAGGGTTGCGTAGTTTTCGCGGAGTGATGAGGGTATACGCAGATTGTGAATGTTGAGGTTATCAGTCGTGGGACCGGCGACCTACTACCTACTCCAACTATCGGACTCTTGAACGCCGGCGCCACAAATTGACTCGCTAGCTTAATCGATTTGGAGACACAAGATAAGGTGCCAAAACTCTGACACATGGCACGCTATGCTACTTATATTACCTCGTTGGCGCGGAGATATCCTCAACTCTAGGCCACAACCCTCACCAAGTCGCCACAATGGCTGTACCCAAAGACGAGAAGACTGCCGATGCGACAACGGCCGATATGGAGATGGGCCCGGTGCAGGGCGACCAGGAGGAGATTAGACGTGATCTCCAGAGCAGGCATATCAACATGATAGCGCTTGCTGGGATGATTGGAACGGGGCTGTTCCTTACATCGGGACAGGTCATTGCGATTGCCGGACCAGCAGGCGCATTTCTCGCGTACATCCTCATGGGCCTCGTGACGGCAGGGGTCTCGTACACGACTGGCGAAATTACCTCCTTCAGCCCCTGGACAGGCGCCTTCGTCCGCCACGCGACAAAATTCGTCGAGCCAGCCCTCGGCGCAGCGACGGGATGGAACTTTTGGTACACCATGTGCATTGCCGGTCCGGCCGATGTCGTCGCCGCGTCGAACCTGGTGCAGTACTGGCGCACCGACATCAACGTTGCCGTCTGGGTCTCCGTCTTTGGCTTCTTCATCGCGGCAGTGAACATGTGCAATGTGCGCCTGTACGGAGAATCAGAGGTCTTCTTCTCCTCGCTGAAGATCATGCTCATCATCGGCCTGATCATCGGAGGAATCGTCATCAATTGTGGAGGTGGCCCGGATGGAGAGTATCTCGGGTTTACATACTGGGATACCCCCGGTGCATTCAACGAGTATATCGCGTCTGGAGCCACAGGGAGGTTCCTTGCGTTCTGGAAGGTCCTCCTCACGTCGGCGTACAGCTTCGGAAACATCCAGATCGTGGCTATTGCAGGATCGGAAACGCGCAATCCGCGCGTGGTGATTCCCAGCGCGACGAGGAAGACTTTTCTGCGTGTCCTTGTCTTCTATGTCCTCAGCATCTTCATCGTCGGGCTTATCGTGTACGTTTTCCCTAGGCTCTTCTTTGAAACTTCCATGAAAGATAACTAATATCAGTTCTAGCCCCTCCAGCGATCCCTCCCTAACAATATCCACCGGAACAGCCCAACAATCCCCCTTCGTCATCGCCTTCACACGCGCCGGCGTCTCTGTCCTCCCGCATATAATCAACGCCGTAGTCTGTACATCGGCGATAAGCGCGGGATCCGGCTGCATCTTCATCGCGTCCCGAACACTCTACGGCCTCAGCCGCGACGGACACGCCCCGCGGTTCTTTCAGAAGTGCAACCGCTTCGGGACCCCATTCTACGCTGTCGGTCTCTCGTGTGCGTTCCTACCGCTGAGCTACATGACCCTGGGCAGCGGGGCTTCGGTGGTCTTTGGGTGGTTTGTAAATATCACGACCGTGGCGGGGTTGATTGGGTGGGTGGTTATCCAGGGGACGTATTTGAGGTTCTTTTATGGGTTGAGGGCGCAGGGGTTTGATCGGAGGGGTGAGTTTATACCTCGCAATATCAGAACTATTGGTAATATTCGGTTTGCAATGCTGTGCTGACTGGACCACTATAGATCTGCCATATCGGAACTTCCTCCAGCCCTATGCGGCGTGGGCGACGCTGTTCATGGTTGTCATGATTCTTATCTTCTCTGGTATGTTTGCTCTACGGTCCGTATAACTGAGCTGAGCGTGTATTGACTCTGTAGGATACGATGTCTTCACAAAAGGAAACTTCACAGCATCTGGCTTCCTGACATCGTATCTGAACATTGGGATCTTCGCAGGTATGCCCCATCGTCTGCAGAGACCCATATATACTTCAAGACACTAACAAAGGCAGTTCTATACATCTTCTTCAAGTTCTATCTCAAGTCGAAGGTTGTCCCGCTCAAGGACATTGACTTCCAGTCCGAGTTTGATGCGATTGAGCAGGAGAAGGCGTCGGGGGAGTATGTGCCCGAGCCGGAGCGTGTTTGGTGGAAGAGGTGGATTCATTTGTTCTAGGGTTGAATCCGAAGTTCCTGCTGGTCAAGGTAGTGCTCGGGCAAAAGCGCGTTTGCCTTGTCAGAATGTCTACCGTTGGGGTATACCTGAAGACCTTGACTAGCTGATGCTTTGAAGAAAGCAACTTGTGAGGAGTATCGTGTGTATTATTGCGACTACTTAGATAGGGTTAGGCGTCGCGCTTATCTATCTCATCTTTACTGTCATTAGTACCATCGTTAATGAGTACTAGTAGTTCGCGCCTCACTTTCGGACTTCCACAGCCCCGCTGGCCAGCCAGTAGGTAGGGGGTGGTTCCTTCCTATTTATTGTGTATGCTTGAGCGGTCGAAGAAGGCACGACCAGGAGACTCGGGACGCACTTTCCTTTCCCGTAATAGGAAGTAAGGGCTTGGCTTAGTCTTACTGGCCGTTCCTTCCTTATATATGCAGAAGTGGATATGGTTAATTGAGGAAGGCGCGACTGCAGACGGGTGTCTGCACCCCGAAAACGAAATAGGAAGGTGCCCCTCAATCCCGAGGTCCCGAGTCCCTAGGCCCCCTCAAGAGGTCGAGTCCTGAGGTCAGTCAGATACTCGAGCTACAACCTACCTATCGATACTCCCCGCCACAATCACCCATGCTCTCAAACATCTCACGCCTTGCACTCCTCTCCAAGATCCCCTCAATCCCTGCGCGATCCTCTTCATCGAGACACCACCCTAAACTCGCCAAATTCTCCCGGGACTGCTCACTAACCCCCATCCGCGCACCCACAATAACGGCCCCCACACACGGGAAATCCAGCACCCACCGCGTCGCCACATTCGACACACTGACGCTATGCTTCCTCGCGATGCCCTGCAGAGCTAGCAGGAGCTCCTGGAATAGATCCCACCCGCCCCAGCTCCGGATCATGGCGTAGTATTTCCGTTGACTGGGTGTTGTGGATTCACTATAGAGATCTGGGGCTGGCTGTCCGATCCATTTCTCGGCGAGGAGGCCGCCGAGGAGGGTTCCGTAGGTGAGGAGCTTAATTTCGTGCTGTGCGCAGAAGGAAGCCATTTTGATTGTTGGGCGGGAGTCGATCAGCGAGAACTAGTGCCCCCGTTAGTGAGTCATGAGGTTTGGGGTAAATCAACAGGGAAAAGGACAGACCTGAACCTGATTGCTGACAATCTTGACGCCGCTGTCGACGACACGCCGCATGTGCTCCGTGTCGAAGTTGCAGAGACCCAACTGTTTCACGCGCGGATCCGCCTGGAGGTATTGCAGCGCTTTGACATATTGGTCGTCGTTGTACTGCTCACCATTAGTTCTCCGGTTATACTGATACCATGATATTGGAGATGGATTCGTACAAACTGCCAATGAAATTGCAACAAATCAATCTTATCCGTGTTCAATCGACGGCACCTCTCGCTCACGTTTGCGCGTACGGCCTCTTCCGTGACAGTCATCGGATGGAAGATGCAGTACTTGGTCGCCGCGAACATTTTATCCGAGTACGCGCTCGAGGAACGATATCGGCCCTAAGTAGTTAGCAAAGCTCACTGGGCCAAGGGCGTAGGGACGGACGCACAAAAATAATCTCCGCATCGCCGTAGTGGTCTGCCATGTCAAACGCCGTGAACCCGCGCTGCACGGAGCTAGAGAACTGAGCCATCATCTTCGATCGCGATGCGGAGCCCCAGGCCGGACTTGAGAGTTGCCATAGTCCATTAAAGATACGAGGTAGAGTCAGTCCGTCCAATGTAAATGTCTCCGGGATAACCTCAGGAGCAAGCTCCGCCCTCGGAACCATGCCGGGCTCAGCCAGACCAGGGGTTAGTAGCGAAGCGAGCGCATCACTAGCCCTTTCGAGCACGAATGGTTGCTCGCGAGCGACGCAGTCATCTCGATACGCTAGAACCGCCTGGTGGAGCTGAGTGACGGGCTCTGCTTCTTCTGCTGAGAGTCCGCGCGATCCCGTGGGTGAGAGGAGTGTCTTCTGGATTGCTGTGAGTGCCTGGACGATATCACCATCAACGACAGCAACATCGCCTTGAAGAATATTGTCCTCGGAGAGTGTGATTCCGGAAAACTGTTGCACGATTTGTCGAAGGAGTGGGAGTGCCTCGTAGCACATGCCGCATCCAACCATGCAGCAGATGCGCCGCTGGAGGTCTTTGAAGGAGGGTGTTGCGTAGGATGTTCCGCTTTCTCGCTTCGCAACAACGACCACATTCCGGAATTGGGACGCGGTCTCGTCCAAGTAGGCTCGTGTTTGCTCTTCAAACGCTAGTGTCGCTGTTGGCTGCGAGGATAGAACTCCACGCATGACCGCGCGTAGACCTTCAAGTGGGAGGTTCGCGATAATGGTATCGGTCATCATGTTGACATGAGCCGTTTTCGCTTTTGCACCGGCCATGGTTGCGGTTGTGCTGGGCTCTGTTCTGTTTCGAATGGGTCGTATCAAAGCCTGGGCAGCTCCCCGTCTCACTGAATCGATCGTGCTGTAGATGGAGATAGCCAGACAGCCTATCTACCCCCGGTACCAACCTGATAAATCCTTTTGCGCTAGGTTCCGGCGTTCAAAAAGACGCCGGTGACTCCAACCCCCCGTCCAATCTTGTCAACCTCGTTCGCAGGCCGGTTCTCCACCTTCTCCAACTCCAATCTTCTCCACTCAGCTGCTCGTGCGATAAGCCGGGGACGGTGCCATTGCATTCACGGTTCACCTGTGGCGAGTGTCAAGGGCGAAGATGCCGGGGAAACAGCAAATCAAGGCATGCCTGGCATGTCGCAAGGTGAAGATGAAATGCGTGACCAGTGAAGGAGGCAGCACATGTGATCGCTGCTCGCGCAAGTCACTCCCATGCGTCGTTCGGGAGCATTGCCGTGGGCGAAAACCGGGAATGCGGCAAGTTTTTCTCAGACAGCAGGCAAACTCCCTGGGTTCAGTGCTAATGCCAGATAGATTGACGAGAAAGGATGGACGGCGACCCGCGACAACAACTCTCGGTCGCGCCACGGCCGACTTCTTCAGTGAATCTGACTCGTTTCAACCGCAGAGTCTACTGAGCCACCAGGCAATGAAGGGGAGGTTTTCGCTGCGAAATATTCTGAGCGTTGACCATGGAGTGGAAAGCAGACCTTCTGATTCGGGGTCGATACCTCCAGCCGATCCGGTCATGCTCGGGATGATAAACACGCAGGTTGCCTTATGCTTGCTGGAATAGTACGTCAACCTCCCACCCATGGCCTTTCCCAATATGTATTCTAAGGAAGCCAGTTTCGTGCAAAAAATCAATCCCTACATAAGCCAACTCGACCCTGTGCTGCACACATTCAGTTTCCTCCGCAAATCCCCCTTCCTCCTAACAACCGTTCTTGCCGCCGCAGCAAAAGCATTCGAGTCCTCTCTATACGCAGACCTAAATGCCCACGCCGAGTCCCTTTTCGCGACCTGCTTCAGGCGCAGTGACAAATCCACCGAGATAATCCAGGCAATCCTCCTCACGACCTATTGGAAAGAGCCGAATGACACCCGGGCCTGGACATCTGTCGGCCTTGCGATCCGCATCGCGATGGATCTGGGCTGGCATAAGCTTTCGCCTTTGGCGAGTCGAAAGGACGGCTTGACTGAGCTTCAGCGGAGGGAGATCCGGAATGTCGAGCGGACGTTCCTAGTTCTCTTCATGTATGACCGTAGTCTAAGTCTGCAAACGGGGAAGCCGTGGATGATCGAGCGTACTGAGCTGATTGACTCTGCTGAGACCTGGTGGCAGGATCCGGTATCCTCGCCTAATGACCAGCTTCTCAGTAGTTTTGTCGCTCTGCGGTTACTCACGGCGGA
This sequence comes from Aspergillus carlsbadensis, assembly GCA_025688815.1. Classification (NCBI taxonomy): domain Eukaryota; kingdom Fungi; phylum Ascomycota; class Eurotiomycetes; order Eurotiales; family Aspergillaceae; genus Aspergillus; species Aspergillus carlsbadensis. The sequence continues at coordinate 682,976 of MU628161.1, read as the reverse complement.
CACGTTCGACCTTCTCAGCTCGTCGAAGACCCCGGTTGCGCAAACGGAGCGCCTGCTTAGCATTCTCAATACCCGAATCGACTCCTGGCAGAGCAAGTGGCTGACCGCTGTTTCTACATCATCCGGGAATTCCTGTCACTCCTTCCTCATAAAGTTCTATGGCCACCACGCTCGCCTGCAACTGTTTTCCCTCCCACTCCACGAAACACGCATCCAGACATTCGAACAAGTCCCCGTAACCGATATCAAACCCTTCTGGTTGAGTTTTCAGAACGCCCATGCGATGCTCCAGCTTGTTTCCGAGTCTTCGTCACTATTGTATCTCGCGCAGGATTCTGTCCATGTGATGGTTGCTTATGCGGCGATTTTTCTTATCAAGGTACGACTTCCTTTTCCCAGATTGTCTTCAACTGGTTGACGGCAGATGTGAAAGGTTCTTCTGTCCTCGCCTCCGGCCGTAAGCTCGGAGATAGGATCCACGGCGACAAAAGCAATCCGTGATGCGGCCGACACATTCGCGTCATTATCCGCCCCGTCGAACTCGAGCTGTACACATCAAGTGCGGTTCCTCGAGAAGATCTTACTCGAGTACGCCCGTATCAGAAATACTCGGATGGAGACGCCGCGGAGACGGATGCACCCATCGAACTTCCCATCCAATCCTCCGGCCAGTGCACAGGCAGAGCCGAGGCTGTCACTAGGCTTCATGCTAGACGGAGAGCAGATACAGCCCGGGCAGCACTCATCAGTAGATGCAGATGCAGAGCTTGAGTTTGATGCGGGGTGTGATGGACTCGCGTCTTTCTTTGGAGATGAAGGCGTTTGGGACGATATCTTTGCTGTCGCGGGGTTTAATTTGCAGGAGGGTGTGTTTTCTTGTTAGATGTGCTGTCTCTTCGGGGAACCCCGTTTATTTCGCGCTGTTAAGACGTGTATTCCGTCGCCCTCGTCCAGAGCTGAGTACGCTAGGCAACCCTGGGGCTGTCAACATCCTTGGGGGTCTTACGAGGCTGGAAGTAGACACCTTTGTGTTACCATTCGTAAGAGTATGCAGGCGTTGACGGACAGGTTACCTACAGGAGCTGGAGCTCTGCAGGACGTGCAGAAAAAACGAGTAATTTTCGCATATCACGTCCCAGGTTATTTGTCTTGTGAGGAATCACTCGTCGCAGAGCACTAAACGCGGCTTGGGGTGGCGGGCGCTGTGACCCAGGTTACCAGGCAAAACCAAGCCGCAGGATCAAGATGCAATAATCGCTCAAATATCGCGGTGCTGCCTGGGAATTCGATGGACCTGATAGGTTGGCCCGTGTGAGGACGGGTCGTGATAACCCCTGAGATGAGATCCCGGGAGCCGCGGACGCCGGGGGTACACAAACATCCGAATCGTACGAGGCTCCACGATCGACCAGGTACGGTATAAACTTATAAAGCGCAAACCGGAGTCGAGGTCCGGCACATGCTTACACCAACGACGGGAAACCGATTTCCAACCGCCTAGTCTGTTCCAACCCAAAATGACCCCTCCCCACTCTTACTACCCCGTGGGGGTCGAGATCCCGAACTACGTCCCCAATGAGTGGTCGACTCTGACCCTGGTCTCGACCTTTGCTGCTGCCTGCGTGGTTGTTCTGGCAGTGGCATACTCCCTCGCAACCAAGACCAATCCACGAATCTCGAAATCTGAGCTTTCCAAGGTTTTCTGGTTCGCACTATGTACGTCTCCTCCCACCCACACAATAAAATCCCCACTAACATTCACAGGCGGCTCGATACACAGCATCCTAGAAGGCTACTATGCACGCAACTTCTCCACCCTCCCCGGCGAGCAAACCCTCCTCGCGCAGCTCTGGAAGGAATACTCCATGTCTGACTCACGCTACCTAACCAACAACTCGTTCGTGATGGTGATGGAAGCCATCACCGCAGTATGCTGGGGACCGGCCTCGTTCTTCCTCGCATACTTCATCGTAACAGAGAACGCCTTCCGGCACCCGCTGCAGATCATCATCTCCGTGGGCCAGCTGTACGGGGATGTGTTGTACTATGGGACGTGTGCGTTTGAGTTCCTGGTGTATGGGCTGGAGTTTTCGAGGCCCGAGGGGTACTACTTTTATGGGTATTTTGTGTTTTTGAATGCGTTCTGGATTGTTATTCCAACTTGTAAGTTGATCCTTGGTGTTTTGGGACGAGGTGAGGATGGGAAGAATACTAACGAGCGCAGTGCTTATCATCGACAGCGTCAAGGCCAGCGCAAGGGCTTTTGCGGATTTGAAGAAGGTGAAGGATGCTGGGATCACGGTGAATGGAACGGTGAAAAAGAGACTGTAAGACAGGGCTAGATCTGAGGTCACTGGTACATTCAACTGGGGGCTTTGCCTGGAGTTGTTTGAGTTGTAGCGCGTCTTGTGGAGTCCAGGGGCATTCTAGTCAGCTCCATTCAATCCATACCTGATATCTGATGAATCGAACCACGGAAGCCCATTGTGGCGATTTTACTCCTTGCCGTAGGTTTCCAGGGCATCCGCGATGTCCTGTAGGTCGTCATCATGAGTGTGATTCCCTGTAAGGACGACGAGGTTCCTTAAATGCTCGCGCTCTTGTTCGTCCAATTCAATACCGACCAAGCTGGGTAGAAGACGGCTTGGTCCCTTTTGTCGTGCGCGTTCCAGGTCTTGATCGATGACTGTATCTCCGTACGGCCTGAGAAGAAGATACATGCCTTTGGAGCCACTATCAATAGCGCGGTCGAAAGCTGTATTGTTATTCTCACCTCGCAATTGCACAAGCCGTGGAATCAGGTCCTTCATCAACCCGATCAGAATCCTGATTGCGGCGATTAATCCTTCATACACCCAATCATGAAAAGCAGGAATCTTAGAACTTGGCACATGGTATGTCAGGAAAAACGCTGGCCAGCCGCTTGTCTATTCAGCCCAAGCCGCGTTTCTGTGGCTGACCAGGGCCGAGCTCCTATCACCTAGAACCATGCGAAGGAACCGTAAAGCAGCTGGGTCATATATCTTGCATTCAGATCCATTGACTATGACCGCGAGAAGGCCATATCGTCCGTGATCAGAAAGCGGAACAATGGCCATTCCAACAACGCATATATAACTTCTGGATCTCGTTGGCCATGGCGGATGGATTGGACTAAGGGCTCTCCATCCAACTCCCATCGCCTCCGTCTGAAATCGTACTGAGACGCCCAAACGGACTCTGCCAGGCATTCGGCAAGCCTTTGATCATCTCCGGCGACGACGGTGGATCTGCTGAGGCCATTTCGCCCAGTAAACCGCAGCGGTCTGCATGCATCTCCAAAGCAATAGCATGTAAGGCGTAGGGGAAGACTTTCGTAACGAGCTCGGCGAGTCGATCAGCCTCTCAAACCAGCCTTTCCGAGTTGGAAAACCAATCGCACACAATCCTTCATTGATATCCTTCGAAGATACCTTCTCGGATTTGGCCAGACAGGTAACAATTTCAGGAAGATGCAATGCACAAGCCAGGACCAGTGGGCATGGATTGTCGGCAAAGAACACCGTCGGCTCAGCACCCATTAGCAACAGAGCTTTGACAGACTGTAGGCACCGAGCTCGAACAGTCACATGGAGCGGAGCACCGTATTGCTCAGTTCCGAAGGGAGGAAGCCAGGTCCGGGCTGTTCTCGGTGCGTCAACGCTAATACCCAGCGAGACGAGATCCTCAATTATCATGCAAAGACCATGATCGGTCTCTTGAAAAAAAGGCAAGAAATGAAGCGGTGTCTCCCCTGTTGCTGAGCGGTGGACGACATTTTGTCTGCGTCCCTTTTCTATAAGCTGGCGAAGCAGTCGAAGCTGGCCATTGCTCGCAGCCGATTTTAAAAGCCGGCTCCAGACCTCGTTGTAGGTCCCCCCCCGCCAACTACTGTCTTCATAGCCTCCAATAGTTTACATGTGCTCAGCGGCCTTCCATAGAGCTGGAAGTCCGCTTGCAGCAGTCACTTCATAGAACGTCACGGTTCATATTGGCTAGAGAGTTGAGTGCAGCACTATCGCAATCCCACACAGTCAAATGGATCCACAAGTCGTTTCGAAGCAACAACATCCGCTTTTTCCAGGACAAGCAGTCGCAGGGTACGGCTCCTTCGTTCCATCAGCCCTATCTTTCTGGCTGGGAGTACGCACTTCCCGAGTCCGGCTTCTCAAGTCGCGCCGACGGGAAGGATGACATCGAAGAAAACGTGTATCGCCATCCAGAACAATGGGGACTCCCCACCTCCTCGTTCAATCGTCTCCACGACATCTATTCGCTCGGTATCATACTATTGGAAATTGGTCTCTGGAAACCAGCCATTTCGCTGCACAGATGGGGCTTCTAAAACGTGCGTCTAGGCAGCGAGGTCAAAGATTATCTCATTGAATCAGCGCAACACCAGCGATTGCGCCATGGGGGAACGGTACCAGAATCTCGTGCTCAGTTGTCTCCAAAGCTCGTTTGAAGTCTGTGATCCGACGACAGGGGCAGTTGCAGTAGAGACATTCCAGAATTAGGTACGTGATCACGCTTCAAGTCCGAACTCGCAAAACTAATGTCTGGCCTTAGGTAATCGACGTGCTCGATAGCGTAATCCGTGGTTTCTTTCAGTAGACGAGGTCAACAAACAAGGGTCAGATTGCTGAGCGGACAGAGGTGAGACAAATTCCTCGGTATGGTTGACTGAGATGAATGTCGAGGTGTCGAGATGTCGAGATGTCGAGATGTCGCGGAATCGAGGGAGGTTTTCACCTTTTGCCGCCCCATCATAGAGCCACGCAAGCAATTCAAGAGGTATCAGACCTGACTAGGTAGTATCATTCTGATTTGTTCATTCATCTTCCTGTATTAGTGCCAGCGTTCGTTGCCATGTCTTTTAGACCACGCCCAGTTCTATTGACTATTGGTACGTGATAAAGGTGTACACGAGGCCTGCATAGCTTCCTCGCCAGTGTAAAATCAAGCTTCCATAATATATGCTAGAACATGGTATGTGCACAATAAATCCATACCTCAACACCCAGATCTACCGCCCCTTCCCACCAGAAATATCCTGCCCCAGCCGATATCCGCCAACCTTCTCCCACTCGACCTTCTGCCGCGTGATAGGTAGCTGTCTCCGCAGGGACTTGAAGGCGCCCTCGGCCATCTGCCCAAATGCCTTGTTGAGCTCCTCCTGGTAGTTGCGCTCGACAGTCGCAATGCGGGAAACAATGCTTTCGGCGCTGACGCTAGGGACAGTGATGCTGACGGGCTTCGTCGTGTTCAGGGCGACGTTGCCGTCTTCGTAGTAGTGCACGTCGACATTTATCTTGCCAGTTATTGTAGCGGAGTCTGCCAGGGAAACCTCGTAGGTGGAGCGGAAGCGGCCGTTCCTATAGATTCCAAGGTGTTAGCGATGGTTTCCGTGTCGTCAGCTGTTGACGCACCAGAAGTTGTTGGGCGAGTAGCGGTTCGCGACGAGTAAGATAGCCACGGTGGAATCATCGGCAGCCGGATAAACACCGTACGAAGAGGATGGGTAGTGTTCGCTAGCATGTGCGCTCACTGCTTTGAGGAGGGATTTTCTGTCAGAGCCCATTAGCCAGAGAAACCGAGAAATTCCATAACGGCGACAGCACTCACATCAAATCGGCATTCTGCGATTCCAAGACATATGATTGCGCCGCAGATGCTTCCTATATCAAGCCATACGCAATCAGCACTGTTCCAATCTCACTTCCGCGAGAGCCTCAGTCCTCACCTGTGTAATGTGATCGACCTCGAACGAAGTCTGGCTCTCGACATCAAAGTATCTGTTGTCTTCTAGCTTATTGAATTCGCTCACGATAACCTGTTTCGTCCGATGTTGCGTCAGTCCCGTAGATCGAATTCCGGACATCGTGCTGTCGGTAGCTCACCTCCTGGCTAGCTCCGGGTAGCTTCACAGTCGTCAGCTGTGACTCGTTGTATCGTTCGAATGCGGGCGTTAAGGAAGGAAAGATATCGTCGCCATCGGATGTAAGAGTTTTGATGTCTATCGTTGTAGAATAATGTCTTAGTAGTCATGCTTGGTTGCGGTGAGACGGTGCGGGGGAGGAACAAGCAAGGCTGCAGGGATCAGCTTGGGAGGGCGTAATACCAGCAACGACATCGGAGAGCTATGTTCGACGAGATGTTAGCTATTCATCCATGTAATTCTCCATGGGTGAGTATACGGCTGATGTACCTCGCCTGGCGGGGCACCCTCGATGAAAGAGGATGCAAGTTCAACGGTCGACGCCATAGGAATTGGGTCCGATTTCACAGCGGAATATATCAAGAGTCTGGTATCAAGCGTCCGTAAGGAGTAGATTGTGTTGTGTTAATCAGGGGAGCAAGCAAGAGTTTAAACTAGGCAAATGAGGGGAGACCGTTCTCCGTGTCAACGAGCTTTGACGCGGTAGCCGCGCACGTGCAAGGGCCCGCGGCTACGACGAAGAGTACAACAAGACTACGAGTAAAATGCGGCACACAGAGTCAGACGGGGGTAAATAAGTGTAGAATTAAAAGATATTCTAGGGTGTGAATGAATACAAGAATGTTCGGAAATGATGCAATATCCCAACGCCAGTCCAAAGACAACACGAGCCGCACCAGTGCTAGTAGATGCTCAGTAAAACCAGTCAACAGCAGCATGCCTCCAACGAGTCCAGCTCTCAAACAGAAACCTGACTCCAGCAACCGAATCGCCTATTCAATGCTCATATTCATGAAACCATCATTCGCCTCGTTCATCCCATGCATGCCAACTCTCTTCAAATTTCCAGAATGAGGAGTACCAAGCCCGTTTCTAGCTCCGGTCTCAGTCCGATCATTGAACAGTGGCCCGGCAGCTGACTTGGACGGAGGGCCCCAGATGCTTGGTCCGTTGTCAAAAGTCGCCGGAGAGTTAGGCATGATCGGGCTGCTTTGAGCGCTCATACTTGGCGAGACAGCTCTTCGTTTGAACAAGTTCGGATCGAAGTCATCCTCACGTCGCCGTTTCTTCCGTAACTCCGAGATCATGCCAGGTTGGCCTGGTAAGGGGGTTGAAGAACGAGATGCCGGCCTTTCGCCGGGTTTAACGAACTCGGTATGATTGGATCCAAACGTTGTCGACGGCGTCATGTCCATCGATATATCCTCTTCCGACACCGAAGAGGCGGCGTGTCGGCGAAGTGGCGGTGGTGGAGTCCGATACCGTTCATCGAAGGTATTCCAGAAATCAGGACCGCCAGAGTTCCGATGTGCTTGGTCACTGAAACTAGGTTCGTCAGGTGCAGGGACAGCCTTTTCTGGCAACTCTTCACGCTCCACCAGTCCCGCTGGCATGAATGCATTTGGTGATGAAAGGGCGGTTAATACGGGTGATGTTTGTGGCATATCCGGCTCGGTTTCGCGCACTTGACGAATAACTTCGGCTTCACGCTTGGCATCGCTATCAATAGGGGCGGACTCTTCCATCAGGGCGGCACGGATTCTAGCAAAAGTCTTCGTTTTCGGCTAAACAACGAGTCAGTGGAATTGTTTATAACATGACCATGGGATACACATACCAGCAAGCTACTCCGGCGCGTCACAGCACGTCTGATAACCCCTAGTGGCCCACTGTCCGACCGCGTTCCAGTAGGACTATGGCCTCGAAGACCTCGGGTTTCCCCTTCGTCGCTCATATCAGACAGTCGCAGATCTCGCGTTCCCAGGCTTAAACTTTCCCTCCGCGAGGACGCGCTACCCCGAGGGCCAAAATACCCATTTTGACTTTCAATGCTCTTCATAACAGGCGGGGACAAGGGCGCGGGGCTTTGCTTAGAGCTGTTCCCGCTCGCACTGCTCGAGCTGTGTCTGCTGCTGCGTCCCTTGCGGAAACGCGCCCGCTGAAAGCTGAGCAGGCTTGCTGCCGCTTGCGAATAGTTGCCCATCCAATCACTACCGGGGCTAGGAACATTCCCGATAGCGAATGAATTGAACCCAGGCGCAAGTTTCTTCGCCTGTGGCGTGTTCATTACCATGTCATCCCTGTCGCCAATCATCGGTTCATCGTCCTCTTCACTGCTACTTGTATCGGATTCCATCATATTGACGCTAGACATTGAGCTCGAAATCGTCGTTCGATCCGCAGGGTTCGATGTGGAAAATGGCGGCATAGACGTAGACCCAGGCGACCCGCGCCGCTGGGGGATTGCTACGCCCCTGCCGCCCACTGTCGGCGACGAATCTGGCGATGATTCTGCTAGGATCGAATGATGTAGGTTTGTGCACGCTCGGGAGAAGTCAAGGCCGCGAGACCGGCGAGGTAGGACGGATCCTGGCGAAGCACTGTAGATGTGGGACGGATCGAGTTGAGGGGAGAGGGGGGCACGACTGGCGGGAGAGGCAGAAGGTTTTGGCCGAAGCGGTTGTAGACTCAGAAGAGGGCCATGCGTGGACGGTCGGCGGGGTGTCTGAGGCGCTGACGGGATGGCAGAGTCATCCTTACTAGATGGGCGGACTTGGCTAGCGATGGAGAGGGAGGATGGTGGCTTGGAGGCGTCCGATAGAGATCGACTTTTCGGTGAGGGACGTAATGGCGGTCCGAGCAGACTGACTTTGTCGCCTGCAGAGTCAGTCTCGATGCCTGACTTACCCAACTCAGTCCGCTGAGACAACTGTTCGCTGAGGTTGCTCGCGAATGGGAGGGGAGGGACACTATGAGACACTGTCGAAGAGGTCGTCGATGATGCCATACTATCCACTTGGTCGATTCTTCCTCACAGGACCATCATGTGATTAAATTGAAGTGATACGTGCGATGAATGTCGTGTAGCTCGAAGGTTGAGAGTCGTGGACGAAGACAGGACTTTCAAACGCGATGCTAGCCGCTGCGACTTTGCGCGATAACAACCAGTAGTACTTTGCACGTCAACGGCTGTGTTTCCAAGGATTGGGATGAATAATGTCGCGTAGAAACGTCAATGGACGAAATGCACGTTATTTGAGACATAAAGCGCGCGATCAACGACCGTCAGATATCGTACACGAGATGGGTTTTGGTTGGATGCGCTGCATTATTGCCGTGGACTGACGTCCATTTTACTTGATTCGGCGACCCTTGCACTGAACCATCATTGAACTGCAGTGGCCCCGCACTGCGTTGTTCATCTATTACTAATCGTCTTTAATAACTGCCTACCATTTTAGGAAGGCGCACCTCGCTACCATACCCTACCATAGTACCTTAGGTAGGTACTAAGTACTAGGTACCATCCAGTTAATCTGTTACGGGTAAGGGATAGCTGAAATATAACTTAAACTCCGAGTCATTACTGAATTAAACCATATGCATCGTGCAATCAGACCAAGCTCATTGCTGTACTGAATGGAACAACGTAATGCTCCCAATCATTGCTATCAGAAGCATCGCCCAGCCCATTCGACGTGGATAGCTTCAATATGTTATCACGAGCTTGCCACACTTTCACAATCACTGCCCTGGTACGGGCGACACTGAGGACGCTAGACTCCGACATAGCAGCCAGGGCACGAAGAACTACCGGCCGTCCATATACTTCATTGCCGTCAGAGTCCTTCCAAAGTTCATCATTGTGCGGATCGAGTTCGACAGCGGCCACGAACACGGGCCATGCGAGGCCTATGAGCAGCCCTTTATCCAGCATGTCTGAAACAGTCTTCAAAATCCTTCGGACGTAACGAGCGACTATAACTGAGGTTGGCGAGGCGTTGTAAAGCGTGCAGTGCAGGTACAGTACTGCAGCGAGTCGTTTGAGCTCTGCAATGGCTCGAAGGTCTTCGTCGCCTTCATCGACATCCTGCACCAAGTCCTCCAGATGCTTGCACAGGTTCGCCGCTTTCAATGAGAGCGTCGCACGAGCGGAATCTGAAGCCAGCTGCCTCCTGGTTTGACTCAAGTCTGTTATGTCCGACAAGATGGCAACAAGCTCAGGGCTGCATCCCATCCACGCGTCAACATTTTGTTTATTGTGTTGCCAGTGGTCAGTTCCGAGCAACCGGGGCTTGCCACAGGCAGTGCGACCCATGATATCTTGAAAAGCAAAAAACTGTTCGGCGAATGAAGTGACCTCGTCCGGCTCAGGGGCCATAAGTGTTTTTTGTTGCCACCTGGAGCCAATCAGTTCCTTCGCACCTCTGAGATGAATCGTCCATTGCTGATCACAATTATCGACAAGCTCATAGAGGCACATTAGCATCATGACGACCAAGATCTCGGAGTATGAAGAGTGCGCTGACGAGCCAGCATTAGATAGAATGTTCCGAAGGCCTCTAATAGCTTCGGACTTGAGGCGAAGTCCAACAGCACTATATGCCGGGTCCGCTCGAGACCAGGTACAAGCACCGAGAGCCTGTATGGCCTTGAGGACGGTTGGCGAGGCCGTCGTACAGAACGGGATAATGATAGAAGCGAATGGAGACGGCGCACTTGCACTCGCCGTCATCCGAGGGCAGACTTGCTCGATATAGTACTCAAAGAGGTTCCCTTGGTTGGTTCCGGTTAATTGAGGAAAGAGTGGTAGAGATAAGGTAGGTCCGGTCACTTGCACCCTGCGAGCCGGTGGAGGAGCCAAAACGACAGCGCGGTCATCGTCGGTAACTTCAACTTCGTATGGCAGTCCAAGGGTGTCAATAGAGCTATTGACAAAGTTCCACGGCTCAACCCAGGATGTCGCGCACCATACTTGGTCATCGGACGAGACCGACGAGCTCGACGGCGAGGGTGTGGACAGGTGCTTCCCAGACTTACTCCAAACACCAGCCCTTCCAAAAGCCTGTCCTCGGCTCGTAAACTCCGACTCCCATTTCAGTACCAATGGAGTCGCACAAATAAGCCCTCGCTCCTGACATCGCGTGCAGACCGGCTTCTTAGTATCACAGCGGACCCGACTCGCACGGCACTCGGAGCATCCCTCGCGACTACGAGTCTTCACTGGACCCGCGCGGTCATTGGCCTTTCGACGTGGCATTCAATAGAATCTGCAGCGTAGGGGTGTTTCATTGCATATATTGACAGCTGGAGACGACCCTTCCTCAAATGAGGGCAAGGAGCATCGTGATGAAAGGAAGATTGAGGTTGAAAATCCGATGTTGCAGGTGGCGAAGGTGGGCCCAGTCCTGGTGCCTGAGGCAGCAAATGCGCCATCTCATACTATCGTCTAGGCTTATCTAAGTTGTGCACCATTCTCTCCAAGTTAATTCTCACGAGTCTAATTTATACCTTGCTGGCAGTCAGATTTACTTTGCGATTTATCTTTCTATATGCCGCTCTACGGTCTAACATGATTTGATGTGGAGCCCACCTCAACAATATATATTCATGTCAATAATAATGTTTTGTCCATATTGTGTCTAAATTAGGAGAGGAATCTGTTGACATTGACAGTGCTTCAAGGTACCCGAACATTATGTTTGTGGTGGTGCCTTGCCGTGGGGTAAGGTTAATAGCTAGAAGCTTCTGCAAACGAGTGTAAAGTACATAGAGCGATGAAAGGGGAATTCTATCTCCTTAATGACAAGTGAGCGAACTATCCGATACCTGACGTAGCCAATATAATCGCGAGTGAAAGAAATCCAAGAAGAATGAAAAATATACATAGGCAGTATGCTAAGCAAAATAAGGCAAAACATGGCCTAAGAATTAATGTCTCTAGCAGTAAACTTCGTCTTAAAATTATACTGCCTCACAAACCATGCATTCCACAATTCCCACTCTTGATCTGGATACGCGAGTTGTACCTAGAGTACGTCAGTAAACGTTTAATCTAGACATCCACTTTCAAAGGAAAGGAACACATACATCAAACCGCCTCAAAAAGCTCGGCACGAGCTTATAAATCTCCATCAGCGAGATGTTCTTTCCGATGCAGGTCCTCGACCCAGATCCAAACTGGAGCATCATCCCGTTCATCACCTTCAACTTGTCCGCTGGTGTAACCAACCATCGATCGGGTTTGAACTTGTCGACATCGAGACCGAAGATGTCTTCGTTGCGGTGGATGACCCAAGGCGTACATCCGACGATTGTCCCACCAGGGATGAAATGTCCGGAGATCTCGATCCCGGATGCTGGAACGACGCGCTCGAGGTGAAGGCCTGCTGCTGGGTGGATGCGGAAGGCCTCCTTGATGCAGGCGTCGAGGAAGGGCAGTTTCTGGGACTCAGCCCAGGAGACAAGGCCCGTGGGTCGGTTAACGATTGTTCCGTCCTTTACGGCTGCGTTGAGCTCTTCGCGAAGGCGCTGCATGTATCGCGGGTTCTTGAGGAGGTAGTAGAATACAGCGGCGAGGCTGATGGCGGTTGTTTCGGACCCGGCAAAGGCCATGGAGACAGCCATTGTGAGGATGCGTTTCTCGGTCATGAACTCTGGGCGGTCCTTGCCGGCTTTCATGAACATGGTCAAGAGGTCTCCCTTCTGAGCTGTGAGGCTGGCGACATCGGTCGACATGCGCTCTTGCATGCGCTGGCGGGCAAATACTGCAACCGGGTGGGAGTTATCCGCGATGCCCCATTTCTGCAATGCGTCGAAGATCGGGTTCTTCCAAAATACTTTGTCGAGCCAGGGCATTTGTCCTATGGGTGCGGAGTAGTCGAAGATCCGCGCAAGAGACTTGACGATGCCATCTATGTCTTCGTTCTTTTCAATGAAGCCGTGGCGCTTGCTATATGTGATGCTGCCGATGACGTCGAATGCGAAGAATTGGAGCCAACGTGCAAAGTCGCAGGTCCTCCCACTGTTGGTGAACAGCGCGGCTGTCTGGTCGAGGAATACTTCGACAGTCTCGTTCACCATTGGTTCGTATTGCACGAGAGAGCTCATTGAAAAGGCATGGTTGACGGAGCGGCGCAGGTTCGCGTGAAAGCCTTCGTCGAGTGTTGAGAAGAGAGATGGTAATGGCTCGCCTTTCGAAACTGTCATTTGGACAGGGTAGAATTTTGACCGTTGGGTGTCAGAGTGAGAAAGATTATGCTCAATAGGAAGCATACCTTGGTGAATCCCTTGTTCAACCCATATATCACCTTGATAGCACTCGGAGAAGCGAAAGATAGTGTGTTGGGCCCAAGCCTAACCACATCACCATACTTCTTATGCAACGCATTGTGAGTGATGTCTGGGCGCCGTCCATGGACATCGAGGAATCGCCAAAGATCCGTGAACTTGGCCATCACCGGGCCAGGATAGCGATGAAGGCCATTATGAAAGTACTGCTGCACAAGGTATAGCAGCAACAGAGAAGGAAGTGAGTAGATAACGTAGTCTGAGGCTTTGAGCCCAAGAACGTCTGCCACGAGAGCCATATTTTGATGATGTTCAATGGATATTATGGAGGTGACAGAAGCAGGTGGATTGCCAATTATAGACTCATGGCGACGTCCTCTGGAACATTCCAATAGCAGTCTATGGGTGTCGTCGCCGAGAGGCAACAAGGTTGGACAGCACGCTCAGTGGGACATCGGCAGTTGGGGATGCTAAGAACCGATGGATTCAGGCTATCGTCGATGACTAGCAACCCTTCGGTTCAGCAGATCAGCCAACGGATCTCGGGTTCGCGCTTCATACCTTTGGAGAGATTTAATCCTTACAGGAAATCAAGGAACAAGAATCGTACGATACTCCAGAACCTGTTCTCCAGCACGTATGCCGAGAGGGTTGGAGTGGAATGCAAAATGCGGAGATGGTTCCCCGCAACGAGGGAGCCATTTGGTGGGGCTTACGGCACAGCGTCTTGCTGATAAACTTGGAGCATCAGCTTACTCCACAGAAGGATCATGCTGGGTCTTTTTGTGAACGGCCAGAGGTGCGTTTGTTCTTGTGGCTTCGGCACAACGAGCCCTTGATCTACCGGAACCCACAACCTTCCTTCCACTTACCCTAGGCCCCTGGATATGCAGCTGTGGATGTGGATGTAGTCCAACATTCCACTTCGTGCTTGCAGGTACTTGTCATAGTGGACACTTGATCTGCCTATCAACTGCCATTCAACCACCGTAGTTTGATGATCTGCCGTAATAATACACCGCTGAATTCGTAGGATAACAGAGGAATTGGAAGAAGAAACGGCTGAAACCGTCAAGGCCAGGGCAACATGACAGCGATCATAATTCAGATGCTCAAATAAGCATAGAAATGCAAAGTAGTTGCCAATATGCAGCAGCACCCTCTGGTGTTTCATGCTTGCGGATAAGGAATTGAGCCCCAGCCTGCCCGAAAGAAAGGAATATCGATAACTTGCATAGCTCTAGGGTATCAAAATGATGAACGCGCAGGATTCCCCCAAACTCGATTTTGCGTCGTAAGATTGAAATAAAACCTGCTAGGCCGATTGCCAAGGCCTCTATCGATCCTGCGCTGGGATGGACTCGTCGAGCTGATAAGATTCATCGCGACCCCACGAACGAAGCCTCCGGCTTGACAATTGCTGCTCCTCGTCATCTGGGACTTTGGAGAAGCCTTCCGGAGCATATTCGTCCTTGCTATATGGTGTATGGCACCTGGGAGAGCGTAAAGATGGGTAATAGCGCCGATAGCTGAAATGGGCGACGACGGAGCCTAGGATTGAGCCACTGGTCACATCATAAACATCGTGCCGGTAATCCTCGAGACGAGAGATTGCAACAAGCAGGGCACAGATAATGGGTATCAGGACCAGAAGACAGCGGCACAAGTCAGTCCTCGGCCTGAAAACGTGCATTTGACCAGAGAAGAACCTGAGGCATCAATTAGTGCCACAATGTTATTAACCATAGTAGAAAACTCACAAAGACAGGTATCCCAGCCCGCCAAATGAAAAGCTGCTGTGGCCGCTTGGAAAACTTCTCCACCCTTCTTGTAAGATATGCGCATTGGTCTGAGTGCAGACAGTCCATTGCACAAGCGTGCTCTCCGGTGTTCCTTTCCTGGGTACGCAACGCGATATCAAATCTGGCCGAGGCCTTCCAACCGCATTCTTGATAATGTCCGTAATGAGTGAAGTGAGCATAAGTGCTGTCAGGAAGCCAAGTACAGTCACTTGTACTTTATGCGGACTTGGACGAAGAATGGCGGCCCACACCATAAGAATCAGGAATGGTATGATTCCGGCATAGAAAACAGACCATACTGGAGAAATGACCCGTTAGAAAGGTTCTGTATCGTTCTCGACCGGGATACTGACACACTGGAACTCGCTCTACCACAGCGAAGGGATATTGAATGGATTGATTGTCAAGAGTGAACATTCGGTGGAACGGAGTCACAAGGATTTGAATCTGCACAGGACATAGATTGTCAGCAATGAAACCACAGAATGTTGTCAGAAACATAAGAGACAAACCAGAACCCAGCATCCTATAATACAGGCGAGACCGATCGCATCGACAAGAGGATATGACTGCTGGAAAACACGCGACACTGCGCCAGCAAGCCCCCCAACCAAAGGCGAGGGAGGGATCGTTGACCCCGCAGACAATCCGCTGCGGGCCATTTCTGCAGTTTCCAAGCAGTAACGAATGTCATGGAAGTCCAATGTACCTCACCTGGAGAACAGGACTGGTCGGCCAGGAGAAGAGAAGGTCCTCATCGTCGGCTGCCGGCGTTTCGGCGGAGAACAACTGAGAGCACGGACCAATGCCACTCCTCCAACCTCCAAATCTCCGCAATCGCCGTTAAAATACCAACCTTAACCTCTCGCTACACGTCAGTTCCCCCAAGCTCTTCATCGACTCGATCTTCTGTTGAGAGGGATTTGACGAAACTCACGAATTGACGTAATCAGCTTGCCATGGCTGAAGCCGGACAGCAGCGTGCTCTCAACACTGCTTTCGCGCCTCCACCTCCCCTCTGGAAACACTTCACCCCCGGAAATCTCAAGAAGCTAGAAGAAATTAAGAAAGAGGCATCCAAGGGAGAAGATGGAAAGCCACAAAAGAAGGAATGGCCGCCAGC
The DNA here is from genome assembly GCA_025688815.1 of Aspergillus carlsbadensis. NCBI lineage: Eukaryota > Fungi > Ascomycota > Eurotiomycetes > Eurotiales > Aspergillaceae > Aspergillus > Aspergillus carlsbadensis. The sequence continues at coordinate 667,024 of MU628161.1, read as the reverse complement.
AGATCTGCGCTCTCTGAGTCTGCCCCCAGAGCTACGTTTCCTCGTGCCTCCGGATATCCCTTCAGGTGACTACAGTGTCTTTGGCGAAGTTCAAAACGTAAGATTCACCTCGGATTATTCTTATAAATTGGCTAAGATTTCAGCATTAGCTCTCAACCGCCCTACCGTCCCTCGAAGAACAAGGCATCAACCAGCTCTACCCCTCCTCCCCGAAACCTGGTCCCGACGGTGAACCCCCTGCGCAACCAGCTCAGCCGTTGAACCACGCATACTACCTCCTAAAAATCAGCAAATCATTGCTTCTGAATTTTTTAGAGCTTGTCGGAATTCTCTCTACAACTCCGGACCAATTCGAGCCAAAAGTCGAGGATATCCGCAACCTGTTCATCAACGCGCATCACCTGCTCAACCTTTACCGACCGCACCAGGCACGCGAGTCTCTGATTATGATGATGGAAGAACAACTAAGCCGTACACAAGAGGAGATACGCGAAATGGACAAGTTGAAGGAAGAGCTCACTGCTGTTCTAGATCAATTGGCTGCAGAAGGCGCTGATATGGGATCTAATAACCAACCGGCCACGAGGGATGACAAAAAGGCGGCGAATTTGGAGGAGCATGTCTCTGAGGACTCTCAGCTCGTCTGGGATATCATCGATGAGCTTGATCGGTGATCGCCTCTCCAGCCAGCCTAGACATTTATCGTCCGAATCTCTGGTCTCTCAGACGCTCCTACGCTCCGACTTGCCGATACTACACATATTTGGGGCACAAACGGCACAGGCGCTGCTCACCTCTACTCGGTGCGAGAGGGCCCCGATCTATATTCTGGAGATTTGTGGGCTGGTAGGGGAACTGGACGTTACACATGCGATATCCGTCAACAGTCAACCAAGGCCCTTTCCACCCTCTCCGTCTCATCGCCTACGACTGCTGGAAAACTACTTCTCCCGTTTTGGTTTCAATACCACGCTCCGTTGTACCGGAAGATAGAATGATCCGCAAATCGCGTGAGGCACTAAGTCGAACAAGAACTTTTGTTGACAAGACTACACAACCAACAAAACTTTTTTTTGAGGGAAAATCGCTACCAACGAACAGAATGCGATCATTAGGAGACACAATGCTGCCCCATAACTACTAATCACTACGCCCAGCCACCGAGTACAGCTCAAAATCAGCAGAGTAAGTCGAATCCCACTCTTCCCCCTCGATGGTGGATATGCCCTTTTCTTTGTTTCAACCCCATCTAAAGGTACATTGTACGCTTTGGTGATAACTGTGCATCTCTACCTCTTTCCTGAAATTGAGCCCGTCGGCACATTTGATGATCTTCCGTCCCAATTTGGATTCGTGCTGACTTTTGCTGAAGTATAGGCATATATTCCAATAGCTAAAAGCAAATTATATTCATCATATCTATATCTTCCATGTATATCCTTCGCGTTTATTTCCAAACGCCAGTGACTCCCCTGGTATATATCCTATGTATACGTAGCGACATCGTAAGAAAACAACCATCAGCCCCAAACTCCTAGGCAGGAAAACACACTCGTCGCACTGCACCTAAGCAGTTGTAGGCGTCGAAACCGCACTCGTCCGCTCTCTCCACGCCTTATCCATAGCGCAGGTCGCAAGCCTGCACAACTCGTTCACGAAATCCGCAACTAGCTTTACATGCACAAGCTCGTTGACTGAGAAGGCCTGCCGCAGAAATACTCGCTCAAGCATCCCCGTCGCACTCTTAAGAAGCGCGAGATCCTTTGTAGCCTGTGGTTCTGCAGGGTTTTGGAGAATGTTGCAGAAGATTGCAAGGAGGGCGGACATGGGGTAGAATATTAGGGCCCTGAGAATTATTAGACACATTTGTTTTGAACATAGAGAAGATATAGGACACGTACCAGAAAACACCGTCAACGAGGACATGCCCCGATGCCTCGAGATACAGCAGCGTGGACCGACTTGCCTCGACGGAGAGCGCAAGGCTCGAGCTTACGCCATCCATAACGCAGGTTTGCGTTTCCCAGGACTTGCAGCGACTGCTCGCTTGATGGATGATCGTCATGCAGAGATGGTAGTTGAGGCGGAGGATGACGGAGTGCATGGCGCAGTTGGGGTCGGGTGTTTCGTGGGTAAAGGATAGGGTTGGTCTCCATAATGGTGGGACGGAGAGGCGCCATCGTTCGAGCTCGTCGTCTAGTTCGCGAATGTTCTTGAGGATTTCAGCGTCGGATTTCTTCATTGCCTTGAAAGAGTAGAGAGCGTTGTAGGCTCGTGCCCGGATCAGGCTCAGGCGGAGGTCAACGGGGAAGATGGGATTTCCGGGGAGATTGGTGGAATTGTGGTGATATTGGAGGCTGATGTACATTTGCTCAACGTAGTCTGGGGGTAATGTCAGGTCGCAATTGTCTTCGGAGAAGAGCTGGGCTTGCCCGGTTCTGAGGGAGACGTCCTGCTCGACGGTGAAGTGGAGCCAGAACAAAGTGCGCAAGTGAGTTTGGGTTCTGGCAGTGGTGTCCCTGACGGATTCCGGGAGCCAGCAGGGTTGGTTTAAGAATTTGTGGCCCCCAAGCATGAACAGCATGCGGCCTGCGATGGACCCGTAGTAGTTTGCAGACTGCAAGTTGCCTTGAAATAGCTCAAGTAATGCCTGGATTGAGACGTCCGTGAATAAGCACTGTGATGATTGGAACGACGAAACTAATGGACATACCAGAATAGTTACAGCCTGTAAGCCGTCCATGGTGGGAGGCTCCTGTAAAACCTCACACAACAAGTATCTTGCCTTCGCAATGCAAGCCTCTTCATCGAGCCGCGGTAGTTTCTGTTCTTGAGCGGCGAAGCACGGACTACAGAGAACACCAACAAATGCAGCAAAAGCAAAGATACACGCCTTCGTGCTAGCTGAGCATCTATCAGACTCAGACGAGCGCTGCCGATACGCAGACCCTATAGTCGACCAGAACAGAACCGGGTCAACGGCCGGAAAGACCCTCTGCATCACCGACGTGCGGTAAATCTCAAAACTGAACTCTAGCAGGTGGCGATCCGGGAGGTCTCCCAGTTGCGGACTTTGAAGCTGCGCCAACATGTCATTTGAGTTCACTGCTCGCTGTTTCTCCCATGGTGTACGGAGTGACGTAAATTTGTCAAAGGCGAGCTTTTGACCTGTCCGCGATTGCACCCATTCTTGGCCTTCTGGAAGGATAAACGGTATTCCAGTGAATAAACTGATCGCGCCTAGCTCTTTCCCAGCGAAGTGGAGTGGAACAGAAGAAGACGCAGATGGTTGTACAAGGCTTGGTGGACTGGGGGTGAGGTCCCGACTAGGGCTTTTAAAGCCCAGATGTGATTGCTGTCGCAGCGAGGGTACTATAGCAGATAAGCTCGTGGCCGACCAGCGCCGGAAAGTCGACGAGACGAACCAGGCTCATGGCGAAGCTTCTCGGCCAGAAGCTTCTCAATCCTTGCAATGCGCTCCGAGAGGTGAGATCCCGGGGAGTTGGAGGAGCTGAAACTGGATGAGCATCATTTCCATGATACATCGAGAGAAAGCCACATACTCCTTTGCGGTGTCGAGCTTCTTGCGGGTTCTCCGGATCTTCCTTTCAAAGGTGCACGGACTATCATGATGGCTACACCAGTTACACTTTGGTAACGCAGCATCGCATTTTATCTGGAAATCTGCAAATCAGCATTGTTCCGCATTTTCTCAAGGACCCCCTTTACCTTCCGCTTGTAACAAGCGTCACAAGCCCTTACAGTCCGCTTAGCCGGCTGGACTGTCTCTTCCTCCGAGCGGCCGCCGGAGCTGGGCGAGGGGTACATGAGGGTTTGTTGGGGAACAATGTCTATTCTATAAGATAAGTAAATAATCCAACTCGAAGAATGTCTTAGACACAAAGAACATGAATGAGGGTAGAAAGATTGTGGCGAAAAGGCGAAGAAAGAATGCCGAGCCGCTTACCAAGCACAAAGCTTGTTCTCTGATCTCCGCTGAATAAGCGGCCATTTAGGCTTGCCCTCTACAGTACATGAAGAGTCCGGAGTTATTTGTCTGTCTTATGTCCACATGGGAAATGCATATTTCGTTACTATTCGTAACAACATCGCTCGTATCAAACATTCCGGTCATCCAGTCATCAAGAACTTGAAAACCAAGGCAAGGCCCACAGGGTATTCACAGAATATCTGTAAAGATAAACAAGAAAACAGAATAGAACAAACAGAAAATAAATGTTGATGAGATGGCATGATGACAGAGCCTCCCATCGGCGTCAACGGTACAAGCCATCATGCTTCTCGCAGGCCGAGAGCAGAAGGAAAGGATCAGTATGTGCGCAAAGATACGGCAATGGGCCGAGGGCTTCAGACAAAGTCACTCCTGCGCCTGCCAGGTTTGAGCCGTTTGATTCGCGCCGCAGCTTCTCCAGGAAACAGCATGGACATTGCCTCACTTTTCTTCATGGTGCCTGTCCCCCTCACCGGTGGAGTTATTACTTTGGTGACGTTCTGAACTCGATCCTCAGGCATCTCGATAATCCTCGATTCCTTTGCGGCTTTCGCTGCGCTCGACGCGTCGCTAGCTTTATCTGGCGCTGACTGAACAGGCTTCCGACGTACCAAGCGGCCATCTTTGCTATATCTATCTGCGGCACTTCCTTGCGCGGCCAGCTGAGCAAGTTCGAGCCTCACTAGCTGGTATATCACAGAAAACAGCACTATCTCCACCATGGCTATGAAGGGGACTGTGTCGGTGGTGGTGAATATGGTGGACCAGAGCATGGGTATAAGGAGCCTAGCATATAACAAGTTGAGAAGTAACACTGGGCTTCTGAATCGGCCCATATGAGATTTTGCCCAGCCGATACCGTCAACCCCAGCAAGGTAAATATCCTCTTTGATGGGAATGTACTTGTGTAAGTACATTAAGATATTGTGAGCCCATTCGCTGCCAATCTGAGTCCGAGATGCGAATTCGATCTTCTCGCGCCCTTCTGGCTCGGCCCATGCCTTCCACCCGGCTCGAAGGCAGAATGGGCACGCAAGAGTGTCTCCGGACCGCTTGAGGCATTTAGCGCCTTTACAGTCGAAGTATTTCGGTATATTCGACTCGAAAACTCTTAGTCTATGCTCCCAGAAAGGTAGAAGATGGCCATCCTTATCATAAGGTAAGTGTTTCCCAAGCCACTTAGACCAAAATTCAAGGATTTCAACCGCGGTTTGCTCTCTTCCCCATAAATACTGACAATTAGTGGAGCATACACAGTTAGGGTCGTAGCTCATGTTGATCAACTCGGCTTGCGCCAGCTTCTCAAGGCGCTTGTATTGCGCGATGGGTATAGCGGGTTTCCGCTGCACTCGAAAGGAGGAAATATTGCAGATACTCCGGTGCTCATTTGCCCGTTTCGAAACATTCTTTGCACTGCCGATTTTGTAGAACTTATTCCGGCCGGTGGGGTCGGCAAACACATAGGTGAACCCTTCGCCTGTCGGCTTCGATCTTGTTCGTAGAATGTATGCGACTTCCATCACGACATCTTCAAGCGGGAGCTGTGGGAAAGCAATGGGCTCGTCATGTCCAAAGTCAGAATTCTCCGTAGAATCGTCTGAGTATAAATCGGCAAGCTCGGCGGGATGTGCATATGTGCTGCGCGGACCGGATTCGATAATCTCTGCGCCGAAGCCTGTGTCCCCGTCTTGAAATGACCCGGGAACCTTCGAATCGTCGGATGGACCAGCTAAGTCGTATGTGCCCCAGTCGCCGGAAAAAGGTCGCACAGATTGTCGTCTAATCATTTCGGGCTGCCGGGCGACACGCACAACTTGAGGAGTAGGGCTCGGTTCGCGTGTTTGATAAGTCGGGTAGGTCAAATGGTCACGAGAGTGGCCCGCGTCGCCATCGTAAAGGTTGTAATCGACGAATGACTCCCGGTCGTGGTCTGGGGTCATGAGCGGGTATCGGAAATCTTGCGGGAGGCTTGTGGGGAGCCGTCGTCTGGTCATGGTTGCGGTGCGGAGCACTGTCTCAGTGCTGTTTTAGATCTAAATCATCAAAGTCATTACGAAAAGAACAACCACAGAAACAAAACCCAGAGATTGAAGCAGAGTTGGCGTCAGCGAAAGTGGCTGCGCTCGATCGGCGGCAAGCTGCTGGAGCTCAGGCTGCTCAGCCCATCTGCTCATTTCAGACACAAACACGAGGGCGGCTCACGGGTCAACAGGCAACATGTGATCCACTCAGGTGTGTTGATCGCTTGTGCAACAAGTTAACAACAAGCACCTGCTTGATCCCCGCCAGAGAAAAAAAATCTTGTGCTCTTATTCCTGAGTTAGGTAAGCTACGCGATGAGCCTTGAGAAGCGCCGAGATTCCACGGTTCCCTTTCCTGCGACCGAATTAGCCGTTTCGATTGTGACTCGATGATGGGCCAGTGGCCACTCTTCAGAGGCTTCAGAGCCCCCATTCTGGACTTCTTCACCATTTAAATGTGGTTATTATGATTGTATGTAAGGGCACAACAGCGTTTGTTGCGCCACAGAGATATTTCAATTATGTTATTCCACCATGACTCATGACTCGGGAGCAGGCGGGGATGACCTCTTCCGACCTCTTCACCACAACTCAGGACTCCAGTCTCAGACAATTCCGACAGAAGCAATACGAGACCAGCTCTACAGCATGGACATCGCCCAAGGCTTTCAGTCACACCCCTCAGCAATAAAATGCATTGATATGCACACGTCTGGGGAGCCCACACGGATCATCTACTCGGGCTTCCCCGCTCTCCCAGGCCCAACTCTCCTCGATAAGCGCGATCAAGCTCAGAAGTACCACGACGATATCCGCAAACGCCTGATGCTAGAGCCCCGTGGGCATAACGATATGTACGGTGCTATTTTGATAAGTGAGACGGAGCTTGTGCAAAGCGGCGACGCCCATATCGGCGTTCTTTTCACTCATGCCGGAGGTTTCTCAACCATGTGTGGACACGCGACGATTGCGCTGGGAAGGTTCCTTGTTGACATGCAAGACTTGAAAGTTTTCCCGAAGAGAAATGAGTTGGTTGTGGGCTCTGCTGAGGACGGGAGAAAGGAAGTAGAGGTTCGGCTACATGCACCGTGTGGAGTTGTAAAGGCGCAGGTCCCTGTAATCGATACCCCAGATGGTGGAGTAAAGTCGGACTTGACGCGAAATGTTTCATTTCTTTCGACGCCTGCGTATGTTGCTGGTCTCGGGATTGAGGTGGAAATTCCAGAAAACATTCGCTGGGCGGAACTGGGAGCCAAAAATAGTATAAAGGTTGACATTAGTTACGGGGGTGCCTTCTACGCACTCGTCAACGCGAAAGACCTAGGGTTCGAGAAAGGACTGGCTGGAGATGATACGCAGATGAAGGCAATGGCCAGTGCAGCGCGCACCCTGAAAGGGGTTCTCTCTACTTGCCCACCGGTGATTCAAGCTCTGCGGTGTGCAGAGGACGAGAGACTTTCTTTTTTGTATAGTGTCATGGTGGTTGATTCGGAGCTGGGACATCGTCCTAGCAATGTTGAGGGCACAGAAACGGGTGTCTGCTTCTTTGGTGAAAGAGACCAGGTTGACCGATCGCCTACAGGATCTTGCGTAACGGCTCGCATGGCGTTAGCTCACGCAAAGGAACTGAGAGGCATAGGGCAGCGGTGGGCCTATAATTCTGTCGTGTCGAATCGTTTCGAGACTGGTGCCTTTGTAGCGACTATTGTCGAGAAAAACGTTAGAGTGAAGGGGCTTGAAGCAGAAACATGGCCTGCAGTCGTGGTTCGTGTTGAGGGCCATGCCTTTTATGTTGGGGCGATGACCTTTGTGCAAGAACCGGGCGATATCACAAGCGAGGCTGGATTTACCCTGGATATCTGAACGGATCATCCGAATACTTCTAGTCACATCACAAATGTATCTAGAAGCACTCTGGAGTCTCTGGAGCGGTATGCTTGTACTTCCTTGGTCAGCTCGCGGATTCGTTGCATAGAATTTCCGGCAATCGGCCACATATCACTCATTGAATTGAGAACCCCGATGTTCAATGACAAGAACTGGCAATCCGCTCCGAATGCCGGTAGCCAGTCAACAGACAGGACAGCCAATTGAATGACGGAGCTCAGTACCAACGTGCATGCAACGAAGGGACTGTAGTCGATGACTGAGGTGGTAAGCATAGCAAGCTTTGACAAACCTACGGCTCCGTTGACAACTTTTGCCGTGTGTATCTGGGGATTCGCCGAACTAGTGGAAATGCCAGGAAGATGGGAGCAAAAGGTCTCCCTAGCGCTCGGCAGGGAGGCAAGAAGGTAGGACTTAGGATAATGGAGGTAGATGGAAGCGCAATGCATGAGCATATTGGCCTGAAAGAGTATCTGATCCACCTCACCACTATTGCCGATTATTGATCGTTTAGACGTGGGTACCCGGTGGAACCAGGCGGCTATAGAGGCGTCGAGCAAGTCCAGCTCATATTGGGAGGACGGAGTCTCGGCCATAAGAAGGGATTTTCGGAGCACTGCAGCTGCTTCGATCCTGTATGCTAGGGAAGAAAACATGCCGTTGTCATGAGGCAGGAGTTCCCCTTCGAGATCGCCCAAGGTGGGCTGGAGCCGGTCAACTCGACCATCAGCATACTCCTCTTCCTCACAAGGGAGGGGTACATCGGGGTTCTCCGTCAGGTTAAACTGTAGAGAGCCATCGACTTGCACTGCAGCAAGGACGGCATCGATAACGAACACTTCCCACCACGTTCGGCGGACGCTCTCGGCTCCAACAGGGTTCTCTATACCAATGGCGTCCGAGAACTCCCTTTGATGCAAACCAAGCTCAAGACTGCTGTGTATTGCCTTAATGATACAAAGTCTTGCGTTTTTGGGATCTCGATGTCCATGGGAGAGTATCGACACAAGCAAGTAAGCCTGAACTTTCTCCAGGGAAAGATCTGCCTCGTCAGTTGAAGATACCAACAAGCCCGTCATATCTTGGCTTATATGGGAGGGAAGATATTGCGAGCCGATAAGCTCCATGACTTCAAGCAAGTATCTTGAAGGGGTTGTTTGCAGTAATGCATGCATTGGTGGGAGGAATGGATGAGCTCCATGGAAATGTGAATAATACAACGAGATCAGGCGAAGGTTTGGGTGCTGCTGGGGTGCAAAAGGGGCGACAAGGTTTAAGGGCGACTGAGCAAATTCCTCGATATTGAATGTGGACGGCATATTGTCGTTGGGAATAGCGAAAGGTGAATGACCCCCTTCGACATCAACCTGTATAGAAGGTAAAGGATCAGGCCGCGTCTTACGCCCCCGACGAGACGGAACAAAGTAACAACGTTGGCTCAACGACATGCATCGGGCACAACCATTCTGGTTCCCGTCGCACTTGAGGTGTTTCTCTCGGCAGTTGAGGCATGCCACTGAGGTGGAAAGCGGGTCCATTGTGAGAGGCAGGAAGGCCAGGGTAAGATAGAAGGAAGGAACTCTGAGTCCTAGTTTGTGAGCATGGGTATTGAGGGGTCTCTCGGGTGTCTGAGTGAGGAGAGGAACTTGGACGGATGCTTCAAGCTTGAGCCTTGAGCCTTGAGCACCGTGGACCGGTACATAGGTAACGGCCGCTGTGCGAGTGTGGGACTCGGGACTTTTCCATTTGTCTCCACCAGTCGCCGAAATAGTGGGTCCGCGAGGTGTGGTATACAAACCAGCAGGGCTCCAACAAAAGAATACTATAAGTAAGTCAATCCCTCTTCTTCTTTTCAAAGGCAGTAGTACACTCATCATGTCATCTGTACCTGGCACTCTTGAGACCAACTGGTCGAAAGACCCTGCAAATGCTCGCAACTGGACTCTGCGCAAAAAGATCTACAACACAGCTGTCCCATCCCTCCTGTGCCTTGTTGTGTGGGTGATCCAACCCGTCTGAGATATGCCTTGCAAACTAACCATTCATCATGATATAGATCTTTTGGTTTAGCCATCTACTCTCCTTCTCATTCCAGCGTCCAGCAATACTTCCAGACCACCACCAGCCTCTCGCTTCTCCCTTTCTCCCTCTACGTCTACGGACTTGCCTTCGGGCCAATGATCGCCGCGCCACTGAGTGAAGTCTTTGGCCGGCGCTTTATCTACCTCGTCATGACTCCAATTGCCCTCCTTTTTATTATGGGCGCCGGTTTTGCCAAGAATCTCCCAACACTTGCGGTCTGTCGGTTCCTCGCCGGCCTTTTAGGCTCATCGCCTCTTGCAGTAGGAGCAGGCACCATCATGGACATCTGGAGCGACGGCCAGCCAGCTACTCGAGCTATAATCCTGTTTATGACGACTGCATTCATAGGTCCCGCGCTAGGTTCCCTAGTCGGCGGTTTTGTCGCCGAGTATAAAGGATGGCGCTGGTCTCAGTGGACGACTCTCTTCATAGGAACGTCAATATGGCTATCTGCACTGGGCGCACAAGAGACATACGCTGGTCCGATCATGCGCCAGCAAGCGAGAAAGGTTGGATTACCTTTACCCCCTCGGTCTATACCCAGTGGGGCTGCAGGAATCAAGTTCCTGGTCACCGTGACACTCACTCGTCCACTTTACATGCTCCTCTTTGAACCCGCTGTAGGGCTGTTTTCTCTCTATGCGTCGTTTACCTTCTCCGTTCTCTTCTGCTTCCTGGCCTCATTCCCACTAGTCTTCGAGAATGTGTCTAGCTTCTCCCCGGGACAGAGCGGACTAGTCTTTACTGGTATCTCTATAGGCTGCACCCTCGGCGCTGCTATACTGATCCTCATTGACCAAATCGTTCATACGAGATATAAGCCTCGCTATTGCCATGCAAACACACCACTACCTCCTGAGCTGCGTCTCTGCGGTGCAATGGTGGGCAGTCCGCTTATGCCCATTGCGTTATTCTGGTTCGCCTGGTCCGCTCGTCAAGGCGTACACTGGATAGCTCCCGTGCTCGCAACAGCATTGTTCGGATGCGCGAATATCCTTATTTTCGTATGCACGATAACTCTTCCGTCTTCACATGGTTTTTTATACTCTAACAGCTTCGCTCAGGTATCCTGTGTACTATACCTAACCGCAATATATGGCGCCCGATACAGTGCATCAGCCCTGGCGGCGAATGGGTTCCTCCGCTATACACTGGGAGGATCATCTCCCCTTTTCACACTTCCTAGTAAGTCTCTACATAATCTTATAGTTTATTAGAGCTCATCAAACCCATAGTGTATAATAACCTCGGGTACAGCTGGGCTGGCAGCCTACTCGGGTTCCTTGGGATAGCCTTTGCCCCGCTCCCATTTGTTTTCTACAGATATGGTAAGAGGATTCGGAAGTCTAGTGCGTATATTTCGTGACTTCACCATATAAAACTTGTCTAACAGGTGACGAGTGTATGAAGTGTATATAAATGTGTGATATACATCTCCTCTCTATCTAGTGATTATTTCACCTACTCATGGCAAATTATTAACTTCCTCTTCAAACAAACTCGATTATTTCCACTAAATCCTGTCATCACAAGTAGCTAGGCTCTAGCCTAGAACTACGGACAGGGACATTGAACTCTTGGTAGGTATTCCATGGTCACTGCTGGTCGCGTCACGCGGAGTATACAACCCCACTAACTCGGCGAAGCTCCTCCGCTAAATCCCCGAAGGCTAAACCCGCCACTTGCCCGGGTCTCAAGATATAACAGGAGACCAAGGTACCATCAGAGACATCAAGTGTATTCTCATGCGCCGCTTGATTCAGTGTGCTTCATGAGTATTGCGAAGAACAGCGTAGGAATGAGGGTGCTCTATCCAGTCCTGAATACATATATTATATGTATTGCTCTCCAGAGTCGAACCACTACAAACCAAGAAAGCGAAGAATAAAATAAGGATGCATAAATATTTCAAAGGCATTAGGTAGCATGGCTAAATTTCATGATCACTGATTGATTGACTTAAACTCCCTCTCCTTGAAGACCTCCCAAATCCATCGGCGTAGATTCGTTATGTAGAAGCTGCCCCACACCGCCACATCCCTGCCTTGTCCTGGATCCTGATCAGCCTCGATCACAAAACCTCTATTCAGGAACCTAGAAATGGAGAACAAACCATTCACATTACAGTGCAGATACAGAAGTCACACTCTGTATCGCCACAGTCGCACCCGAAGCATGGCTTGGAAACAATCTTGATGGGTTTAGTGATTGAGGAGCCGGAGCTGGAGCCGGAGGATGGGAGGGTGAAGTTGACTGAGGAGGGGATGGAGGAGGAGCCCATTTTGAGTTGATGGAGGTTTGTGTTTGTTTTCTTTCTTTTGTATGTGATGCGGAAAGGAGAAATAGTTCAATTGTAACGGCGATGTGGAAGAATTAAAGACGAGGATATAAAAGACTGACGAAGCGCGATGACGCAGGCAGCAGCCGACCTTATAATGCGGACTATTATGTATTGGGTCTCCACCCAGGGCCTACGTACCTAACAATAGCGCGGCTTATCATTACTCGACCAAGACTATGTGGCTGGCACAAAACGTTATTTGCAGACGAATAAATTCGCGAAAGGTATTTCTAGCAGTAGTATGTACATTTGAAAACTTTTGCTTTTAGCGGTTATCTTTCCCATTCATAAGTCATTGCCAGAGGCCCATTCATCACTCTAGCAGTCCATTGTCATCGCGCACAAGGCTCACCGGCCTGGCGCTCCGGGGTATCTTTCTAACTGTCGTCCAAAACGTGTTCACTCTATCCATTATTTAAATTGTTTGGTTGTCCGTAACTCATCAAGCGTGCGTAATCACAACTGCTCAGCCCAGGGGGCAGCGCCCGGCTGCATCTGGTTCAGCCACTTGACGAGCTCAATGAGCTCGGCACGGCGCTCGTCCTCGAGCTGGTCGGCATCGCCGCAGAGCACAGACTGGAAGACGGGGAGGAACTGGGGAGTGAGTTCCCGGATAGTGGCATCTTCCCACTTGTCTGCGACAAGGTTAGTCTTATTGTCAGTAGATTCTTGCGGAAAATACGTACACATCTGGCAGATCATGCGGTAAAGCGGGTCATTCTCCTCGTAGTCATTCTTGAGGGGTAGAATCGAAACGAGAACAGGCAAGACCTCTTTGATCGGCACGCTCTCGCGGTGCTTGAGGATCATGCGGCTAAGGCAGCCAGTGGCGTTGTCTTGCAGGCGGGAGACATCCTGGTGAAGGCACTGCTCCAAGCGGCTGAGGATGGTAGGGAACTCTTTGACGATCTCGTTGGAGTCGGAGTGCTCGACCAGGCGACCAACGGCGTAAGCAGCGTTGGACTTGGTCTGGGGGTCCTCATCGCCCAGGCGGTGAACGAGAAGCTTGAGGAAGCCAGGAGTGAACTGGGTGGCAGCAGCGCCCATGCCATTGATACACTCGGCGAGGACACCGACAGCAGTAGCACGCTCGATGGACTCGGTGCTGCCAGCGTAGCGCAGGACAATCTTCTCGAAGACCTTCCAGAGCTCTGCAAAACTTTCACCGAGAGCCGCAGCCATGCCGGAAACGACGTCGAGAGCAGTGTCAACAACGATCCAGTCAAACTCAGAAGTCTCTTCACCGGCATCCGCATCCTCTTCAACGTACTCGAGCTGGCAAGGGTGATTCTTGGTGATGATATCTGTGATCATCGTGATGACATTGTGCAGAGTAGTCTCGTTGGCGATCAAGGCGGGCCCACAGAAGCGGAGGTTCTCTGCCATGTTGCGGTTGATGTCGGCGACGGTAGATCTAGGTCGGTATTTGTTAGTAACCCTCGACCAAAGCCAATGTTAAGAGTCAAGCATATAGTGATAGTTAAAATAGTCAGGAGTAGATAAACGTCTTTCACATCAATCACGCTTTGCGTGTCAAAGTGAGCTGGGTTAAACGAGTGATTTCATCATGTAAACTGGAACGTGGGTGGGAAACGCAAGCGCGGTTCGAAATAAACTGTGAGAGAGAAACGTACCGGTCGTCTTCTTCTGTCCACATCTTGAGGGTAGCAGTCATGAGGATCTCGCCGAACTTCTGGACCTCCTTGGCGGGCTGGACCTGCAAGGGAAGACCAGGCTTCCACTTGGCCATCTGGCCGGTTTCCTCAGCGATAGTGAAGAGCATGGCATAGGATCGATGCATCGTGCTGATGGTAGCCTTGCGGACGCCCTCATAAGGATGCTCAGCAAGGGGCATGACCATTTCAATGGTCTTCTCAAAGTAGGGAAGGTAGGCGCTCCTTGTGTGAGTGACAAGATCGCCAATGATCTCAATGGCGATTTCCTTCTCAAGAGCTAGGGGAGTAGTAGCGGTGATATCATCCCAATCATCCTCATCATCAAGATCGACATCTTCAATCTCGCCATCCTCACCGACTGGCTCATCGTCGTCGTCGGCGCTGGCAACCTTGACCTTACGGCCAGCAACGGTGACCTCCTGACCGATAAGGTCCTTGGCGGCCTCGCCGAGGGAGACCTCAAGATCCTCCTCATCCTGCTCAAGGCAACTGAACAAGCCCTTTACGGCACCGTCAAGGAACGTAGCAAAGTGCTCACCATAGACCTTGGCCATAGCGCCCCAGAAGATGTAGGTGCTCTCCTTCAGACGGGAGTGACCCAAGTGAAGAGCCTCCTCAGTTGCACGCATAAGCGGCTCAACGTAGGGCTGATAGCGCTCAGGTCCAGCAGCGGCAGCCATCTCGCCCATGGCATCAGTAACACTGGCACGCAGGTCAAGCTGCTCCTCACTATCCTTGACGGCAGCGAACTCCTGCAGCAGATGCATAGACTTGTCGAAGAACGGAAGGAAGGCCTCACCCGCGGAAGAGGCGAGAGATCCAAGGGCACCAGCAGAGAGACCTTTGATTCTGTAGTTGGGATGCTTGAAGAGTTCATGAAGGATAGGTACCAATTGATCCTGGTAGGAAACAACGTCCTTCTCATCCAAGCCGTCAACAACGGCATCAATAGCGCTGAGACCTGCCTTCATGATGTCGACAGTCGGTCCCTCCTCTTCACCCTTGGACTCTTGCATAGCGCTGGCAAGGTTCTGGAAGAGTAAGGGCATAAGTTGAGCGTGCTCACGGTTGAGGTCTTCGGTAAGATCGTCGGCAAGGCGAGCAACGGTGTGCAAGGAGGCCTGACGGACCTTGAGCTCCGGATCGGCAAGGAGTTGCAGAACCATGGGCATTATCTCCTTCATCTGGGTGCTGATGAAATCAGGAGCGCCCTCCACGACCATGCCCAATGACATGATACCCGCACGCCGGTAGTCGGGGTTGCTGCTGTTGAAGTACTGGCCGAGGGAGTGGAGCAGGGGAACGACGACCTGACTAGGAGGCAGACTCTGAGCGAGCATATCGAGCAGACCTAGAGCAGAGCGGGCAGGTGTGATATCGTCATCGTTGGGGGACGCATCACCAAGCTCGGTGACAATCTGCAGAGAGGTACGGGCAAGCTGCTCGCCCAGGCGCATGCCTTGGATCTTGAGCTTGCGGTACTGCACGCACTGCATGAGGAAACTAATGGCCTGAGTGCGAGTGTCCTCCTCAACCTCGGTGTTGGCGGCAATCTCGTTCATGAAGATAACCAGATCCTTCAGGTGCACGGTCAAAAGAGCAGGGTCGAAGCCAAGGACTGTCTGGAAGACCTCAAAGGCCTGCATGATACGTTCCTCATCCTGCTGATCAATGGCATCCTTGAGGACAGCGACCATAGAGGGAACGAGTTCCTGGAATGCCTTGACAGGAGCCTCATTCTCCGCGGAGTCGAGGTACATAGCCAACTTGCTCAGAGCGAGCAAAGTGTTGATACGCACTTCAGGGCTCTCGGGATCACGGATGGTCTTG
>MU628161.1:0-51165 GCA_025688815.1 Aspergillus carlsbadensis | reverse complement strand
CTGTCCCAAGTATCTGTCCCAAGTATCTGTCCCAAGTATCTGTCCCAAGTATCTGTCCCAAGTATCTGAATGCGAAACGCATTATCCCCGCCCCTCCAGAGCCGAAGCTTATCTCAGAAACCCCTCAGCTACATCCTAGCGCCATCGACCTGCTAAACCGTGCAGATACCTTGTTCATATCCTCTTCTCACGGAGTAGGGGATATAGATACGAACCTCCGCGGAGGACCTCCTGGGTTTGCCCGAGTCATCTCTAACCAGCGGTATTTGCATATCCTGAGTATTCTAGAAACTGTCTCTAACAAACTCTGGGGAACCTCCAAACTACTCCTTCAGCAGGGTTTGTCTTTCCAGACTCCGAAACAGGCAATGCTCTATTCGCAACTGGCACTATAGAGATTTTTATTAGCAAAGTTGCTGCTGCTGTTCTCCCTCGCTCTAGCATCGTGGTCAGAGTGACCGTCATAGCGGCTCGTTTTGTGGAGAGAGCTCTGTCGTTTCGAGGCACCCCCGGGAAGCCGTCACCATACAATCCCAGCGTCCGATATCTTACATCAGAAAGAGCATTCGTGGCAGCCTTGGGTAACTGCGAGTCCACGGTCACTGCAACGCCAATCGGAAAGGAACCGATAACCCCATCAATTGGCAGATTTCGCTTTCGCATTTCACATCTGAAAGAAACCGGATTGTGGACGCCAGGACAATATGCAACGTTCTCTTTCTTGAACGAGCTGGACATGGGCTATAGTCACATGAGGGATGACGATCCGTCAAGCATCAACGATGACTACGTTCGTACATTCACAATCTCATCGAGCCCAGGTCATCTTTTGCCTGATGGAGAGTTTGAGATAACGTCTCGAAAGCATGGAAACGTGACTAGCTCGCTCTTCTGCACAAGTGAGAGAGCTGGTTTGGAAGTACCTCTGAAAGGCTTTGGAGGAGACTTTCAACTAACCCAACAAACCAGCGATACACTGCCGTTCATAGCAGGTGGTATCGGTATTACGCCAGTTTTAGCACATCTCCCGGTGATTGATATCAGCCGTTTGCGCCTCTTCTAGTCGATTTCGCTCAAAGATATCGGACTGGTTCTCGATACTTTCAATCGATTCCCAAAGCTGCCCAGTTCTACAACCGTTTTTGTCACTGGGTCAACAGAGCCACGCCGAAACAGAGGCCGTCGCGTCGTCCGGAGCACAAGTACAACGCCGGAGAATGGAAGCACAAGATATCAACCCCTCGTTAGCAAAAGTGTGGTATTTCTGTGGCAGCCCTGCGTTGAAGGTACCGGTGTTTAATTGGCTGGCGAGTAAAACAGTAGTATATGAAGATTTCGATTACTGAAATAAGACTTACCTGTTGTTTATTCAAATAATTCTGGCCAATTGATAGCTCTGATCCCCAGTTTATACATCTGTACCAGTTTATCTGCGAGATCAGTTGCCGACTCGCTAGAATCGGCAACCTCTGTCACTATCTCGGGAGCCGAAAACCGCGTCACGCCTGCTGCCTCCCCGCACAGCTCAGGCTCCGGCTCTTCTCCAACAGATAAAATCTCTCCTCAGACCTCACCTCTCTGAACATTTATTTATCTTCAGTTATTATCTTCAACCAATAGCCTCTCAACTCACTATCAGAGAGATCCGAACAGGACACCGTCGCAACCATGTCGACGTACGAAGGCAAGCAATGAACCCCTCGTCCCCTCAATCACACCGACTAACAAGCTCCCTCCATACAGTCGAACACAACACAAATGACCCCTCAAACCCCACTCAACCCTCTCGCAGTCGCCGCCCAGACCTGTCCACCTTTTTCGCAACCCTCTCCGAAGTCTCCTCCGATGAGAATCGCTCCCGGCGCGGCGCCGTCCCTCCTCCGGGAGACGTAAGCGCCCTATACTACTCCCTCGCCGAGGGGCTAAGCGTTATGCGTCTCAATGGCGGCGGCCCCTTCTATAGTCCCGATATCAATGAGATCCGTGAACGACTAGCCAACCAAATGAATAACCCCATATTGCCAGAAGCAGATAGCGCGTCAGCTGAACATGGTGCTGATCTCCTTCAGGAAATGATCCAGTCTCTGTTGCAGCGTGCGGATAGGCCACCAAAGGAGGTGGAGGGGGTATCCGAGGAGTTTTGCGATGGTGGGATTCTCCCCTTTCCTTTCTTCCTGCGTGGTACTTCTAGCCGGCCTCGCGCATGCTAATGATGCTCGACGAAGTAGGACTCGATCGTGTCCCGCGCTCCTCGCTGAAACCCTCCCAGTCGTGTCCGATTTGCAGTAACCCATTTCTAGATGACAAGTACCCGCTCGTTGTGCGGTTGCCGTGCCACCCAACACATCTTTTTGATTTGGAGTGTGTAAGGCCGTGGCTGCGCTTGCGGGGGACGTGTCCGCTTGACCGGACGGATTTTGCGCAGCAGTTGAGGGAGAAGGCAGAAGCCAGGAAGAAGGCTGTGGAGGAGGACGACGAGGAGGAGTGGGATGGGATGTACGGTTGATCTTGATTCTGGTTTGTCATCTATCTATAGGGGGAGTTCTAGGTTGAGCGGGTTGTTATACTAGGCTACGGTACGGTGGTTGCTTGCATTGTCTAGCATTAGGAGTATGATCTTGCATATCGTATTTATGGGTATGTACGAATTCACTATCTTGCAATTACTATGTCAATCCCTTTCGGGTGCGGGCGGGCCTTCTCGTGGTCGAAGAGCCAGCTTGCCCGTCTTATCAATCACGGCTTCGAGGCCTCTTTGTTCCAGCATCCCGTTGTCATCCCTGACTTCTCGAGCCTCAAGCTCCTCGATAAGCTTCTGGTTCTCGCGGTTACCCTCGAGCAAGAACTTCAGACACATCACAGCATGCTCCTTGATATAGGGATTGTGCGCATCAAAGTTGGTGCACGACAGAATCGTCTCGACACCGCCGTGCTTCCGGATCTGGTCTTGCACTTCGGGGCACTTCCACACAAGAGATGAAAGGACAAGCACGACAAGTTTCTTCAAGTTGCGCCACTCGAATTCAGAAGGGTCCTCGGTGATAGGTGGCGATTCGGGTCTTGAGACGGTGCCACCGTCAGTCGGGTCTGGTTCGCTAGGGTCGTATGGTCGTTCGACAGCAATAGGGCCGGGGCTTGAACTCTCTTGTTGGTCTCGGGATGGGCTGTTGCGTCCGAAGTTGAGTTGGCTAAGCTGGCCCTTGGGAATGCTCGTTTCAAGCTCCTTGATCAGTGTCACTAGGTCATAGACGATCTCCCATTTGACTAGGAGGTTCTTCCAGTCGTTGTTCTCTGTCAGAACCGCGAAGAATTCTAGGAATTGGTAGACACCCTCGTAGACACGTTCCATATCCCATAAGTTTAGAGGAAAGTCCTCGGGCAATGCTCGTCCAGCTCGGATCTGACCCTGGAGATAGATCAAAGCGCACGTCTCGGGAATGATGTTGCCACGGAAGATCGTGAACATGTAGCGAACCGTGAGAACGTCAACCCTGGAAAGCGGTGCTGGGCTCTTTGCTGCGTTCGCCTGGCCCGAACCCGAACCGGTGACTGAAGCGGGGGAGTACTTGGCTCTGAAGATATGTGTGAGGATTTTTACGACGACGGCCTGTGCTGGGGAGATGATATCCTTAGGCTGACCGAAGTCCGAGTAAGCGTGAGACATCAGTCCGTTCTTGAGGACTGCATCCATGATTTGAACCATCATCTTGAAATAGAGCTCGTCGTCCGGAAGATCCCACGCAGCGATGAAGATCAGAAGCTCCCGCAACAGATTCCGGCCTGTCTCCTGTGTGAGAAGAACGTGGCATCTGAGGGCTTGCATGTTCCGCGATCCGGTCCTTTCGCCGCCTTTTAGACCAAAGCTGTCAACAATACCAGCCTGGATAATCATAGGCAAGGCTTCGATTTCGGCAGGACCCAACACGAGAGGAATATCGGTCAACAGACCGCGCTGCTGGTCGCCGGGACGTCCACGATAATCGTCATCGTCTTCATCGTCGTCTTCCTCCTCTTCGTCCATGCTGCCATCAGCAACTGCTTCAAGGCTCCGTGAGTCATCATCGCCAACAGTTCCCGCGTCCCCTGCGTCATAGTCATGTTCTCCACCATCGCCGAGCTGCGAGGTTTCCTGCAACCGTGCCATCAACTCGTCCTTCGCTTCCTGAAGAGTCTCTGCTGCCGATTGAGCCGATCTGGGCATGCTTGTATCTTCCTCCGCGATAGGAGCATCGCCCGCAGGGAGTGCGCCGTATTCGTTGAGATCTGGAAGGTCCGACCAGCAAATGCGCGGGAATCCTGCGGTCGGGCTGCGATCGATTGTAAGAATCGCCTTCTTCCGAGGGGGTTCATCGTCCGGAAGCGCAGGCGGAAGGTCCTTTGCTCTGTCCTGAAGGTCGGACCATCCATCCACTTTAGCACCCAGGATGGCAGTAAGAGCAGCGCGAATCTCTTTGACCTGATCCGGGTCTTTTCCCATCTCCTGAATTGCCGTCAAATCACGTCCCAAAAGCTTTTCCATGTGATCCTTGATGTTTGCGAGTAATAGCATGGCCGCTTCCTCCTTGATAGTCGCGGGTTCGCGGGGAAAATTGGATATCGTCTCGAGCAGAAGATCCTCGGCGGTTTGATCATAAAGTGCTCTAATAGGAGGATTGACGATTCTTTCACCAGTTTTCACTACCGGTGCTAGCCCCTCCGGTTGGCTGCTGGCCTGGTCGAGTGGCTCTTTGGGCTGGATGATGTTGGAATCTCCAGTGGAGTGGTACCCGAAAAGGTCCAGCCAAAGAACCATCTTGCGCTGTTCATTGTGCATGATGAAGTTATGTAAGAACTGAAGACATGTAATCAAAAGCCTCTTGTAGAGATTAACCACTTTTTGCCAGCGTTCCTCATTCCTCGCGTTTGTCTCTCCGTCGAAGCCCCGCGCCGTGACACGAACACAAGTGTCTACCAAAGCCAAAACCCTTTGATCGAATCCCTTCTCGGCTGCCATATTCTGTGCTTTTTTCGTCGTCGCCAACAAATTCCGGGCAATTGTGCAAAGGTCATTGAGGCGTTCGATATCCTTAACAAGCGAGAAGTAATTATAGGCTATGAGGTTGGAAGAGGAGTGTTCGTAGTTCGCAGCCGGCGGGCATTTCCAGATAAATGACTGAGACTCGAGGACGGGGATTGCTTTCGTGAACACATCGGTGAGGCCTTGCCAGATGTCCGGAGACAGTCCCAGGCCATGTCTAGAGTGGCAAAAGCGTTAGATACCGCATGAACGAACCGGAATGAGGGAACGGGCTGCTGGAGTTTACCTCACGTCGCTCTCCTGGTGTGTCTTGTACAAGATCTGCTTTCCAGCAGAGAGCATGTGGTCCAAACGTTTGTCGTCAATCATCCCCCGCGTCTCGTAGTGGCTCAGTGTTCCCATCAAAATCACCTTCAACATGAGCTCCGCGGGGGTGCATTTTGGTTTCACTTCTGTCGGAGATCGGTCCGCCATGTTGGCGGTGGCTTAGGAGCCGGGAAGCACAAGCTGCTCGAGTCTGGAATCAATCAGTTGCAAAAGTAAACCAGGAAAAAAGATTATCGAAGAGTAAGGCGGGAATTAGCGGGACAGAAGAAATCGTGATGTGTTGAAGAGGTAAATTTTTCCGGCTCCGAGAAGAAGATCGCCCGTGTTCCTCTATTGATCAAGTCTCGTGATTCACAGGCACAACTATGTCTTAAGTCTTCTAAATTCTTGAGAATTTCGTACAATTGTGCAGTTAACGAAAAGAGGAGCAGTACTATCTATTATAAATCACGCTCCTACAGGGATCTTGAAGACATGGCGCAGATTATTCCAGAAGCCCAGATCGTAGATGTTCTCGATCTCATTCATGCTTTGAACCTGGACAAACCTCGGATCAATGGCCGCATCCGGGTTACGCGGTTGGAGAACCTCATTTGAACCTTTTCCAACTCGATGTCCCTTCTTTGGCGGCTCTCCGTCTGTAAATACAAGGACTTGATCACTAGTCACCGGCCAAGAACTCGTGCTTTGCAGGAGATCAAGGAGAGGGGAGTCGGACCTATCCCGTATCAACTTGAATGCAATCCCATCAGCGACATCATCTTTCCAGTCGGACCATTTAGCACTTTCATTGGTGGTCATGCCGGCCCAGATGAGGTAAATGTGATAGACGAGGAAGGCAAACGCCAACGGAGCAGTCATGAACATTAACATTGTGACTCCTCCAATGCGGGCGTCCGCCGCCACAACCGTTGCGCAAATATTGAAAAAAGTAGTCCAGCTTTGTTTTCTCATGCGAACTGGGTGAGTCCGTGGTATAAGCCTGTCGTAAGTTTCAGACAGTATAGAGTACCCAAGAAAAGAGCCGTAGGCGAGCATGACGCTCAAAGAGAGCAACAGGGATAGAAAGTATTGATAGTTGTTGAGACCGACACAGTTCGTGAGCCATATGCAATGATGATCGTGTCGGGCAACGCAGCCCTTGCAATGGCTGCAATGTTTGCTCCTCGCTGGCTTGAGAAAGTCGCACGTCGTGCAACGGTGCCCAGGCTGAAATATGACCTTGTCGTAAGGGTAGCGCTTCATCTCCCGGTCATGGTTCTCTGGCGAAATGAATGACTTGGTGACAACACTGAGATATAGGAAGATGTACGGAAAAGCCACAGCGACTAGGATGCAAGCTCGATCGACCACGGAGACCCGCGGCCAAGCACTCGGAACAAATATGACTTCGCCGATAATCAAAAGCGACGTAAAGAACATCTTTGAAAAAGTCAATAAAAATCTAAGGCATGGTAATGTGTTCAACTGACAAGTACGAGAGGGTGATTCTCATAGAACACATAGCTACCAGCCCTACTCCAGCAGCGCAAGACGCGTCCGCCGAAAAGACGAGAATCGATAAATGATATCCCACTGGGGATATGTATCCAGATGATCCTATGAAGGAGACCAATCGGTGTTTTCCTGTTTTAATCAGTCGCAGTGACATCTTATCAATGCTTTCCCCATACCGAAAGAATGGCAGTCTTCCAAAGAGAACCACAAAGACAAAAGCCGAGAATCCTACGATCGCAAAAGCGATGGTCCGGAGAAGCCCCATGGCTCTGAAGACAAAGACCTCAGAAGGTCACAGCAAGCTGTTCTGTCAAACTATTTCGCAGGCATACTAGTCTTCAAGGTGCTCAAAGTTGTTAGTCAGTAAGTTTGATGCAAGAAGAAGAAGACAGTTGATCAAGTGTTGAATCCCCATCTCGTGAATCCCCCGCTAATCACAAGACACGTGACAATGTGTATTATTTGGATGGCGGCAGGAGGTTGGTTGGCTTGCAACTCAAATTTCAGAATAGTTCACGCAGATTTTGAAAGCCACATTTGTTCTTGCTGCGCAGATCTTGCTCTCCAGAGGATCCTGTTTATGCGCAAAGTCCCAAATCAACCTTCAACGCATGACCACGTGATTTGACGTGGTCAACAGACGCGCCCAAACTCAACCCCAGGGCACGATATCTTCTTCAGAAAGTCATATTTAAATGTCGAGACTACGTTGAAGAGATGGCGCTAAACCAAGCCGAAGAAAATGAGGGTGGTGAGACAGCAGCAAACGGCCAGGGCCGCCTTTTTAAAGGGTTTTCATTCTGGCTATCCCAGAATGTCCCTCAGAGGAGCAGATTTAAGGAACTCATACAGGTGAAACCTGAATTCATCGCTTTCATGTATCTCACTAACACACTATAAGAAAAACGGTGGTTTTGTAAGGCTGCAGGAAAAGGAAGCAGATGTTCTAATCGTGGATCACAAGAGAAAGAATCTGCCACCAAATGTGTAAGAACAACCTCCTCGTCATCTATTGCGCGGGGGATACGTACGACTGACTACATCTAGTTACTCTTATCAATTTATTGAAAAATCCATTCAAAACGGCGTACTACAGGACCTGGAGACCTACAAAGCTGGGCCATCCTCACACCGGCCTGTAGGGGCTACCAATATCCCAATTAAAGGACACAGATTAGCCTATACCCTAGAGGATGACCAGATTCTCTGGGACTACATGCAACCATTTGAGAGGAACTCCACTGCCGGTATTCAAGGAAACAAACTCTACCAAGATTTAGCCGCAAAGGTATCTACTTCCTGGCATCGGGGCTTCCTTCACTAATATTCGGCTCAGCACCCGCGACATACCTACCAATCATGGCGTGATAGGTACATCAAAAGAGTTCGAGGGCGTCCGCGACCCGGTGGTACGGTAGAGCCAACCGCCACACGTACTGAAAACGAGGGAGTCCGCAGAGCAACCGGTTCTCGCGCATCGTCAACACGTCTAGACGATACGGTCAACAGGAGCGGGACAACACAACAGCCACAGGAGAAGAAGAGGAAACGAAGTCCAGAGCCAGCCACAACACGCCAACACACATCCAACGGCATAATCAACGCCCAGCAGACAGGACCATCACAGGAAAGAATCCCCCAGAAACGAGTAACCTCTGAACCACTCTCACAGAGAGAACACTCGCGCCACGAAACACCTTCTAGTCCGAAGAAGGCAAAGACCACGGCTGAACCAAGAACAAAGGAGGCTGAACCTTTACAGCCAGCCGAAGCAGACGGCACTGGTATCAATAATCTCTTCCTCGAACTACCCTTCTTTGAGCTAGAACCAGAACCCGAAGAAGAAGAAGCCCCAGAACAAGACATCGATACATGGATTGAGGATCGGCTGCGTCGCGGCAAGGGGGACGAAGGACAGATTCTCGAAGCTTTACAGTGCACAAGTATGGACCCCGAATTGGCCGACACTGTATTAGTCTCCTTAGTTGCCGGGAAGGGTGTACCTGCTGATATGCGTGGAGTATGGACAGCTCATGACGACAGCTGTATTGATGCGCAAGAAAGTCGAGAGATTCAGCGTGTTCTAGAGAAACATGGCTCGGATCTATTCAATATTAGGTGGAAGTATCTCGGTCTTGCAAGGGCTAATTAATATGATGACTTAATAAACTTCAATCGAGAAAAGATTCCTGCTAAGTACATCAGCGCCGAAAGTCGAAATACCAGACCCGCAGAAAATAGCACTTAATGAAATGGCACCTAAAGGACCGTCGTATGAACAGGCCCCTGCTCTCTCCTCGGTTTTCGGAATTCATATTGCTCTGGCCTTGCAAGACGGGTTGTTTCTGGGTGGTCTCAACGCCAGGATAATAAAACCCTTAACAATTGTAACCAAGAACCTATCATACAATCCGAAAAAATTAAGTCGAGTGATTCCCTTGAATCCAACTCCAGCCTCCGCTTTCTGTGAGATTGCCATTAGGCCGGATAAAGGGTGGCCCGATCTTCTTTAGATGAGGATGAGATTTAAGCCTAGTATGCCAACAAATTGCAGTTGGTGCCGAGGTGAACAGAATGCGCAATTACGAATCTTTAAAAACACTAGTGAATGTTAGACAAGTTGGGGATATCAATAAACATAGTAAAACTCACAGGTGTTGTTCATAGAATTTTAGCATCTTGCCCGAGGTTAGCAATAGTCATACAAGGCATGGAATACACTCACCTTGCGCGGGCATTTTTCGTAACACATTTCAATAGAGACCTTAGATTTCTTGTCATTGTTCCAATGCAAGAATGCTACCAGCCCATCACGTTCGCGAACAATGGTATCCACTGCCTTAACCTCGTTCTCCCAATTCTTTGACTTGGGTACCCAGTCAGGCACTTGATTGTCTTTCTCTTTCTCTTTGTCCTCGGTGGCATCAGTTTCGGTGTCCGCTCGCGACTTTCTGCGCTTTCGGGGCTCTGGCTTCTCGGGCGTTGATTTCGGTGGCCGTCCCATAGACTTGCGCTTCTTAGGTTCTGGTTTTTCCGGTCGTCCTCCGAGACCCTTGAAGTACTCATCAAGCACATCCTTTGCGCCCTCGCTGATAATGAATCAGTGAACAGATAGAAAGAACGAGGAACTAGACATGTCTCACAGTAGGTTCTCCTCCGGTTCCAGCGTCTGGTCTTTGGGGTCACTGTATCCTTGCCATTTCACTCGGAGCATCAGGGTGCCCTGTCGCGTAGTTAGCTCAAGATGTGTCGCATAACAAAAGAGAATATACGCACATCAGATTTGAAGTTATGTCCCATGATCTTCTCGACGATGTATCTGGTCCTGTCAGCACTTATTAATCGCCAGTCGATTTAGTCATAACTCACATGTCCTCTTCCTCATCATCGCCCTCCTCATCTACATCCTCAACGCCATTCTTCTTATCCTCAACCTCCTCATACGGAATAGATTCGCCAGTTGACGATTCATCATCAGACAAGTCGGCCACGGGGGCTGTTTGCGACTGTCAGTTAAGCGCGAAGCTCGCGGCAAAAGCGAATAGACACTCACGCGGCATTGTTCGTGACGAGGTGAAGTTGAACAATCGTGAAAACAGTTTGACGGTGAGCTAATGATTTGCGATGAGACCAATTGACTTCGTAAGTCGGATGGATCCTCACCTCTAGATCTATGGAGCAAAGCTCTTGGAGAAATAGATTATGTTGGCGAGGCAGATTGCCGAGTCGCGCATTCGATGCGCGTAGGGGAAAGACGCGCTAATCCGGATATGGAAAGCAGCTTACTAGCCCCGAATTGGACATCTCCAGAATTTCTGAAAAGAGCCCCCGTGAAGTGTGCAGCCAGATCACAATTCTCAATTATTGCTCCCACCTCACCTCTGCAACTTGCTTGGGAGGTATTCACTCTTTGGTCCTATCCTGATTTACTCGGATCTTTCTCAAGTCTTAATTTCTCCTTTCTGCCGAGCGGCAGCCCGTCAAAATGGCGATGCGTACGACCCCGATACCCCTCTTCCGGACAATGTGCTAATCTCCTATCTCTGCTTTAGAGCTTGATCTTTCCCAAGGTTCGAATATCTGGCTTCATATATAAACTTCCGGTAATCGGTAATTAATGATTTGAAAAGCTTCTGTGATGAAAGATGAGCAGGGTCGTCCCTTCATCATTGTTCGAGAGTACGCCGCGGAGTCCATATCCTACAATCCCCTCCGGCAAGAATTTGCTGACATTTCCGTTCGAATAGCCAGGGAAAGAAGAAAAGGCAACACGGAACGGAAGCTGTAAAATCACACATTGTGGCCGCTAAGACTGTCGCCAGCATCGTGAAGACTTCTTTGGTACGGACACTGCCAGGCAAAATCTCCATGGACAAATGCTCAGAGAACATATAGGGTCCCCGTGGTCTCGATAAAATCCTCATTTCCCCCGACGGCGATATCACCGTCACCAACGATGGCGCGACTATTCTCGGACAGGTTCGTTTCCACGCCTTCCAGCCACGGTGCTCACCGGATCCTAACATGTTCTGCTATCAGATGGAGATTACGAACAACGTGGCCAAACTTCTCGTCGAGCTCTCAAAATCCCAAGATGAAGAAATCGGTGATGGAACAACTGGTGTTGTCGTTCTAGCTGCAGCCATGCTCGAACAGGCGTCGGAACTCATCGACAAGGGCATCCATCCTATTAGGATTGCGGACGGTTACGACGCAGCCTGCGAAATCGCCGTAGCGCAGCTCGATAAGATCAGCGACGAAATCAAATTTACAAAGGACAGCACTGAGAATTTGCTGAAGGTTGCAAAGACTAGCTTAGGAAGCAAGATGTAAGGGCATTCACGGAACCCACCTCAACACGATACTGATTCTCCGGCAGTGTTTCCAAGTCACACGACCAGTTTGCTCAGATAGCCGTCGATGCCGTACTCTCGGTTGCGGACCTCGAACGAAGGGATGTCGATTTCGAATTGATCAAGGTGGACGGAAAGGTCGGAGGAGCGCTTGAGGACTCGCTCCTCGTCAAGGGTGTCATTGTGGACAAGGATTTCTCTCATCCCCAGATGCCTGACGAGGTCACGGACGCGAAGCTTGCCATACTGACCTGTCCGTTCGAGCCCCCGAAGCCCAAGACAAAGCACAAGCTCGACATCACATCGGTCGAGGAATTCAAGCGCCTGCAGGACTACGAGAAGGAGAAGTTCACAGAGATGATCCAGCACCTCAAAGACTCTGGAGCCAACCTGGTGATTTGCCAGTGGGGTTTCGATGACGAGGCCAACCATCTACTACTGCAGAACAAGCTTCCTGCGGTTCGCTGGGTTGGTGGACCCGAAATCGAATTGATTGCCATTGCAACCAACGGTCGTATCGTTCCTCGATTTGAGGATCTCAGCGCCGACAAACTCGGAACTGCTGGTCGGGTGCGCGAGATGACATTCGGTACCACGCGAGAGAAGATGCTTGTCATTGAAGAGTGCGCCAACAGCCGCGCTGTGACTATCTTTGTGCGAGGTAGCAACAAAATGGTGAGTATTTACGGTGCAACTAGTGGATATTTTCGGGTTACTAACGTATTTCCAGATTATTGATGAGGCCAAGCGATCACTACACGATGCCATTTGCGTTGTCCGTAACCTGGTTCGGGACAACCGTGTCGTGTACGGTGGGGGAGCTGCGGAGATTGCCTGCGCTATCGCAGTAGAGGACGCTGCTGTCAAGGTTCGTGATAGCTCTCCTAGCTTTATCTGTTGATTATTCTCCCACTGACAAAGTTTTTCAATGCAGAGTCCCGGAATCGAGCAATATGCCATGCGCGCATTTGCCGATGCATTGGATGCAGTGCCGCTGGCACTTTCCGAGAACTCAGGTTTGAGCCCGATTGAGACCCTCGCTGCCATCAAGTCGCGCCAAGTGAAGGAGAACAACTCTCGACTGGGCGTTGACTGTATGCTGACTGGCAATAACGGTACGATTATTATCCCCGAAACAATGGATGCTGGTATTGATGAGTCTACAGATATGAGGGAGCACTTTGTCATCGATCCATTGATTGGAAAGCGCCAGCAATTGCTGCTGGCGACTCAGCTCTGCCGTATGGTTCTCAAGGTAGGCCTCATCCGCTGTTTACTTTCTACGCAAAAGCTCACTCGAGACAGATCAACAACGTCATCATCTCCGGCGATGACCAGCATGAGTTCTAAGTTTCTTGTATAGGATGTTTTCCCATGACCTAAAATGCGACATGCTTTGGCATATTAATCAAATTAGACCATGCTATGAGACAAAATGCGCAAGTACATAGAGCTGTCGATGCAATGAAAGAAATGAACCACACGATTCTTCCAGTATCACCAGACAGCTTCGCTTGCCTTTATAGCTTCGGCTCCTAGGTTCTAGATCCACCTGTCACTAATCTGTAGCCCTCAACTTCGATGACCTCTAGTATCGCTCGGTAACAATTCGCCAGAGTCCCTGATCACAGAAAAGCCTTCGAGATACGACTCGGAGGCACAGGTTCAGTCATACAACTCGGCCCTCCGAGAAAACATGCATACGTCAAAATACTTCTCTAGACAATATACGGACGAAAGGAGTACAGTCGGGTATTGTTGGAATCGCATCAAGGTCAAATGACATCAAGGTCTGTACCCAGGTAACCCTGTCAAAGCTGTCAACCCCGGAAAGTAGTCCAATATTCATATGCCGAGGCCGAGGCACAACGGCACGAACCTAGTCGACCTCCTTCAGGGCCTGGACTGGACGGGAGTCCCTGGTGGGGGTAATGAATGGCAATGAAACACACGAACTATGGGGAACCACGGGGCAGACCACGGGGAAGTGCAGGGAGATTCCGGAACCTAGACTGAGAAGGTTTGAAGGAACCTTGGGCTTGGTCGAGATTGACAAGGGGAGGCGTGTCCGCTCATCGAGACGGAGAATCGTCCGTATCCGTACAAACGGAGGAGCTGGAACCTGTGTTTCTTAGTTTAATGAAGGTTGGGACGGTCAGGGAGTGTGACGGGGCGGGCCGATTGGGGTGATCAGAGCGACGTCTCCGTTGCCTAACTTGTCGCTTTTCCTCACCTGAGGTGAGCGGTTGTTGAGAGCCGTTTGAATCAGGGGCAGACGTGTTCAGCCCCGCTGATTAAGGACTGCGATGGTGCCAGTTGACGTACACAAGCAGAGGTGCTGGCGTTCCAGTCCCGCCGGCCTCGTGGGCCGTGGGGAAGAACCTGAAGCGTGAGAGTCTGACTGAGACTGCAACTCCGACTGCGCCAGTGTGGCGGGTTGACTTGATCATCTGTCCATCTTGCCAACTCACATCTCGCACAGAGAGTAAAATAGCGATTGCCAACTCACTGGACAAGTTACAAGAGAATCAAGACGGCTCGGTCTGGCAATGCTGACGTCCAGATGACCGCTGGTATGCATTTCCCCCCAGCCATGTGGGACAGCTCGAAGAACACGGAAATAGCAACGCCGGCGCCGCTCGGGCGATCCAAACAAGCAAAACCCCCCTTCTAGGCCCTCCGGTGGCTTCCCTCTGATATCACTTTGCAGCAGCCCTCCCCTGTCAAGCCTCAAGGCTGTCCACACTTCCAGGGGGTTCCCGGCCTCTCTCCTTCCCTGTCTCGCATCCTCGAGCCAACTGCGCCTAATCATCGCCAGCGACTTGAAGAGTCATGATGTACGGAGTAACGTCAGTATCTCTGGCGCCGGAGAGCATCTGCCATCGCCTGAAAGACGCCCATCCATCCATCCATCACATGGTCGCTAGCCTCATTGACGTGGCTCGAATCTGTTCGCGATTGATTCCATCTTGCGGAAAGGCTGAGCTTCTCGTGACGGTTGCTCAAAGCCTCAAACAAAGCAAAATTGATGGCTACTTGCAGTTTCTTTCCCCTGGTGACTGTGGCTGTCGCAGTCTGCTCCTCGTCTGCAGGCTGGCTGACTGACTTGCCCGTGCTGACTCAAATCTTCTATACCGCTACTTTCGATCTCCATGGACAAGATCCCGTTTGCTGCTGAGAGATTCCATACAGGAAACCTCCATTTCTCGTCCTTTTCCTAGTTGTCTTGATCGCGTGCCAAAAGTACGAACTAATACGATTTACCAAAACCTCTTCCCGCTCGAGCCAGTTTCATCCTATGTTGTATACATACTTCCGTCTCTAACAATCTTCACCTTGTCCCTGACAGGCGGAACCCACAATTACTCCGGACACAAATATCGGCTCTCCTCGCGGTACTCATTTTTTTAATGGCCAACTCCTTATTTGTCCATATTTTGAACCTTTTCTCGCAATTTCAGATCCCTCTGGCCAATGATCAAGCACATCACTCCTAAATTACAAACCGAATTCCACTCAGGGTCAACATTTATGTACATGTACTCCCCAAGTCAACTCTCGACATTACTCACATGGCAAAGCGCGGACAAACTGTCACACAGGGCGTATTCCATCTCTGAAATCAACAGCGCTGTGGCTTGCTTGACTCGACGTATAGCTCCCAAGAGGGAAATCCTCGTCATGGGACCCGTGTGGTTTTGGTGCCTGATTTGCCGAAGCCCGTCAGATCTTCAAATCCTTCCAGGTGATCGGGGCTCTAGTGTGGTGTTTGTTTCAGGTAAACGCGGTTAAGGAGTCTTTATGTCAAGAGTCAGACTTGCTTTTTGCTACTCTGGTTCTGAACTTCTGACAGTCTGTCGGCTTGTTGGTAAGATTTATTGTCTCTCTCTGTCATTTGGGCTTGACTGGGCTTCAGGACCGTATCCTCGTATCTACTATTGGTCGCAAGCGCACGTCCAATCGCATCAAGCTGTCAAGACGGAAAACATAGTCAGTGCCTACACGAAGCATTAGAAAATAGAATCGACAGTGGCAGAGAGCAGCCCGACCTGCACAGGGCAGGAACCAGGGCGTCTATTCAACGAATCTGACATGATACCCTTCCCACATGACGAACCCTTCGTTGGCCTTGTCCCTGTCAGCCACTTCGTATAGTTCTGCAAAGTGACAATGATTTGCCAACGGCGCACTCAGCCAACTTCCAAGTGGGTTGAATAATAATTTAATCGTGCCCCGAGTTAGACGCTGAAAATCGAGGTGCTCCTCGTAAATAGGAGGACTCCATTTCGGCCCCCTCCGACTCCGAGATCCCATTGCAAAAGCAACCATAAAACTCAGGACCTCATATGCAGTACGGAGTACATTACTGTGAGTAATAGCATGCTCTTTGCTTTTGGGCAAAAGTCACAACCCAAGTACATTCTTCAAGTCACTGGTAAGACAGGACAGTTCTGGGAGTATTAGGCGGGGGTAAGATGTGTAAAGTACAATACGTTGGGTGTCTACTTTAATCTATCCAGCGTCCCGTAGCAAACATCTAGAAGTACGCAGCAACTCAACTACGCCAGATCGAGGGGGAAATGCATCATTGCATCCCCGGGATGATCGACTTGTTCGAGAACATTGCTTTAAAAGTACATCATGTTGGTTTGTTTGTGCATGGGGTGGGTACAAATCTCTAAATGGTGGGGGAAATATCCATATTCCTTCACGATTCATCAATCAAGGCCAGATCTTTTTTGACGAATACTCCCTGTCCTAACCAACAATTATATCTATAACCTGCAACTCAGTCTAAAAGACTTTACCGAGATAAACATGATTCCGATAGCCCAGGGTTAGAATCCAAGAACAAGTTCGTTTCAAAGACCCGAAACAACCGGGCTCAAAACGAGGTGGTAGCTCGGGTCTATTTGCCTGTCGTGCGAAGGATCAGCCAGCCTAAGTTTTGTATCCAGCCCTGTGCTTGTGTATCTACTCTGTTTGACTTCAAGAGCTGAAGTTCCCTGTAACATTTTCCCTGCCTCGAGTTCAAATTCTCAGATTGCTGCACGATATACTTTAGCTGACGACGGCGGGGACCGCATGCGCGAAACAATAAAGCTTGTTCTCGCCATATTTAATCCTACGATTGCGCCTGTGCGAGAGCAGGGCGCATACTTATTGGGTCGCGTATCCCCGCAGGTTTATTGTCTCAAGGAGATGTCGGACCGACATGGCATGTACGTCCGAGGAGGGAGGTAGACCGTATGTCGGCACGAAAACGAGGCACGAAAACGAGGCAAGGAAAAGGGTGGACGGAGCCTGTGCTCTCAAAGCCATGCGATGTGTGCGATGCGGACGGTGCTTTTCTTCCCCCGACCCTGGGATGGCAATGACAAAATCGCGGGATACATACGAGCAAAGGCATGATATGGGCGTCAGTGAGCAAGCATTGTTTTGAAAAGTATCCGTGACTCCAGGGACGACAGTCGATGGTCGACCGATGGGTGCTTCTCCAGATCCCTGAATTCGACCCGCACCAACCCTTGCATGATGATTTGCCGGTACCTCGAACGCCGTTCCCCGGGGAGGACAGGCGACCCTTTCCGACCTGTTCTGCAACTGCAGATCATCGATTGGGGGAACTGCCGGATTTCCAATCCATCTATTTGCTATCCACAACTACCGTTTTCCCCGCCACCTGCTCACCGTGAGGGGATGACATTGTATCCTATCCAGGCGTCATACAGGTACATGGCGAAAAGTACTCAAGTTACGTTTCAGCTTCGGGGGACACGGCGAGGGAAGATCGATGGAATGTAAAGGAACAGATCTTCTTCCTCGCTCTTTGTGTGTGTGTAAGTACTGTGCAGAAGGAAAGGTCTGGAACATCTGGGAGCCGTCTCATTTTTTGAGCCCAGTTGACTGTTTGCTCGAAAGAGATCCTCTGAAGGGTTTGGCCCTGGCATCCCTTTGTTCCAACAGCGGGATGGAAATGAGAACGATCTGCGATTGATATCCGTGCGCAATCCATTTCTGAGGCATGCAGACAAGAATTCTGAGCTGTGTTTCTCAGGTACAGATCCAGGAAGTTATAGGGCTGGCTGGGCGGATCCCTACATACATACCATCTAGCATCGATCCTTCTTTGCCAATGTTTCACCGACTGAATCAGGGAGTTATGGGACAAGTGAAAGACAACGCGATCTTGACGAGGTATGGCGGACTTGAAGGAGTTGATCCATCCTGCTTCGAAAAGTTATACCTCTATGCAGACAAGCACCTATTAGTTGGCCAGCATGCTGTGTCCAGGGTACAACATCACTAGTCTGGATGCTTGGATCGGTTTGCACATTCCTCCCACGATTCAAAACAGGGCAGCATGTTGCATCAGCTTGACCGCAATGGGAAATTGGGCTCGCTCAACCTGTTGTATATATTTTGTGCGCTTCTGCCTCATTATTCGAGCGGATGCAGAGCAAGGTAGGTAATGTGTTGCGAGCGAGTTGCAACATGCCATGCTTGGTTGTCCGCGTCAGCTCCGGCAAGGCGACAGCAGCACTTGCTTGACCCTTCATTTCTCGAATTGCGATGACTGCCTCAGGTAGCCATCTCTGAGTCCTGATTCTGAGGCGCAAGTGGCGCACCGTCGCACACTAACAATGCCGCGGGCGGATCGACAGCACATCATGTGACGGCACGCCTGTCCTTGTGACTTGGTCGCGTTCGCCACTCAGGATCGAGTCTCCAACAACCCCACGTTGGCTGAGACTCAGAGTCACATCCCCACGGCACGACAGCGCTGGCTGACTTGCCGGTGATTCTGCTCATCTGTCCCGCTCCACGCTCCTTTCGGCGCCACGCTCGAATTCAGAATAGGAGCTTCATCCATGGCACCGTTCCCGACTTCCAGTGACAACGCTTGCTGTTGCGCCTCGGCAACTTTTCTTCACTGCGCTCATCGAGCCCCTCAGCCGGGGCACCTTGTTTCACCTTTGAGGATCCTCCCATGTATTGTCGTTCTTTTTCGCTGTCAGTCGTGACTGCCAGTTCCGGTCTAGGTCATCCTTGTAGTACATCCATGGCTGGAGCCATGGGGGCCATGCTTCGGCAATGAAACCTCGGATGCTGATCATGGGCTGACATTCACCACATCCATACTCTGCTTTGAACGACCTCCAATCGCTTGTTGTCAGCTCGGTAAGCATCTACGCTGTAGGAGCGTCTGGCGCAGGATATCAGAAGACAACCGAAATTGGTGCTCTCGCTCGGAGTATTTTCTCGCCGCTAGGAAGCCTCTAGAGGAAGAAAAAGCACTACTCCGTGGCAAGTATACTTGCTCCAGTGACTGTGATGAGCTTGTCTCAAAGCAGCGTCCGCGAGCTGTACTCCGCAGTAGACCCATGGCCTTTCGATGGGAGTCCCTGCAGGGCGCACGATATCCTCGAGTCTCTCCAAAAGAAGGGTGGGCAGCTACGTGGCTCTCCATCCCGGTGGGACAGACGGGTGGCAGCAAGGTGGGCAGCTGAGCATTTTTGATGCTCGCCAACAGCGTCCCGCCCCAGGCCGGCCGTGGATAAGTGCTCGTTATACGTACGATAAGCTCGCTTCGTTGGCCGGACGCTTCAAATTCTTGCCTGTATTATGTGCATTAGATGCATGGTGTCGCGCATGAAGCTGCGAGTGGCCATGATAGTATAGCTTGTCTTCCAACTCATTTTCGATTCTAGAAGCGGTGACGGGAGTCTTATTGGTTTTGTACGTACTGGGATCGGAGCACACAATTTAGCCATTGATCGATATCTTGGCTGTACCCTGGAAGAAGGGAAGACGGAAAAATCGAATAAATGAAATTACATGGTGATTGTGAACAACCTTGCAGCCACATGCCAGATGGCTGGTTGCAAGGCTTAGATTCCTTCGGTTCATTAGCAACCGAGAGCACCCATGTTTGCTGCTCCTACCACAAACCCATGATTAAACATTCGGGCCATCCACCGCGAGGAACCGAGAAGGTTCAAGAAAGAGGAGAACGACGAGCCGTCACTGACTCGGTTTTGCCTCTTTCCCCAGAATTCGAAGGCTGAATCTCACCACTCCCCATCATGTGTACCGGGGGCATCTGGGTCCTGATGGGGAATATCCCCATCATCTGATTGAATCTGATTGGCATTTTTAGTCTGGGGTTACTCGACGCTGACTTTCGCGGCAAATATCAAAGATGCCACGAGTTTCAAATCGTGAAATGACCGAACCACTTTCCTGGGGAAGGACTGGCCAAGGGAAGAGACCACACGCACCCCGTGACAGAAAGGATGGGGCGGCTCAATCTCAGGTCGAAGCTGCTCCGACTCGCCAGCTACCTGGACGAGGGAGCTCCTCAGCTCGCTGTCGATTTGTGGACAGCTTGTACACGCGCATTGTCACTCGATATAGTGATCGGGCAGTGATGTGGTCGATTACTGGTGACAGCTGGCAGCGCCGGCCGCCTTGTGATCTCCTGCTGATGGGCGGAATGGCTTGTTGTGATACTCTCCCGTCTTGTCGGAAGAGCCCCTTCACATTTGGCCGTTTGCGGACAATGCAGGGACGCAATGGGGCTGTTCTACGATGCCATTGTCTTGAGACTCGAGTGCGATGACTGCGATCGGAAACGATCGATTATTTGATATCCTTAGACGCCACTCATGTCCGCATGATTTGCAGATACAGTAGCTGGAGAAATGGAGCCTCCACGAGCGTGTCGCCGTGTCATGTCCATGCTGTATACTGTATTGTATGATCGATACTGATACTGTGCTCCACTGCTCCTGGCACGTCCCTGGAGGCGCACATTGCGCTCTCGAAGAGCAGTATGATGTTTACGTACTTGTCCAGCTCTTCGATCGAAAAGGTTGCCCGCTTCCCCTGGGATGTGATGGCCCATTCCAACGGGTAAAAGCAGTCGCGTGTCAGGAAGATCGCTGCTCATGCCCCCTTCAGCCGGGATGGATAAAATGGGTGCATTGACAGGTCAAGCCTCTCAAGCACCAAAACACCGGAGAAGAGAGCGCCCTGAAGAATCAGCCCCTCCTTTCCAGGGCGGAAGAGAGATGAATCAACTGGACAAAGCTGACCCGTTTCCAACGCGAAAATATCGAGCGAGGCGGGAAAAAAAAAAGAAAAGAAATGGATCCTCAAAGACCTAGACTCCATCTTCCTCGAAGCTCAGAGTATCGCCTGCATACAACGTACTTCCCAGGGAGTCCGTGGCGAAAGCAGACCTGGAGAATCGCATTGCTGATTCGGCTTAATTAGTCGCGTACCTCGTCAGCAGGACGGAGGGGGGTTTGGCCGCCTGAAGAGCAAGCCCGCCCAGTTACTATACTTTCCAGTTGCTCCTCGGTCGTCCGTATGGATGAAGGACTGTTTCCCCGACAGATTTGGAATCCTCCGGCGAGAGTCAATGAGGATGAAAAACTAATCCCTCAAATTGCACAAGATAGATAAGTTCGCAAGGAATCGACAGCGGCTCCAGTGCAAAGTGAGAGCAACAGAGATGCAACAGCCCCTGCCTGCCAATAATCATTGCGGATCCATTTTTTTTCTGGCAGTCAAGTGACCTAGCCACCGACTATCACCTCTCGATATTGAGAGGGGAAATCGCCCGCTGCGGAATTGCTGGACTAGTGAGGCATGGATGGGGCTTAGTCATTGCGAACTGGTCACAGGGCAGATGATCTCTGCCGAACGCTTTTGTCTTGAACCTTTCTCCTCTTTGAATCTTGATGACAGGCGATGTTGGGGGTACCTCGACCTCCTGGGTCAACAACAGTGTTCTTCGGATAAATTTACACAAACAAAGGGGGAAACCTGGGGAGTCAATATATTATCTTAGTATCAACACTTTCGGGGATCAATCTGGAATGCTTGTCCCTGTAATTGGGTTTGATCTAGTATGGGCGCCGTTATTCACCGGGGGAAGGTCGGCAAGTCCAGTACTCCGTACTTTTTGCTTCATCGCAGTGGGACCGGAAACAATTGGTGGTAAAATACCTCTGGTACTGACGGCGTATAGGATACCAACCGACCCACGGGGATACTCCGGGAGTAACACAGAACAGTCCCAGAGCGAAAAAAGAAAATCCAGAAAAATCCCAAATGATAAAAATTAATAAATTATTGTAAGAACAAAAATTTAACCTTAACACGGGGCAGAGGCGCGGCTATGTGGAATTTCCTTTACTTACCGCCCATCCTTCCCCCCATTGCCTTTGAACCTCTCCCTCGGTACCGTTTTTCGGACTTTTTCCTGCACTGTGTGGCCACCCCAGGCCAGTCATCCCCTTCACACTGTGTTTTTCTCCCCTTGTACTGTTACAGACTTCCATACGGCCCTTCCCCCCCATATCATCTCCACCGATCCATCGACCTTGGTCTATCTTCTTTTTTTTTTTCCCTCCTTCCTTGGGATCCACCACGCCTCGCTATTACTAGTACTCATCTTCTCCCCATATTGCTCTTGGACTCTTTCCTCCTCCCGCCAGCGAATTCGCGTCCTCACCTTCCCTAACCCGTCCGCCACGCCCACGTTACCCAAACCGGCCATCCCCAGACCACGACTCCGCAAACATCATTCCTCGCCGTAGCCAGTTTTTTCCTCGCTTTCGGCATCCTTTGGTCCGTTCACATACAGTGCTCCGGCGACTGAAAATCTCGAACCCCCCTCGACATTCGCTCCACGCAAGAATTGATCTTTCGAGGGGCTGCTTCTACAAAGCAGCTGAGGTGCCACTTGCGGCTTAATTCGGCTGCACACTTCCGGGCTTGACATCATTTGATCTTCGACTTGTGCCGGACGAACAGAATAATAAGGGAACAATTCTCTTTGCAATACTTTCGCGCCGTACGACCACGCTCGGGGGAGACGGCGACCCCGTACCTACCTGCCTACCTATTGACGAAGACGAATCTGGATTCTGCACGACAGAATAGCAGTTGTGGCGACTACAAGATGCCTTCGCGTTTATCAACTCCCGTCCTGACAGTGGACACTGCGAAGATTCACAAGGTGGATACCGCAAACACACAGAGCCTCCACGGGATGTGGATGGGTAAGTTACCCTCTCAAACGCCAACGCCCTGGTCAACAACTAATCCATCACTCAGTATTTTCAAAGTGCGCCGATTTTATGGAGGAGGGACGCCGGTTAGAAAACCTCAGCTGGAGACTCTGGACTCGTGAGACGTTTTGCGTGGAACCTGAGAGCTCGAGCGACACCTCTGTTCTGCCACTACTCCGTTCAGAAGCTGCGGACCTGCCAGAACTCTCCGCCAGTGTTGAATCAGCAGCTTCAGACCAGGCTGAGCGGATAGAGAAACACATTAAGCGCCCCAAGGATTTGGACTACAAGCCCGCCGTTGTGCGCGAAGACTCCCTTTACAGCCTCGGTCGAGCAAAAGAGAAGCACCTCACATCATTAGACCTCGAGCGCATGGTGCTCAACATCAAGGAGAAAAAGAGCCTGGAACCCATCACTCCGATGGTAACGCTCGCCCAGCCCATCGTTGACATTACACCTCGACCGTCGACTCCGACGCCTACTCCTCCCTCCAACACCACCCTCAGACGCGAACCCTCATATCCTCTCAACGACAGACAAAACCACTCTACGGAATCCTGCTCGACAACTGCTCCTGAGTGCAATGACAGCGATGCTGCTAACATAACTCTGAATGCGTCTGACACGAGTGTTTCTTCCTCCGGTATTATTCCCACCATGCCCGAATTGATCAAGTCGCCCAGTATCGTCCGAGGTTTCTCTCCGTCCCATATTTCGTCTTCATATCGGTCGCAACCCCGCCTTTCGAGTGACTCTGGAACAACGAAAATGCAGGTGCCCAGCAAGCTGTCGCCTTTGAAGAAGAAGGGCAACATGTTCACACTCGGAGGCTCTTCTGGGGATGACGAGGACAGTTCCTTCGAGGACCGCATGATGCATGCTCCGCGTCAAAGTTCCCTCACGGATCAGTTGGGAAGACCTGGCAGCAATTTGAACCCAAACAACAGGATGACTTCGTTCAAAGAGCAAGTCAAGTCAATAAAGGATCGCCGGCGGGTCAATGATGAAGATGCGATTGAGACGGATGACGAAATCTCTGAAAGCGCGATTGAGGACGACGAGGACTCGGATTGGGAAGACTCGGTTACTGAGAGTGGTCGCTCTAGTGTTGAAGAAAAAGAAATGTTCCAACGCGTCGATTCGCGACCGAACCTGGTTTCCCGCCGCTCGCTTCTGACAATGATGATGCATCAGCCACTTAGAATGCAAGGCAATGCTTCTCGCTCAACTCCCGCCTTGCAACGCTCGCGTTTGACGTCGCCCAATGGACCTTCGATTCCTGCATCGCCTCCTGATGACGACGAGGAGGAGAGTCTGACAATGAAAGGTCCTGATGTTCCTCGCTCGAAGCCGATTATTATGAAACCCGCCCCCCAATCTGTCGCCCATTCCCCTCGGACCACACGCCGAAACATGTTGGCTACGGAGTTGACCGAGTCTCTTCGACGCCATCTTCTTTGGGAGCGACAGCAAAAGAGCGCGACAGCAAACGCATTCAAGCGTAGGCATACCGCCCACGACATGGCAAATCTGAAAGAGTACCCTCAGCCTGGAGGTCAACAGCAAGGACCGGCGCCCGCTTCGGACTATGACAAGGATGTGGCCAAGACCGGTTCATTCACTCACTACACAGATTTCGGGCCCTGGGAGTACCACGCTAAGGGATGGTAATCTGTTCTTCCATCCCAGATCTTTTGACGATTCGATGCCCTTTCCAACGCGCCTCATTCTTCAAACCACCCCCTTTTGACTATGATACCCGATTTTGACAAATCTTCTCCTTTCACTCTTGCAGACATGCTGCTTATCATCCTTGTGACACGTACAATCACGACTGCATTGCATTTTGGGCGCACCTAGGGATTATATGGCTGTTATTTCTGACTTAGTCTCATTTTCGGGTCGCTTATTTCTCGATTTTGCGTTCAGTTCCAGGTTTCCTCGCTTCTGTTATCCATGGCGATATTGCATGATGTGGCTGTCTGCTTTTTCTGCATACTCCTACTACACGCTTGGCTCACCACTAGGTAGCCGGGGATAATCTTGTTGTACAGATGATTTCCTTCTATTCGATACTGATACAGGGGTACACATGGTTGATTTGGTCCCATGGGGTTTCCTTTCTTTCTTTTACTATGATAAAAGAGGCGGAGGCTTATGGAGTCATTATTGCGACTTAGCGCTGTTACTCTGCTGAAGAAGCAGCAGGGAAGCGACCTCTTATCTGCGTCTTTGTTCGATGTAAAAAGATACCACAGTGTTGTTTCTCTTCCCAATTCTACTACCTTTGCATGGCGGTGCGCTTGTCATGTATGCTATTGAATAACTATCGGTCAGACCTAACAAAAAAAGCACAAGAACTTGGATTACAGCCTGCAGTACGCGCTCATAATGCCTTATCCAAGAGATCTAGCCATGCATCTGACGCGTGGACACGTAATAACCAGGCCAGTGCGCAAGGACTCGAAGAGTCTTTTGAGACATGCAGCTTGCGTGCTCCAGGATCCTCGGATTCTTCGAGATCTAGAACTGCGCGTTGATCCTTCACATGCACCAAAACACTCCTCTTTGTTTGATCCAGAGCGAACAGGGCTGTCTCTCTCACATGCCCCTTGATGTGGATACAGAATAAAAACAAAATCAACAATTTGAAGCCACCACGGAACCTCATTCAAAGAACCTCAACCCCCGAGGAAAAAGTACCCCAAGGCACACCAACATCCAATATAATAAATAACCTTTCGCGGCGCCCGCAATCCTCAAGTAAATCTCAAGTAATGCGCTCCATCCGTACGCCCCTCTAGCCACCACCGACGTCGCCCTGGGCGAACCGCGCGAGCGAACACTGGGCACTGGTTCCTCCCTAGGTTTTCAGGCGTGAAGGGATCTTGGGTAATCTCGATCGGGAGAAGGCGCTCTGATGCGTTTCCTGAGAGAAATGACCTCGTTATGAGGTTGGTGTGAAGTTACCCCAGCGTCGGGCCAGGGGGGGGACTTCATTGTGAGGGGGTGGGATTGGTGTGCTAGGTAATGGTTATATCATGGGGTGACTCCCCCGTGTGTCCCTGATCGGTGATGCTACGACTCAGCAGTCTTTCTTTCTCTGTGTAGTATGGGGCAGGATGAGCTTGTAACGCTGGTACCACTGCAGCCTATTAATAGTGAGATTCAATCTCGGAGTCTAGTCGGCGAAGTCAAGAACAAGGAAGGGAGACTGCGATCGACAGGACTATAAGCCCATGCCCGTCATGACGAGCTACGCTGTATCTCTTAGGTATTCGGCTTCTTTAATCTTTATGTATGTATGACATCGCGGCTGAACGCAGGGGACCTCAGTGATCATATGCGGGGTTCAGTTACTTCGCCTTCGCAGCAGAAGAAGCTTTTCTGTATTCATGGAATCTTCGCTCAGCTTGCCCGATTTTGCTTTCCGTATCCTTTTATCCCCCATGGAATTGCTGTGGACAAGGGCTCGGAGAGGGAAGCTGTTTTTGAAGAGTATCACGAGGCACGCCTGGGATGACGTAGTGGCTCCTTCCTGTCACTGCCTTGATACTACCGTTGTACGCTGTACACCTGGAAGTTGTTTCTCCTCCACAGAGCAAAGGTTGCCCA
Source organism: Aspergillus carlsbadensis (assembly GCA_025688815.1). Classification (NCBI taxonomy): domain Eukaryota; kingdom Fungi; phylum Ascomycota; class Eurotiomycetes; order Eurotiales; family Aspergillaceae; genus Aspergillus; species Aspergillus carlsbadensis. Next base: position 24,772 of record MU628161.1, on the reverse strand, counting down.
TTATTGAATGGAAGTCAAACGATGGAACGAAACTTTACTTGGCTTAAACTTCAAGCTCTCCGTTCAGGTCTCTTGGTGCTTACACAGAATCCCCCGGGAAAAAGCGAGAAATACCCAAGTCAGATCGAAAAACACCCCCACGTCGCCGACTCGCCGACTCTCACAACTTCCAATATTTTCCCTTCCCTCCGCTCTCCAAGAGGATTAACTGGAGGGACGGGACGAAGAAGCCAATCCCTTCACCGAAAAAAAGAATTACATCACGAGGGAATTATTTTCCTCGATTGTTCCTGAATTTCCCGAAGCAAGCTCTGGACCGCTCGATGTCGAATATCTCGGTGACCCCAAATCGGGAAACTTTCCTCGACGGCAGTTGATGTGCGGGGTGCAGGGCTCCGACTGTGCCCGAGAATGTATCCGGATTTTCACCACTCTTCAGCTGTGCTGCTGTGGCTGGTGAGGTTCCGCGAGAGTCTAGAAGGAGTGGATTGCCAATGACAGGGGGGATTCGCTGTGAATCGAAGGGGAACAGAGAAAAATGGGTCTCGCGATGAAATATAAATGTAACTCTGGGCGGGTCGACAAGGTGAGGTACCCAATTGCCGGGGAGGGATATCGGGATCTCACCGTCTCATTGGGCGAGACTTGAGTGCATGGAGTGCGGTTAGTATTTACAGAGAAAACCGGGTCGCTGTTATACAATGACCACGTATCCTTGTGACAAAAGTCAATTTGACCGTCACTGACACTCCTGTCCCCAGAATCAGAGGCAGAGAGATCTGACAGGTGGTATGGATGGATCTTTAGCCCTCCAGAGTTTTCTCGATGCTCTGGACTTGTGTCAATTATACCAAGTCTGACTCAAAAACTGGCGTGGCAACCCAAAAATGTCTTGATCAGTATCGAGATCAATGCCGCAAAACTCTGCTTTGATGTACCTGCATCGTCAGCGGTGGTCTTCAAACTTGGTTCAAGCCTGGTTCTTCCATGCATATACTCCAGAATGACCGGCCTCCCGATTTGTCACTGCGCTGGTCTCGGCTTGCCGAACTTCAGCTTGATCCCAGTGCCCGCTTTGACATGAATCGCACTAGTTCACGCCGAATACTCACTTTGCCATTTAAATTTTCTTCTCGGTCTCAACTCAAGTTTCAACTTTCAACCGCTTGCTCCAACTCTAAGAAAACCCCACTGCGTCGCCTTGAGATGAGTTGGCTAAGCAGTGGTGAGCAGTGGTGAGCACGAACTCAATTTCCCACTGTAACTTAATCCTCCTCGTGCGCACTACTGTGCATCCCCCAGAATGACGCCAAGCAAATCTACTAGGTAAACTTTATCGGAAACGTTCCGCGCTGGACGCAATCATTCAAGAGGGATTGGGTGCATAAAGTTCCTATAAAGCCATCAATCAAGGAATTAGGTGAGGCAGAAAAGCCTTCAAAAAAATTGGCTGTCAAGTCTGTGGTGATATACGCCCAAAGTCACGACGGCGTGACCAAGAAAGATGTCTCCAGACAAGCCATATTTTCGTCTTCATGGGACAATTCCGAGCGTGTTTATGGGAAACTTGGGGCGAAGACGAGATCCTTTACGCTTGGCTGGGAACTCAGCCTGGTCGACTTTGAGTTCTGCAGGCCGCCGGGCACAGGCTCTTTCGTCTGATGATTGCTGGAAGTCACCCAGAGCTTCCGGAGGTATAATCTGGAGGCACGAAGTATACTCAGTGACTTCCACAGTGACTGTGACACCGAATTGAGGAGTCTAAAGCCAGAGGCATGATTGCCACGGGGAGAAATTTACCTGGAGCCATTATTGACGCGCAGAATTTGCATGGCATGACAGGTTAAGACTACAACGGAGTTTGCTTTCTTTTGCTCCTGGAACCTAGAGTCCTGGTAGTACTCTCGAGCCTAAGGCTCTATAAAATGGAGAGATGATATGGTAACGCAGTACGCACATAAATAATACAGCCAGCCAGTGGTGAAGTAAGTGGAGTTTTCAGAGTACGTGAGATACCGAGCCTGACAGCGACTACTTAGTCGCTGATCTTGATTCTCGGCCTCCCATATGGCATCAATGTACTAACTGCAATAAGCTAGTGGTCGTCGCCCATTCGGAAGGAAGACGGTGAAAAGAATTACTAGTCACTTTGATGCCCAATACTTCGCGGTGGATTACGCCGCAAGTGTTGGTTCCGGGCCGGGGTTGGGGCCGGTAATTCGCGCAGCAGTAGGAAGCTGCGGTTCTGGCAAGTCACCTGCAAAGTTCTTTCACTCTTTAGACTCTTGAGGTCGGAGAGCAGATGCGCAATCTTCAGTGTTGTAAAACGCCAGCTTGTCCTCCTGATCATCGCAAGTTCGCAAGCCCGAATCAGATCGTCGACGATTCTGGGGCCCCAAGGATCCTCCGCATCGATTTGCAACGATTTTGGAACCGTTGAAGGGCCACGGAGTCCTTTCGTCCGGTTAGCTTTGGCTAGGTTATGTACCGGGTTCCAAATGTGGCAGGATATGGAAGAATTAGAACGTCTGAAGGTTGGGCCAATTAAAGTTTGGCTCAAGTGTCTTCCCCTCGCGGAGGTGCGGAGGATGGCCGCGTCGAATCCGCCGTCAATTGCGAGAAGATGATTCAGCCGGGGTTGACGGGAAAATTATCAACCAGAAGGGGGATTCTCCATCCATGTGGCATGGGGTCCATTGTGGATTGAGAAAGAGTAGGTTAGTACTAGGTAGGAGCTATGTGTTTTGTTATTGGTTGGATTCCCAAAACATTGAGCGTTCCAAGTTGTTTTGCGTGTAACAACCTTAGGCAAACAACGTCTGCATGATGAACTGACAACACAACTGTCATAGGAGAACATTTGCAACTCCTAAGGCGCGACTCTGAAGGTTACCGGAAGGGTCAGTTACTAGAGTCGACTTTTCCGCTCCTTGGCTGCCCTTGTGGGTGGTTTGGAACTTTTGCAACAAATCGGGGATGAGTACATATTTTGATTCGCGGGTGATCACGTGGTACATAAGCCGTTGCCAAAATCACCCTCCCCACATCAATGTTTATCGGCCTGGTGCTCAAACCTTGGGATCTCAAATGCTTTAGATTAATGTCGGCACTTCAATTAGCCAACCAAGCGAATCGGCGGCCATGCGATCGGTGCCGTCAGCGGAAGTCTCGCTGCGTGCGCGAGCCTGGTCAGCAAAAGTGCGTCCGCTGCGTTCTGCATCGGCATGAATGCACATATCTCCAGGGCCCGGTTCCGCGTAAACGGCCGGACAGGCCTCCGTCACCTGGTCGGCTGGAGGAATTCAACGTAAAGTACGAAAGCATGTACTCTGAATGTTGAATAATGCGCTAACGAGTCTCGTAGTGGTCTATCTCCGAGCCCTCCGGCTGGTCAATCTGCATCTGATGCCGCCAGCCCATCTCGTTTACTCGGTACCTTGGGCCTAGAGCCGCATCTGCACTCCACATACATCGGGCCTGCAAGCTACCATGAGCCTACGTTACTCGATTTGAAATCGGCTAGTGCCCCTGTCAACCAGGAGTCCGGGCACCCTCGACGAGTGAATCAATCTTCGGCATTCCTCACTCTCCCAGATAAGACCTCTGCATCCGAGACACAGCGCATATCTGATCTCGATCAAATAGAGGCAAGCATTCAGCCGTTTGGCCCGGCTTTGGTGAAGGTTTACTTCCAGATCGTCCACCCGCTGTTTCCGATTCTAGACAAAGGCGTGTTCCTGGAAAAGTATGCACGTTCGTACCGCGAATTCTCGCCTCCTCTCCTAGCTGCAGTATATTTGGTTGCCCTAGATTGGAGGCTATTCGATCGGGCCCTCACAAAGGCGACTCGCGTCCCAGACACTGCGTTGCTCGAAGACTTAGCCATGCGAGCTATGAATGATGATATGAAACGTGCAAAACTCTCCACTCTGCAAGCTGGCTTGCTACTTCTACAAAGAGTTCGTTATACTTTGAGTGCACTTCCTGCTCAGCTCTTAGCCTTGGGGCAGACGTTGGGCATTCATGTGGATTGCAGTGACTGGACTGTCCCAGGTTGGGAGAAGAGCCTCCGACGACGCCTTGCATGGGCCCTCTACAAGCATGATAAATGGGGTGCTATTGTACATGGCCGTCCCTCCTTGATCCCCGTTCAAATCGATAACAGTGATTTCAGCGACTGGGATGTTGGCCCTTGTACCTTGCTAGACTTCCCGGAAGCTGCTGAGAACGATGAGGAAGACGTAGAAGGAATCGTTGATGCCAGCCTAGGGCGCGCCGCATTTATCCAGCTTATTGAACTGACAAAAATTTTCAGCGAAATCGTGGCAACTTTTTGCTCAGTGAGCGCCACAAAGAAGGGTGGGCTACTCTCCCGCATCGGCACGAATGGGACAATGGCGCTTGCAAAGCCGCTTGTGATGAAGTTGCGGGAGTGGTATAGCTCCCTTCCAGATAACCTCCAGCTTGGGACTACATATTCACACAGACTCTCCACAAACGGCCCGCTGCACCTCTCACACATGGCCGCAGAGCTGACAATCCACCGTGCCTTGCTTCGAACTCTGTCAGCAGATACACCACCGGCGCTGCGCGCCACGATCCGCACAGCGGCTCGCGCACGCCTTGCATCCGCCATGAGACTGATCGAGTCTCTTCAACCCGAGCATACACAGTCTTTCTGGGGCTTCGCTGCCGCGTCGCAGGTGGCGATGATCGGCTCTTTTGCTGGTCTGCTCTGGGCCACTAGCGCCGAAGCAGACGAAGCTCTCGAGTTCGTTAACCAACTGGAAAGGCTTCGTTGGGCGTTGCAGATGCGCGCATCAGCCGCCCCATTTCTTCACGAAGCATTACGTATGCTTGACGATGAAGTCGGCGACTTAGCGATTCTCAGGACAGCGGCTTCTGACCATCTGTTAGCCTGGGATTGAATTGAATGCCCTCTTACCATATAACTTATTATCCACATCGCTTTATAGGAACCCCTCTGATACACCAAGCTCGACATGAAAATCTAGACCTGACGCCTCTACTGATGAGAACTTCATGTCGTCTCATTCATAAGTCTACTAACGATCAACCTATCATGCTAATGCATTGCTTAATGGTCGACTTTATTGCTGGATAATAGCTATATCATCGCTTGGACCGACGATATCTCCCTGTTCAACCAACAGCTTCACACACTTCCCGCTAGTCGGCGTATTTACCTTCACCTCCATCTTGTTTGACTCGATCCATATCTGATGTCAGGTTAATGATGGCGATGTGTTATAAAAAAGGATGAACATACCAATGTATCGCCTGCTTCAACTCGATCTCCCTCCTTAACGGCACACCTAAAGCACCTTCCAGGGAATGGGGCTTTCACTCTTGCTCCTGAAGTTTCTTCAAACTTTCCTCGAGCTTCAGGAGAAGTACTGTTGGCCTGATACGGCTTCAACAGCTCCTCCAGAAAGTCTGCCTTCTGTACCGCTGCCGACCGCTCTGTGCGGATTGCTGTAATGCTCTCGCTGTGTTCACTTAGCCATCGTTCGTACTGGTCGAGATCCAGCTCCGTATGCGTGACTTTGATAAGCTCATTCGCAGTCCCCTTCTCCTCTGACGCATTGAGGTCCGCCTCTGTGACGGGGTAAAATGTGATTTGGTCCAAGAGGGAGAACAACCATGGAGCTTTCGAGTCGGGCATGCCGTGGTGTTTTTCTTCGCGGTACTCGTCCCAAATTGGAACCGTACGGCCAACGAGTTGATACCCGCCTGGTGAATCTGTAGCATATATGCAGAGATATTGACCTGCAACGCCCACTGCACCACGAGGTGTGAATGACCGTGATGGATTGTACTTTGTTCCAAACAGTCGGTGTCGAGGATCGAGAGGGACCGCACAAGGGGAGCCTTGGTAGACGTCGCCGAGGCCCAAAACGAGGCACGTGGCTGCATAGAGGCTCTCTCCAACCTCGCCAGGAGTTGCAAGACCATTCAGGTGCTGCAGGAACTCGACATTGCTCGGGAGATACGGCGCTGATGAGCGGATGGTCGAGGCATATCGAGCGATAGCTTTGCGGCTTTTCTCGTCGTCGAACACCAAAGGCATGTGTACGGTTCGAGATGGAAGCTGCGAGCGGAGTTGAGTCCCTAGACTGACCTCGTGTGCCACAAGTGCATCCAGCACTCGGGACAAAGAGAATTGTGATCTCAGCTGAACATGGATGCTTCTGACGCCTGGCGTAAGCTCCTGGACATCGGGAATGGGATTCACGCGATGCTGCTCAATAAAACTGAGAATGTGGAATGTTTGACGTAAGGAGAAGTTGTCCTGTTCTCCAAAGTCAAGCAGCAGGGCTCGGTCTCCTGCTTGCTGGCACACAATGCGGCGGCCACCTTCCAGTATCTCCTCTACAATTGAGCTCTCAATGCTAGGGGACTTTTCTGTTGGCGCGTAATGACTAGACAGTGGTGCTAAGCTCTCGACCGACTGTGTCAACTCCCTAGAAAGAGTTTGTGCTGATTCGAGTGACATTGGACGAAGGTAAAGACGGTCTCCAGGGAGCATTTGCCCAAACTTCCACATTTCAGCCTCAGCGACTGTCGCAAAGACGACAAACCCACCTAGACTTGGCCCATCCGCTGTCAAAACCACAGCCTCGTCACCGGTGAAGCTGATCCCACCCACGGGATAAGGGCTGTCATGGATGTTGGAAGGATGCAGTCCTGCGTCACCTCCAGTCTGGCGTGCCCATTCCGCTCTTGGGCCACTGAGACGAACTCCTATCCGGTTGCTGTTGTAATGCACAGTCCATTCTCCAGTAAACAGCTTCAGTAGGCCGGCCTTAGTGAAGTGAGTTGGGCTCCCGTGTGGCCCTGGGACAACTCCCACTGTCCATTCCCGCGATGGGTTGGTCGGCAGAGGAAGAGCCGGGGCGCGACACACCATATCGACTTTGGTGTCCTGTGTGACGGGCAACACCGAAAGTAGGTCGCCAACACGGAGGTTACGGCCATTGTGCCCACCAAGATGTCCAGTCACAAATGTTGACCGGCTTCCCATGACAAGTGGTGTCTGAATTCCTCCTCTGATCGCAACATAGATACGAGCACCGTTTGTAGCTGTTCCAATAGCAAGGCGCTGCCCGGAACGAAGTGATAGGGGCTGGCCCATATTAACTTCTTGCTCGTCCACGAACAGACACGCTTCCGCTCCAACGACAGCAACAACACTTGGGCAATGGAACAGCAGGGTTGGTCCTTGGATTGAGCACTCGAGGCCCGCAGCATTGGGATCGTTACCCACCAAGCGGTTCGCCAGCCGGAACGAATAATTGTCCATTGGCCCAGATGGTGGCACACCGATATGCCAATAGCCTTCACGACCAGGGAAATCTTGAATGGCGATCTGGGATCCCGGATCGATAACCTCAACAACATTGGCCTTGTAAGGGAAGGTATCCAAGGACCTGGTTGTGAAGCTTCCTGAGCGGAATGCTTCCGAATCAATGATCTGCTTCAGGTATGCGAGGTTCGTCTCAACTCCGGTTATTGTCGTTTTGGACAAGGCGTCGGACATCTGCCGCACCGCCGACGGACGGTCGTGTGCATGAACTATCAATTTTGCCAGAAGCGGGTCATACGATGATGACAGCTGCTGGCCTGCCTTGACCCATGTATCGACTCGGACATTGTCTGGAAATTCGACAGTCGTGAGTTTACCCGAGGACGGGCGAAACTCCTGCAGAGGACTCTCGGCGTAGACACGCACTTCAACTGCCGCGCCGTTAACCGTGATCTCATTGCGCTGTTCGGGAAAGAGGCTTGCACAGTCTTGCATGGCTATGTTGACCATACACTGGACCAGATCGAGGCCAGTTCCTGCTTCGGTGACCGGATGCTCGACCTGCAAGCGAGTATTCATCTCTAGGAAGTATGCCTGCTTAGTGTCGATGTCGAAGATGAACTCTACGGTGCCGACGTTGCGATACTTGAGCGAAGCTGCCAATGAAACTGCAGAATCGCGCATTACCTGTCGTGCTTCGACTGGTGCAAAGGCCGCCGGCGTTTCTTCGACCACCTTCTGATTCCGCCGCTGCATTGAGCAGTCTCTCTCTCCGGCACATACGACCCGACCGCTGCCGTCACCAAGCACCTGTACCTCAATGTGCCTCGCGTGTTCGATAAAATGCTCAATAAAAACGCCATTGTCGCCAAAATTCGCTTGGCCTAGCCGACGAACACCGTCAAAGGCTTCCCGGAGCGCATTCGCATCGTCGCATCGGTGAAGGCCAATTCCACCCCCGCCTGCAGTGCTCTTCACCATCACGGGATATCCGATCCTGCCGGCCTCTTCCAGAGCAGAATCCACTGTGGAAACCAAGCCTTTCGTACCAGGAACAACTGGAACTCCCGCCGCGATGGCGATCTCTCTTGCACGATGCTTCAGACCTAAGTCGCGCATCTGCTGTGGCGTCGGGCCGATCCAAGTCAAACCTGCTTCCTCCACGGTCGCCGCAAAGTCTGCGTTTTCCGCTAGAAACCCGTACCCCGGGATCACTGCATCCGCTTCCGACTGACAGGCCAGATCTAGAATCTGACGGCCGTTCAAATAGGTGTCGGCCACCGTGTTTCCCACTAGTGGAAGAGCAATGTCAGCTGTTGTCACATGCGGAGAGCGTGCATCGGCTTCGGAGTATATGGAGATAGCTTGTATCTTCATATCGTGGAGCGTGCGAATAATACGCGAGGCAATTTCTCCTCGATTAGCCACCAGAACCTTTTGGATACGTTTTCTCTTCGCACCCTCAGTTGGTAGCATTGTTGAGGGTGCCGAGCCTTTTAGTGACTGGGTGTATGCGCGCCAGCCACTGAACGATGTAATATCAGTGGCTCCAACAAGGCCTTCTGGCTCGCAGATAAACCCATGTACCCATTGCCCGTCTTGCAGCTCAATCGATCCAATTCCCAGTGGTGCCTTTACCGTCTCGAGAAAACTTCCGAACTGCGAGCGCGGCAAATCCCAGACTTCAACCTCAATAGCACTGCCGCCGCTTGCCACCCGTTTCAGTCCTGGCTTCAAAACGGTTGATTGCGAATCGAGCTTATAGAGCTGGTAGCAGGGAGCCGTCATAGTGGGCTCAACGAGAATCGCACCTCGCACAACCAGGTCTTTGTTGAGTGGGAAACCTGATAAATGTGCACCCACCACGGCCAGTTTTATCGAGTCATTGGTGACAGGTTGACTGGTCAATGTATCCTGATATTCGACAATTGTTGCCCCCAGTCGTCGAGGCGCACCTGTGAGCCATCTTCGACTGAGATCAAGCAGTCGGGGCTCCTCCCAGGTTCTGGCGATCAGGGTAATACCAAACGGTAGGCCATCGTCTCTCCAGCCGGCAGGAATAGCGATTGCCGACCAGTCCATGAAGTTGACGAAGTTGGTGTATGTGCCTAGCTGACTGTTCTCCTTGATGGGTTCCTTTTCAAGGTCCGCGATGGTGGGAAACGTGGGAGTAGTCGGCACAAAGATTGCATCGAATCGGTTGAACAGGCCGGTGATGGTACGAGAAAGCTCTTGCCGGCGGTACTCTTGCGTAAACAGATCCGCTGCAGTGAAGTCCTTTCCTTTCATGATGATTTGTCGGACTACTGGATCCATTACCTCAGTGGGGGTAGTGGCGATGAACTGGTCAATAGCCGCATACCGCTCGGCAACCCAAGGCCCTTCGTAGAGGAAGCTGGCAAGGGTCCAGAGTGGCGTGAAGTCCATCGGTTCGAGCTGCCATCCGAGTGTCCGAGCCTTCGCCAAAGCATCTTCATAGGCCGCCGCCTGCTCGGTTTTACCAAACCACTCAGGATTGGCGCAAATGGCAAGCACTGGTTTCTGTGGGCTGATTCCGCGCGGGACACCTCCCGCGATTGGATCAGACCGAGCTCTGGAATATGCGTCTTCAGTGTCAAACCCCTCTGCCACGCTCAGAACGAGCTCGGCATCCTCGACAGTCAGAGCGAAAATCGACACACAGTCCAGTGTCCTGCAGGCGGGCAGCACGCCCTTGGTGCTCAAAGCACCCCTTGTGGGCTTGAGCCCTATCACATTGTTCAGTCCAGCCGGTACGCGTCCGGAACCAGCTGTATCTGTTCCTAGAGAGAATGGCACGAGTCCCTGACTGACGACGACGCCACTCCCTGAACTGCTTCCACCGCTCACTCTTTGTTCGTCAAAGGCGTTTCCGACGGCGCCGTATGGTGAGCGTGTTCCGACAAGGCCCGTGGCAAACTGATCTAGGTTTGTTTTGCCGATAACAATCGCGCCTTGTTGTTTGAGGCGAGCTATCACTGTGGCGTCTGTAGCGGCAGACTTGGTAGCGAATGCCGGGCATGCGGCGGTTGACCGGAAACCATTTGCGTCGATATTATCTTTTGCGGCGAATGGGACGCCGAAGAGAGGAAGATCATGGCCCTGAGACTTGAGATGCTGTATGCGGCTCCATTCCTCGGTGATCTGGGCTGCGGATGCTAGGGATATCCACGCATTTGACGTTATACTCTGGACCCGGTTCAGGAGGGCGAGGAGGTGGACTGGCTCCGTTGCGTTATCTTGTAGCCTCCGCCATTGGGAGATTGTGAGCGGGAGCTCTGCCATCTTCGAGGCAGAGTGAGCGATGGGCCACTTTTTTGTGGTTTTGAGGAAAGCACGATTTCAGTAGAGTCCCTGAAGCTGCCATATCGCCCGTATTAGTATCAGACCATGCCTGATATCTCCATCAATCTATGTATCATTTGCATTGAAAATGGCCGTGTCCATTCTCTATCTTCGCGAGCCCCGCCGACAGTTCGGCCCGTTCCTTCTTATCGGCGCCCGGCCCCGCTGCCCCCGACGTATGCCGCGAGAGACATACGGGGGGTTTGGTGATACTCGCGTCTAATCATCCTTCTCAGGTGCGATTTCCGGAGAGATCAGAACGGGGAAGTGGAGATCGCTGTCGTTTATAATTTACACATCCTGTAGGTATGCGCCACAACGATCTAATCCTAGCAAACAGACAACAGCCACATCAACCAACACTAGCCTGAAACTCACCAAACACAAGCCACATCGTCTGAATAATCCGCCCTCAAAAGTGCGCACGAGCGCGAGAGAGTAGATAGTGGAACGTATATCCGATAAAAGTCCGCCCTGGTATCCAAGACGGCCGTCATGTTCTGTCCCATTACACCGGCTTACATACGGTACTTCCCTCAGGGTACTTTGTGCGCCTCGTGCATCGGAGGCGCCGTGAAGGAGGGTGGGCAAGGTGGGAAGATAAGGATTATCAATGCAGTTCGATGAGGGCCGAGATTCGATGTCATTCCTGGGAATTTTTCCATGCGATGAGGTGAGGTACTTTCTCGCATCGTTTTCGCCTATACGAGGCGAGACCCATGAGATAGCTAGGAGTGTGAGTGATCTCCGTACGCACGTGGACTTCTGTCCGGATCGTCCTCATCGAAGGATCGATGCGTGATGATTGATGATTCTGATTATGATTCAGGCTGGGTCTTCGCAAGTGAGAGATGAGGATTCCAGGATTCATGCTGTCGATCTTGCGTTGGGCGAGTCACCGGATCAGTGCGTTGGCAGATGGCAGAGCGTGCATGCTTAGTAGAGGGTATTATGACATCCATCTTATGCTCTCTTGACTCGATGAAATTGCACATGGCCACTCCGGTATCTCAGAGGAGAATCTGATATCATTTTCATCTCATTGTCCGACATGATGCGTTGCATAAGAATGTTAGTATTTCCGTTTTCTGATTTTGCTGGGTCATCTGCGTCGTCGGCCTTCAATGCAACAGTGCTTTTGTAAAGTAGGGTACTGAGTTGGCATTGCTCAGCCTCAACCTTGTCTTGCTTTAGTTCTATGCAGTCTGATGCAGACTGACAGACCCGTACTTCGTGAGAGGGTCATTGATACTCTATCTGTGCTCGCACGAACGTATCAGCCCTGTTAGGATTAGCCATTGCCGACGATAAAGGGTCAATAAGAGATTTCTATTATTAGTCTTATTATTATTATTACAGTTTTTCCGACCCCTTTGCGAGCTAGGTCAAACTTGGCTACGAGCTCTCGGGAAAGCGCCGCTCCCATCCAATAACAGCCGGCTGCATAGCTCCAGAGAACATGGACGAGTAGTCCGTCTCTGGAACTCCCTTCCTCCCATCGACATTGTGCATATTTAGATTGCGCACCATGGTCGCAATGATAACGCCAAGGTTGACGAATGCGAACTTCTCCCCAATGCACCGGTGGCGGCCACCGCCGAACGGCAGAAAAGGGCTGTTCGTGCCCTTTGATACAGCGCCGTATCCGTAGTCGACTAGTTCCCCATTATCTTCTTCCTTTTCGATTTGTTGGTTCTCCCAGCGGTGGGGATCCCACACGTTGGCGTTAGGGAAGAACTCTTCGCTCTGCGCGGTCACGCCTGGAGAGGCGAGGAGAATGTGGCTTGGCGGGATAACGTACGGTGTACCAGGGACCGGCATTGGGTTCTTGACCTTGCGGAGAATGGAGTGAATGGACATGTGCATTCGGAGTGTTTCCTTGATGACGGCCTTCTGGAGTGGAAGGAGATCGAGGTCCTTGTACTGCAGGGGTTCGAAAGTGCCGGCGCGAGGGTCATATTTGAGGTTATTGACCTGCTCCTGGTAGAGTTCTTGGAGAATATTGGGTTCTGAAGCAAGCCGTAGTACGATCCAGGCGCTAGAAGCTGAAGAAGAGTGTTGGCCGGCCATCAAAAGGGTAATCATCATGTGGGCAATTTCTTTGTCTGGCACGGGCGTTCCGTCCTTGTACGTGCAATGCATCAGGTTCCAGATCATATCCGAGGATTCCTTGCCGGGCTTCTTGCGCCGTTCCTTGATGATGTCCATGTACACCTCGCGCATCCGAGTATGAGCGGCATCGCGCTTGCGGTTCTGAGGTATCGGAGCGCGCGGCATAACAAAATTGATCGGAATAAATCCCTTTTCAAGGTCGTGGTAGAGGTCGGCAAATTCCGCCGTTAGCCTCTTGCGAACTTCCTCGCCTTGTAGTGCAATGCTGGCGGTGAAGATTGTAAGCTCGGCCATAGCAGCAGGAACATCCAGTCTGCCCGAGCTTCCCTTGAAACGGGGAGAGGTCTTGAGATAGTCGAGGGTCTCTTTCTCGATCAATCCAACGTAGGACTCGAGGGCACTTTGCGTGAGACCGAACTTGATGAATTTCTTCTGCTCCATGAACTTGGAATTGGAACAATCGTAGACGACGTCAGATCCAAACACGGGAATCGTGAGCGGCCCGTATATTTCCTCTGCATTCACATCCTTGAGCTTTCCGTTGAGGATAAAGTCGTTGCCCTTGATGCCTAGGTATACCGTGGTTTTCCTTCCGAGCATCACGAATGTGAAGATGTCACCGTACTAGTTCAGACTCTGTTAGCTTGGCTCGGATATGACGGATGTACTATGCACCTTTTCCCTATTTGTGAAGAAGAATTTGTACGGGTCCATTCCATACGTGACGGTGCTTCCCAGCCACGGGATCCAATGAAAGACCATAGGGGGTTCATTCTTGTTGTGGAAGAGAAGCTGGCGAGTCACATTGAACACGATCAAGGCTAGGAAGGCTCCTAAAGTATATAAGCCGACCAGGGTAGGAGACAACATCTTGATGGCTGGTCAATGGCTCATGGGGACGAGACGAGGAAGTGGAAAACAGGAGCAGGACATAAGTAATCCGGCCATGGTGATTGAAGGGGCCCCTAGCTTTAGGTCTAGCAAGCATTTCCTGCCGCCTAGCCATCCATGCTTCCCTTCAATGTTTCACGCCACTGCAACTGTTGTTGCTCTCGAAGAATGGGGTTCTTGGCGTCACCGGGAGCTGCTCTTCCGGGTCGAACCATTGCAATTGTCCACTAGGAGCAGCGGTATTGAAAGACGCAGGCAGGCTGTGCCCCTGTATATAGATACGAAGTTGGGGGCCAGCTTTTAAGGTTTGAACAGCTCAGAGAATAGAGTTTCTTTGACGATTGAGGAACATCTCCTTGAATCGCCTTTTGCGTGTCCCCAGAGTATCCAGCGTGTTCATGGAAGGGTGATTCCATCTCAGCTCTGATTTTGGGTGCAACGACCTCGGAGGAAACAAGCGTGGCTCGTTAGACCCACATCAACTGACAATACGTGGGCAGGCAATAATAATGGTCGCTGGAAGATGGAAGGTGGAAGATCAGCGGAAATTGCAGAAGAATTGATGCCTGAGGAGACTACTTGGGTGGATTCTTGATCTCGCTGTCGTGTGCCCAATCTGGCTTAGCGCAATCTGGCGATTCCAAGAAACACCAAGAATTGCAACTGGGGAACTCGAGTCACTCCCAGTCATTGCCACTGCTCATCGTGACTCACTTTGACTCACCCTTCCACCCAGTCGGATATATAGTGTAAAACTCGATTTGGAAGTGTCTGCCGCTATTCAATGATATCCTCATATTACCTAAGCAGTCCAGAACGCCAACCTCATTTTACAAACTACTCCATACCCTTAAAACCTTGTACTCTACTTTAGCTCCCGTCCCATTAACGAATATGGCTGGTGGTACGATCTTAACTTCAAGAAACAACGCAAACCATCGGCCCATCTCTCAGACTGAGAGGTCAGATCCCAGAGAGTTCCAGCTCAACCAGGTCAGACGGCGTTTCCGTCCAACTGAGAGCGCCGATGAATCGGGAACAACGCTATCCTTCGGGGTGGCTCCTTCGGATCCAGACTTCCCTTTTGAACTACAAAGCTTACAATGCACCCTGCACGTCCCCTCGACATATCCCGCGCGCGGGAGGCCTTCTCTGAAGGTGGCCAACCCAGAAATGGGCGCCGACTTCCAAGCGAATATCTCGAGAGGATTCGACGACATTGTTGATAGCTCGATACGGATAAGTGGGCATGAAACCCTACTTAACTGGATAAACACACTGGACCGACATCTTGAGCGCTTGCTGACGACTATTGAGAGAGGACCGACACTCAAATTTGTTCCAAACGCTGGCAGAAGGGAGGGGGATATTAGCCGGAATATAGTGGACGACCTGAATTCGTTGGCAATTTCTCGCACCCCTAAGCGGAAACCAGAGCCTAGAGCGCCCCCGGTTGTCAAAGTGCGCCCGGCGTATACGGCAGAGGAAAAGTCACAGGCAGAGAAGCGGAGAGCAGTCGAAACAAAACAACTCGAAGCACGTCTTGGAAGATTGCCGCTGTTCCAGAAAGCGAGAGATGGATTGTCATTCATCATACCCATTCAGCCCACCAAATCCGACCGTCTTCCCATCTCCATACGACCTGTCAAGACCGTCAAACTTTCTGTGCCTCAGCTATATCCTCTCGAACACAGCTCCATTGAGTTGCAAGGGGTTCTGGGCATGGAGGCTGCTGCCGTTGAAGTAGGCTTTTCGCAGTGGCTGAATGACCACCTACAGTTGAACTTGGTATCCCAAGTCAACTACCTGGCAAGCAACATGCACAGCTTTGCAAAAACTTTGGTTGAAACTCCTGAGCCCAAGGAGCCGGAGACCGAAATACCAGCTCCGAAAACTGAGCCGCCGGTGGAAGAGAGGTCTTCAATTGATGACTATAGACCTCATCTTCATGTCATTCAACGGCCTCCGGAGTGGACTGTTCGCGAAGGAGGAAGTGGTAGCGAGGAGACGGATGTCACCACGACAGAAGATGATTACTCGGACGACGAGGAAGAGGGCGGTGCGCCGGTTCCTGCTATGGCAGAGCTTACTATTGAACATGGCGTGGCTTTGTCATTTCCGTTTTTGGAGCTCTACGGTATTGAGTTGCTCGAACTCGTCGGCCTTTACATTACTGTGAAGTGTGATAGGTGCAAGGAGCCGTTGGATGTTAGAAATATTCCTCAGACCAAAGACAGCAGTGGCGCCCTTTCTCCAAAGGTCGAAACCTGCAAGAAATGCTCAAACTCCATGAGTCTAGGTATTTGTTCTTTTCTCTCCTTAGCTGAGGATGTATTCTGATCACAATAGGGTTTCGCCGGTTGTTCATGCACCCGAATGCTAACCGAGCGGGATATTTGGACTTGGACGGCTGTACAGTCGTTGACCTTCTACCAAGGTATATGCAAACGCCACACTCATGTTGGAAGGTTACTTACATGCTATGACAGTGGGTTCATCCCTACCTGTGCGGAATGCTCAACCTCGTTTCCTGGACCTGGCGTGGTTGCGGTTCGTGGAGAGAGCGCTATGGCAAACTGCCGCCAATGTCATCGTAAAATGGGTGAGTACGACACTTCCTAGTCAAAGGCCAGTGACTGACATCCCCTAGTATTCAAAGTTCCAGAGGTGAAATTCCTCAAAGTGGGATCTGCAGCATGTGAGTCCTACCTAGAGAAGTATGTATAGGGATAGGTCTAATGTACAACTTCAGTTACGTCGCGTGATCGTGCTTCAACTCGGCGAAAGGTAAGATTCTCTGCCCTTATTGCTAGACACAAGCTGATTATGATTAGCCAAAGGAGGTCCTCGGTATCGTGGCGGGTCAGGAACTACCTCGCCGCGGTCGATGCATGCATTACAGCAAAAGCTATCGTTGGTTTAGGTGCGTCGTCCGTCCATTCATTCTGCTCGCAATACTGACACCTCCACAGATTTGGTTGCTGTTCAAAGGTCTACGCTTGTGATAAGTACGTATCACCGTGCCTATCAGGTTCTCGCCCAATCTAACGTATGTCTTCCAGATGCCACGATGCGGACACAGACCATCCGAACGAGCACGCAAATCGTATGATCTGGTAAGCGCCTCATCTTCCTTTCTGCAGTCACTACTAATTTGTACAGCGGCTTCTGCTCTCGAGAACAAATCTACCGACCAGAGAATTGCGGTATCTGTCGTGCGTACCTTATTGGCAAAGCAGGAAGTGGCTTCTGGGAAGGAGGAAAAGGGACCAGAAACAAGACTCTTATGAGTAGGAAAGGTATGCTTGTTCAGCTATTGCTGTGGAATGTACACTAATAAGATCAGATCCCCGGAAGTATAAGCGACGTCCGGGAACAACACCTGGTGGCACAAGTTCGTCGAAGAAGAAATAGTGCTAAAATGTCTGTGGAGCTTGAACTGCCAACCATATCTAAACTTAGATTAGGGCACAATCAAGGATATTCCTACAGTGATTTTTGAGCATAATGTTGAAACCTATTCGCAAAACTAACGGATATCAATAACGGGTACATGCTAGTAATAACATTATCCAGAAGCAAAGACGTTTAAACAAGATTTCCACGCAAAGCCTGTTCTCTCTCAATAGCCTCGAACAAAGACTTGAAGTTCCCAGCGCCGAACCCACTGAAGTTGTGCCGCTGGATAATCTCAATGAACACCGTTGGCCGGTCCATAAGGTGCTTCGTGAAAAGCTGCAGCAGATACCCATTCTCATCGAAATCAATCAAGATATCCAGGGAGCGGATCGTCTCAAAGTCCTCATGCAACTTGA
Organism: Aspergillus carlsbadensis; assembly: GCA_025688815.1. Taxonomy (NCBI): domain Eukaryota; kingdom Fungi; phylum Ascomycota; class Eurotiomycetes; order Eurotiales; family Aspergillaceae; genus Aspergillus; species Aspergillus carlsbadensis. Next base: position 7,264 of record MU628161.1, on the reverse strand, counting down.
GCCCCGCTTTCTTCAGCCGGATCTTGATGTCCTCATAGTACGTGTCGGGGACTTTGATGAAGTCGACACCGCGGGCTTTCAGGTTCGTGATGTCGCGGATGATGTCGTCGGTTAGGAGGGCGATGTGCTGTACGCCCGCACCGTTGTAGAAGTCGACATACTCTTCGATCTGTGACTGCTTCTTGCCCTTGGCGGGCTCGTTGATGGGCATCTTTACAACATCGTTAGGGGAGGCCATGACGATGCTCTTTAGGGCGGAGAATTCACTGTGCTTGTTAGCAGTGGATGAGTTAGTAGGAGGTCGTTAGAGCTACATACGTGCAGATCTGCTTGTCGTCGACGGACCAGAAACGGTGGAAGCCGAGGGCCTTCTCATAGCTGGAACGTGTCAGTCCTCTCCTTCATCGCCATTTAATCATAGGAGTGACTTACTACTCGCAAATCTTATCCATCTCATCCCAATCCTGGTTCCCGACACAGTGATCAATCCGGTTCAGGCGGACATCAGGCAACAACGCCGCAACGGGATCCTCATTCCCATTCTCAACCCGATACCCCGGCAAGAAGACGCCCCGGTACGCCGATTTCTCAATAAGCGTATGCGTCGTCTGCCCGTACGTCTGAATCGTCGCGGTGACAACCCTCCCATCCGCATCCACTACCACCTTCGGCTCCTTAACAGCCTTGGCCCCGTTCGCCACCGCAGCACCATACACCGCCTCGACAGAGTCCACCTCAAATGCAACGTCCTTGACTGCATCGCCGTGCTGCTCGAGGTGGCGATGGATCTCCTTTAGGAGCTCTTGCTCTTCTGGAGAGAAGCGGTCGATCTGGTCTAGCGAGCGGAGAGGGGAGGTGAGGACAAATGTGATGCTTCCGTTGCGGATGACGTGCGAGCAGATTGCGCGGGAGTTTGTCTCGAGGCCGCGGTAGGCGACGCGCCTGAAGCCCATGCGAGTGATGTAGTATGAGGCTGCTTGTTTGGCATTGCCGACGTACCAGTGAACATGGTCGTAGCCGCGGTAGCTGGCAATGGAGGAAGGGAGGGTTGTAGAGGAGGGTGGGCTGGATGAGATTGCTGAAGGCGCCATTTTTGTTCTCTGTTGTTTTCAAGTTCAGATATCCAAGAGGGTATAGATATTATTTTAGTGGTGCTTAGATGAAGTATACCTGGTTTGGAGAGGAAATGACCAGCGTTATAAACCTGTCCAGCACTTCCAGTGGGATGTAAGCGAGATAGACTTATCCATGATACGCCGCCCGCCACAGCCATATCAGCTGTGACCCATTATTCACCGTGAATAAGTGACAATGCTACGCTGGTCTGAAACATCCGGGCCGGCTGGAGTCGGAGTCCCGGGAATCTCGAAATATCCGCCTCTGCCCGGAAGACTAAATATCCAAACTACCCGTCAGGCGGACCCATCATTGATCAATGGATATCAAAGAAACTTCATCAGAATCTCTATCCTCATTTTGAAATCTATGTTATCATAACAGTGATTATACCCAGCTGATACAAGACACTGTCGCCAAAATGTCCACCGCAGCATCATTCACCCCTTCCAAGCCCTCCCTGACAACCAACGACTCTGCCGTCCTCCAGGCCCTCTTCGATGCCGAGTCCTCCCCATCCTCTGCAGTCAACATCGACTCATCTCTACCAACGCTCCCCGCACACCTGAACATCCCAGTCAAAGAGCACAGCTTCCTCCAGTCCCGCGAGCGAGAGATAATCTCAACTCTATCCTCACTGGCCACACCAACCCGCGAATCACTCGAATCAGCAATCAGCGAGCTCTCGACACTCGTCGCATCGCATCCAACATACCCATCCGTCTATGCGAACCGCGCTCAAGCGCTGCGCATGCTAATTGAGGCCCCGGCTCCCGCTTCTGCCACCGAAACCTCAGGAACAGGAGCAGAAATTCTCTTCAACAACACCAACGAACAACACCTCACAACCCTCCTCTCTGACCTCGGGACAGCGATATCCCTTTCTACCCCACTCTCTCCCGCAGATCCAGTCTCTTCACTGCAAGCGAGACTGTTAGCCGACACACATACTCACCGCGCGTACCTTCTCCTGAAGATCTCGCGCCAGCTGAAGAACGCAGTCGATGATGAGGATGTCGGTGTACCGGCTCGGTTAAAGGAGCTGGGACCGGAGGGGCTTGAGGAGATGGCGAGTCGGGATTTCTTCTTTGGGGGGCGTTATGGGAACAAAGTTGCGCAGCAGATGGCTGTGCAGACGAATCCGTATGCAAAGATGTGTGGGGCGATTGTAAAGGAGGCGATGAGGAAGGAGATTGAAGGGGGAATATGAAGAATCAAGTTGTAAACAAAGGAATTTTAGTATTGCTGTTATATTTACAGTCATAAGGAGCTTGCACCAGGTGTGTAATAGGCCTGTATATATGGATGTGGAGGGGTTGAGCCTTTTGAGTGCTTGCTGCACGCTGCGATTCTATGATGAATCATATCCAGGGCTGCATTGTCAGATGGTCAAGGTTAAATAGTAAAGCGTCGATTTTTACTAGCAAACTGGTATATAGCTAACATGTGACACAGGATAAAATGCTGGTAATATTCATATCTAAACCTTGTTAGGGTTCTTGAAGTGCCTTTTCAGCGGCTGCCAGCTGTGCTCGTTGTACTCTTCCTGAACTTTCCTGCAAGTCTTCAATCCCCACTCCGAGACACCAACCATGAGACAACTAAACCAGATCAGTAACTGCAACCCAATAGGGGTCATGCCATCATACCTTTCGAACATGAACGCCATGCTACCATCACCAACCTTAGCCGGCCTCAAGTCCGCATTGCTTGCTCCCTCGAACGCATCAGAGTCCGGCCCATGCGCACTCATAATGTTGTGCAGACTCGCACCAGCAGGCTGGAAGCCGCCTCCAGTCTTTGCGTCGTAGTTGCCCGTGATTAGGCCCATGAACTCGGACATCGTGTTGCGGTGGTACCACGGGGGACGGAAGGTCTTTTCCGCAACCAACCAGCGGGGTGGGAAAATGACAAAATCCGCAACAGCGGTGCCCACGTGGTCGGATGGGCCAGTGAGGACGGTGTAGATCGAGGGGTCAGGGTGGTCGAATGAAACGGATCCGATGGTGTTGAAGCGGCCCAAGTCATACTTGTACGGGTAGTAGTTGCCATGCCATCCCACGACATCAAATGGGGTGTGCTTTTGGCGCGCGGAGAAAAGGTGGTTGTTAAACTTGCTGTACAGGCGGTACTCGGAGGGCTCCTCCTCGTCATCGAAGGAGGCTACTGGTGCTTGAAAGTCGCGTGCGTTGGCAAGGCCATTGGAGCCAATTGGCCCAAGCTCAGGGAGCTGAAAGTGGCCCTGGTATAGCTCGCAGATGTACCCTCTCACAGGGCCATCAGGTAGCGTGACACGGTATCTGTCTTGTCAGCTTCATGTGCAGTCAAAACAAGGCCGCGATATTACGTACCTTACACCACGAGGGATTACACAAATCTCATTGGGGCGGACCACAAGACGACCAAGCTCCGTTTGGATGTCCAACACGCCGTGTTGGGCCACGATTAGGAAGTCGCCGTCCGCGGAATAGAAAGCCTCCTTTCCCATGTCTTTGCCGACGGCATACAGCAGTATTCCCAGGCCCTGTTTCATGGTTGGGTCGCCGGAGCCAGCCACAAGATGCAGTCCGTGAACCCAGTCGACCGACTTATCCAAGTCGAATGGGTCCCAGCGAAGCTGATTGGGAATGTGATGGAGCTTGTGAGCGTCTGTCGTCATGCGCGTGTGATAGGAGTCGGTGTCCTCCTCGACAAAGTTCTCGTGCGCTGCAGCGGGAAGAATGCGGTAGACCCATGTTTGCCTGTTTTCGTGTCGAGGAGCAGTAAAGGCTGTTCCTGAGAGTTTCTCCGCGTACAGTCCGTACGGTGCTTTCTGGGGGGAATTGTGCCCGATGGGGAGAGCACCTTCGATAGCTTCGGATCTGCAAGGGTTAGCCTCACAGCTACGATTTTGGAACTCGGAACATACTCGTGGTAAGAATCGAATCCGTTCTGGTAGGTGTAGGGATCCTTGAATGAGAATTCGGTGACAGGCATCTTGACGTTGGCTATTTGGTGTTTGCTGGATGTTCCGTTGAACGATGGCGTCAGAGCTCACCCTATATACTGAGAGCACAGCCGAGGGCTCTAGAACTCGAGAATCAGTCCACCGGCCGAGATTGCGGGAATCCGCAGCAGGAAGCTGGACGACAATTACGTCTTAGCCGTGAGGGGCGACGGAAATTGAGGGACAGGAACAACCGGGGATAAGCGGGGAAGTAGCGGAAACCATCCGCCCACGGAATCCTGCTCAGAGGTTCAATTCCCGTGTCGAAGCGGCTTTTTTAACTCTGTTTTATCCTCTCTTGTGCTGTTTCCTCACATAGTTCCCATCGTCGAATACTCTCCCCTCCTTCGTCACAATGGCTTCTTGGCTACAGATCCCAAAGAACTCGCCCTTCTCTCTGGCAAACATCCCGTTCGGCATTATTTCCTCGTCAAAAATCACGTCGCGAGTCCCTGCAATTGCGATCGGGGACTATGCACTGAACTTGAACGCATTCGCCTCATCAGGCGGCTTCTCTCAGCTTCCAGCCATTCAGGCCCATTTAGATGTCTTCAACCAGCCCACTCTGAACGCGTTCGCAGCTCTTGGCCGGCCAGTGCACCGCCAGGTTCGAAAATACATCCAGAAGGTCCTCGTTGCAGATACACCATACCCTCAGCTCCTCAAGGACAATGTCTCTCTCCAGAAGGAAGCCCTTCTCCCTCTGTCTGAAGTGACGAACCACCTTCCTATGCAGATTGGCGACTATACAGACTTCTATGCTGGTCTGAACCACGCCTACAACATCGGCGTCCTCTTCCGCGGGCCCGACAATGCTCTACAGCCCAACTACAAGCATCTTCCCGTTGCCTACCACGGCCGTGCATCGTCCGTGGTTCCTTCCGGCACTCCTCTCCACCGTCCCCAAGGCCAGATCCTAGCCAACCCCGCTGCGGACCCTAAAGTACCGACATTTTCCCCTTGCAAGAGGCTGGACATTGAGCTGGAATTGGCCTTCTTCGTTTCGCAGCCTAACGAGCTGGGCAAACCGGTGCACATCAACAATGCTGAAGACCATATCTTCGGGGTTGTCCTCATGAACGACTGGTCCGCACGTGATATTCAAGCATGGGAATACGTTCCCCTCGGTCCGTTTAATGCAAAGAACTTTGGTACAACAATCACCCCTTGGGTTGTTCTCATCGATGCCCTCGAGCCTTTCCGCACCACTGGCATTGAGCCTGGGAACAGAGACTCTCTTCTTCCTTACCTACGTGAGAAGCGTGCTGAGAACGCATATAATATCCCACTCGAGGTCGAAGTCACAAACGCCGGCGGCAAGCCAACTGTGATCTCTCACAGCAACGCGAAGAACCTTCTATACTCATTCCCCCAGATGTTGGCTCACCACACCATCACCGGTTGCAACCTGAACACTGGTGATCTTCTTGGAAGTGGTACAATCTCTGGCAAGGATAAGCAGACCGAGGGCAGCTTCCTCGAGCAGACGAATGGAAAGACCCCTATCAAGCTTGCAGATGGATCTGAGCGGTTCTTCCTCGAGGATGGTGATACCGTGATTTTACGTGGGGCAGCAGGTACAGAAGGAAACTACGTTGGTTTCGGTGATTGCGTGGGAAAAATTCTGCCTGCTGTCAAGCTTGACTTTTAATCTGTGTATGGTATATACTAGCTATGAACCAGCCATGGAAACTTGATGTCTAAGTATGATCTCGCCTCTTCTTATCTCAATTGGGCCAAATTTGTTTTTAATCTCACAACAATTATCCATGGTAAGCCTCAGTGCCAGCCGTTATTGTTCGCAGTATGACTGTTTAGACATGGGTTACCTAGACATGATATGGCTGCTCTCAGATCCTGGGTGGACATGCAGGGCTAGCTCCGAATCGACCACCTCACGTAAGTAGAAAGATTCTCTCTCACAGTATCCACTCCCCTAAGACCTAAACTCATCCGGCGTATCCGCCTGCTTCGTCCAATGACCCTCCCTAACAGCGGCCTCCCTCTCCAGCGCCTCCGCGACCCTCTTTATGGTAGGAAACTTCGCCAAGTCAACACCAACACGCTCGGCGCCCCAAACCGCCGGAATCAGGCACACATCCGCCATGGAAATCGTATCCCCGACACTAAAAATCCCCGCGGAGCCCTTCGCAATTTCCTCGTACGCCGCAAACCCATCCTCAATTAGATCCTTCGACCATGCCACCCGGTCAACGCCAAAGGCCGCGACACGTTTGAGGATTCGGAGATTCGTCACTGGTTGCACGTCGCAGGATATGATGGAGGAAAGGGTACGGACGATAGCGCGCGCTCCTGGGTTGGAATTTGGTGGGAGGAGGAACGCGCCTTGGGCAGGGAAGGTCTCTTCAAGATATTCAAGGGCTGCGAGGGATTGGGTGATTGTTATTATTTTAGGTGCTGACCCCGGCTCGGTGTCCGGGAACTCGAGGATCAGTGTGGGCACGGTGGCTGAGGGGTTCACGGCTTTGTTTTCGGGGCCGGTTTGATCGCTTTTGAGCAGGTTGATGTGGATGGAAGTGTATGGGAGGGATTTGAGCGCGAGGGCGATGCGCAGGCGGGCGGAGCACGAAGAGCGGAAGTAGGTGTAGAGCGTTATTTTGGGGCTCGGAGTAGAAGTCATCTTGGAAGGTTCGTGCCCAAGGGTATGGCACTCGCGGACGCAGACGATTACGTGCTCGAGGCACTGGAGCTGTTATGAGTGACGGCAGAGGGGTGGCGGAATACGTTCCGCGATTCAAAGATGTCCAAAATATCCGCTCCCGCGGTTTTCCGTGGTTGCAGGGGACGTATGCCTCGTTGCCAAGGCAGGCTTAGATCACCTTTCTGGGCACATGAGTTTTAGACATGATAGGCTTGTGCGGCAAAGCTCCAGCAAACAGTGGTTTCTTCGCTGCAATTACTTGCCCAACGTCTGTTGTAGAGGTCGATAGGGGGTTTATTTCAACTCAACAATCAACATAAATCAAAGACCACTATAATTCCCTCCTGATATGAAGATGACCCCGAATAACACCGGAGTCATAAGGCGTACGGGCCGATCGCTCCGAGCAACCTGGTTATCTTGTCCTGTACCTTAGATACCGCTGTCTGTCGTCGGCGATAGGTCGAGTCAGGCCTAACGTTATCCGGCGTCACGGTCTC